>OX439479.2:25337220-25937220 GCA_949320105.2 Crepidodera aurea | reverse complement strand
ACGAGAAACGTAGTGAGGTGTCAATGTGTATACCTAAGTTTTTTGCCGATGAGTTTAGCGTTAGAAGATCTCCGTTCAAAGTAATCTGTACTTTGTTAACATTTCGTTTTCTAGCAGCAGGACGACCAAACAGCTGGATTACAGATTTATAAGGGTTTATACTTAGGCAAAACTTAGTAGACAAACGAACAACGAGTAACAGCAGGTCATTATTAATCTCATTGCAAGCATCCTAAATATTTCACTCTTCAAAAGAGTAGTATATCTGGGTATCATCTGCATAGGTGTGAATCTGACAATTTTTAAGAGCTGTTGGTAATTGAGAGGAGTATATGACAAATAAAAGAGGACCTAATATTGATCCCTGGGAAACACCTGAGTCTGAAGTATTTTGTTTTATGACAGTTGCCTGGCATCGATTATTTAGATAGCTTTCGAAAAATTTGATAGAATTATCCATGAATCCAAAAAAATGCAAAAGGGACAAAAGAAGTGAATGATTAATGAGGTCGAAAGCTTTCGAATAATCAAGGAGAATTAAAATGGTTAAAAGATTATCATCACATGCCCTGTGGATATCATCTGTAACTTTAAGTAATGCTGTCGTACAGCTAAAATTGCTACGAAAACTGGACTGACTCAATGGAAGCAAATCAAACGTGCACAAATATTTTCTAATCTGGTTGTCTATAATTTTTTCAAATACCTTAGATATGCAACATAAAATACTGATAGGACGGAGGTCATAAAGTAACTCAGGTGATGATTTCTTAGGAAGAGGAATGACAAGTGATTTTTTCCAAAGATCAGGAAAACAAGCATTTTTTAAAATTAAGTTAAAAATTTGAGTTACGTAAGGGGGAATTAAAGGACAACAATATAGTAACATCTTAATATTAATTTTGTCCACACCCATGGCTTGGGTTTTAATGGATAACATTTGTTTGTAACATTCCTCCGCGTATATAGGAGTAAATGAGAACTTTCCTTCGTTCAGAATTGTATTGTTTTGATAAAATCGTAGCAATTCATCGTCAGGTACTTTATTAGAATTAGTGATGTTAATGTTATAATACTTTATCTACTAATGTCCAGAAATAATAGATAAGTTATAAATAAAAACATTTATTAAATCAAATTAAGAACAAAATATTTTTAAATGCTAAAGGAACGAATACAAATACTTATTTATAATAAATTATTTGTTAAAATTCAAAGTTATGTTGGAGCATTTTGAGAAATTAAATGTTGCAGGTCCAGTTGCAACACCAAAATTCAAATTGCTAGAACTTGCGTATTTTGTTGGATTATTTTTATCAATTTGTTGTAAAATATCAATCAATATAACCCTTAGCACAAGAACTGGACATCCAATCACCAAACCTCATTAGATCGTCCATATTTGCATTGTCCGATTCCATAAAAATACTTGCCGATGATCGTCGCAAGCAATGTCCTGTATAGGTTTTCCAATTTGGAAGTCCTAAATATTTTGCGATATCCTTCCCGGTTTTGGCAATACTGTTAATGCCAACATTTTGAGAAGTACACTTCCCTTTCCTGTACTGTAAATATTCCTCATTTGGTGCTTCAGACATAAATTTAACAACTTGTTGTGGGGTAAATGTTGAAGCTTTTCTTGGTGTATAATCCTCGTTTTGTCGTTTTAAAAACGTATGCAGCTTTGCATATTTGTCTAAGTCGATATTTTCTTTAAGCTTCAATGTTGATTTCAACATTGAATGGAAATACCATAAAGACGATGCTTTATATTTTTGGGATAAAAATTTAAAATATGAAAGCAACATATTTTCATTCATTTCGTTCTTTTCCAGTTTAAAAAATTTAAATATATTAATTCATATTTATCTTTAGATTTTCTTGGTAGAAAATCTTTTGTTGCTTTTCTGCAATTTCCACATATTCAGGTGGAGTACTTGAAATATCCATTTTAACTTTGATAAAGTTTGTTTGACTTTTACTCGCATTAATTTAAAATCACATTTAACATTGACGTTAAAATTAAAGCTCGTGTCGCAGACTAAATTTAAATCTGTACTTAATCTTGATTGGTTAAATTTAGTTGCCTTATTGGTTATTAAAAGCGTTGAATTTTCATTATTCAACGCTTTTTAACCAATCAAATCAATTTTACAAACACGCTATTGAATAATGAAGATCAAATTCTGGTTCGTTTTTCTGTTTATTATTTGACATTAGTAGATAAAAGTAGTTAATTGTCAATCATCGATGGAAATCACATCATATTTTTGTGCGAGGCGTGTTCCAAAGCAACGTTCAGTAACGTAGTCGCATACATGATGTTGGTCTAATAGTGGCCGGCTAAAACGGTGGTGGAGTGATGATGGAAAATCGTCATAAGAAAATAACCTATTTTTGTAAATATCAACGTCAAGGTTTGACTTTATTTAATTTCGCCATAATAACCTACAAATGTTGACAACTACTGTCACGCACATTTCTGGGTAAACGTTAAGAATATGGGGCCGGCTGGGATTTTCATGAAATTTTCACAGATGATGTAAAACATGATAAAATCAATATAGCAATACAAATTTTTGCGCGGAAAAATATTTTTCACATTTTAAAATATATATACAGTGTCACTCGGACTACAATTTTAAAATATTTTGATGTATACAGGGTGGCTAATTTTTGTGAAATGGAAATTAATTTGGTTTTTTTAAATTGAACACCCTGTATACGATTATGTCTTCTGATTCTACTTAATATTAGATTTACGGTAGTTTTTTGTATTTGTAAATCCGACGCGGCGTTGACAAGTTATTCCTATTTTAAGCAGATTTAATGAAAAAACAGCACTTCAGAAATATTAGCACAAAAACCACATTTTTTAAAAAATTCCTCAAAAAAGCTACTATGATGTAAATGAAACATGCACCTATCACAATAATCATACAACATTTTCATCTGTTGCACAGGGTGTTTGCCGATGGCGTGCCAATAGTCTAGTTCTCAAATGGCAATAACTTAATTTTTTCAAAAGGGACACCCTGTATATTTTTCTTCATTTAGAAGCTCTCCCTAATACGCATTAAAAAAATATAGGGTTTTGCACATCTAACTTTACTATTTACTTTAATAATTGACGTTAAGTGACAAACAACATATTTTACACAATTTTTAATAAGAAATCAAGTTACCTATGAAAATGACAGTAGGTATATTTTGTTATGGCATTAATTGTCAACATAAAATTTTGTATTGTATCACGTCTACTATATTTAATCGGTATTGTGTATAAAAAATGGATTTTAATAAGAATTATAGTGGTCAAGAAAATATTGATATGATATGGATACTGGGTGAATGTCAAAAAAATGCGTTTCTTGCTAGTAGGGTCTATCGTCAAAGATACCCAGAAAGACGTCATCCACAAAAGGATACTTTTGAGAATTTAAAGAATAGATTTGATAGAACAGAAACCGTCAAGTATGAAAAACATTCACGTGAAACTACAGCTGTTACTATTGACAACGAATATAAGGTAATGATCAGTATAGTTGAAGATCCCAATATAAGCACAAGGCAATTAAGCAATCAGTTAGATATTTCCAATACCACAATTAGACGCATAATAAAAAAGAATAAATATCACCCCTATCATATCCAGCTTCACCAAAAAATTGTTACCACGTGATTTCGCGCGTAGAGTGGAATTCTGTAGATGGTTAATAAACAAGATAAATACAGAGCGTAACTTTTTAAACAAAGTTTTATTCTCCGACGAAGCCACGTTTCATAAGAACGGTTGTGTAAATAGACACAACTTCCATTATTATTCGGACCACAATGAACATTTATTTAGAACCACATCACAGTATCGATGGTCCATGGCCCCTTGCCCACCCCCCCTGGATCCGCCACTGCCGTATAGTAGGTTTTTAAAAATGCATCCTAACCTGCAAAACCAATTCGCGCACATTATTTTTTTTACTGAATTGGCAATAAATAACCAAATAATCCTCGAATTTTCTTAAAAATTGGAGAAAATATGTATTTTTATGTCGGGAAGGCATGGTAAAAATTAAAAAAAGAAAAATGTATTTGTCCACCCAAAATCGGCATTTTTTGAAAAAAATGAATTGGTCGGCATTTTTGAAAAAACAATAGTAGATAAAAATTTTTTATCTTAAAAAGAAGGATTTTGTGTATATTTTGTCTAAGAAAATCCAACATTTTATTTCATTATTTAAAGTGCCCAATTTAGGGAATAATAAAAGAAATTCGATTTTCATTTTTTATATTGATTCGTTCCCTCACAAAAATCTTACTTTAGAACCTGAAATATTTTTTTTTTATTTTTTTAAACATTTTTTGGACTGAAATACAGTTTTTCTAAGAGAATCAAGCATAAATATCGCGATAAAAAAATTGGAAAAAAATGAAAATCGAATTTTTATTTTTTTATTATTCCCCAAATTTGCCACTTTAAATAAAGAAATAAAATGTTGGATTTTCTTAGACAAAAGTAAACACAAAATCCTTCTTTGTATCTTTCTCTACTATTGTTTTTCCAAAAATGCCGACCAATTCAATTTTTTTTCGAAAAATGCCGATTTTGGCTGGACAAATACATTTTTCTTTTTTTAATTTTTACCATGTCTTCCCGACATAAAAATACATATTTTCTCCCATTTTTAAGAAAATTCGAGGATTCTCTGGTTATTTATTGCCAATTCAGTAAAAAAAATAATGTGCGCGAATTCGTTTTTTGAAGTTTAGGATATATTTTTAAAAAAACCTACTATACGGATCGATACTCTACTTAATCACGGTCATTTAAATTTTTTTTATTTTTATAGTGAAGCAATCCACTCGAAAAATACCAAAAATGCCGTTTTTGGCACATATCTCGCGAAGCTCCAGCCCAAATTTATTGAAAACTTTTTTAGAAGCTTCTCTTTATGTAGATATATAAAATCGAAAAAATTAAAAAAAATTGACTTAGCATTTTCAGAACATTTTCGTCTAATTTCACTCCACTATATGGTGACAGTAATATCCCAAGACCTTGACAAATAGCCGACTATTTTTATTGTATCTAAATTTCGAGTTTATTTTAGGATCAATTCGTCGAGACTTAATTTTGGCATTAATAATCTGAATAACTCCCGAGAGCTTTAGCTCGAGGGAGTTATTCTTTGATTATTAATGCCAAAATTGTCGAGACAAATTGTAAAATATACGAGAAATTTAGTAGCAATAAAAATAGTAGCTAATTTGTCAAGGTCGCGTTATATTTAATAAGATTATTTCCCGAGTCACAAAAAATTCTGTACGTACGTATAAATTATACTAGTTTTGCTCTTTACTGTCTTGGCAGGTACGTTTAATTTAATTATATTATCAATTTCTTGAAGATTTTTACTCCCGAATCTACTCATTTTTTTTTTACTTCTGTGTCAACGGCATCGACTACTGTGGCCATTAGCCTCGTGTTCTGTGTAGGCTTTGTTACTGTTTCCCAGCGCCACTTTAGGAACAGCACTGTTAATTAGAACCCAACAGTGAATGGTCGAGTGAGGAATCACACCTGGTATATGAAAATCAATTTCTAAATTTTTAATTATTTAAAAATCAGAAAATGATTTCTGCCTTTGGTGTGATTCGAACCCACAACCCTTGGGTTATGAGTCCAGTGCTCTACCGCTGAGCTACCCACCCTCCAATCTACTCATTGTTAATACTTTTTAACAAAATGTGTCAAATTTAATTCTGTAATAAACTTTAATGGCAAACTGTCAAAATTCAGATGACGCGCTCCTACTATGTTTGTCGTAAAATGGACGGTATTACATAAAAAGGAATGAATGAATATATTTATAGTTTCAGAAAAAGTGCGAAATCAGTTGGATTTGTGTATTTGCTACTAAAGATCGATAATTTATTAACTATAAGCAATTTTATAATACCATTAGTATAGGTTTTATTTGAAAAATTTGAAATTTACGGGCGGCTTCTTTATTGTTGGATACCGTCCTTTAGGTGAATATTGAGGACGATGATCAAATAGCCGAATATTTACCACCAAGGTGAATAGTCGCTTTATTTTGTTTTGCTTGGCTGCGTCAAATCAGTTTCCAAGCACGTGATTGGTTAAAAATTGATATTTGACAGACAAGGGAAATAATCAGTAGTAATATCACAAGAGCTTCGAAAATAATCGATTATACTTCCGGGTCACGAGACGTATTTTGCGAAACACCACGAGAGCGGAGCTCGAGTGGTGTTTTAAAAGAAATACGTCGAGCGAGGAGGAAGTATAAAATATTATTTTCGTATGCTCGCGTGGTATTCGATACGATTATATAACGAATTATATAATTATTTTTGTTGACGTTTGCTCATTATAAACGTCAAACGTATTGTTACTATGAGAAACTTTTCAAGATGGAAGGATGCGAAAATCAAAAACGGTTATACAACGTCGTCAAGGGTATATTAGCTTATCAATACATGGTAACTAAGTAAAAATTGCAACTGCTATTGGCTAAATTTATGATGAGTTGTATAATCTGTACAATTTGGCTAGATTCGGAAATGCATTTTCAAGATCATTTGAAATGATATATGGTAATTTTTCTTCAGTTGTTACATTAATTTCATTATCTTTAAGTTCTCTAAATAATAAACTAAAAGCCTGGTATTCAGCAATTACATCACTAGATATAAAATCGAAGGGGGCGCTAAAAACGACATTTTGTGATGGGATGAAAAATGTAAATGTTTCTTATCGTTATACAAAATGCACGGTAGAATCGAAAAATTTTGTAGGTCCAGATATTAAATGATTATTTGTTAAACTTTTTTTAATTAAAACCTAAGTAAGTTTATAAACCACGAAATTTACGAAACTATTAAAATCGTTCACGGCCTCTTTTAAAGATAATTGCAACAATATAGGAGAAAAATTGGAAAGTAGCCAATAAGTTTAATTTAATACAAAAAATTGTGTACGCAAAATTCTTTTTAAAATAATTACTTAATTACTAAGTGTACATTAAAAAAAAACAGTTCGAAAAATCAAAAATATGTAAACATGCTTGGGATTTTTTTTCTAATGGAAAAGTCTCGGGGTCCGTAAATTGCGGACCCCTTTTACTAATTAAAAAATAGGGATCCTCAAATTGTGTTACTTATAGGATCATGTTCTACTTATACTGCATGTATACTTACTATAAACATCTTACTATAAATGGGTATGGAAACAACCATTCAAAAATGAAAATTATATTACAATTGCCGAAATATCAGTTGCAGGTAATACAGGGTGTTTCATAGTTAAACCGACATACGTTAACTGTAAATAGAGGGAACTTAAGGTGATTCCAAATAACCTTGGATAATGGGTCCAACGCCTTTAATAACCGAGATACGGGGTGTTTCATCCATTTCAGCCAATATTTTGATAAGCCGTAACTTTGGAACCACCCTGTAGATTTCTCTCATACTTGGTACAGGTATAGTGTGTCAATAGCCCAATCCTATAGTGTAAGAACTGCAATTAAAATCCAGATCCGGATTAAGAAGAATTTGCAAAATTTGAAAATCCCCAAAACAACACCCTGTATATTAGATTTTTTAAAGTTGGGATAGATATTTGAAAAGAACGGAAAAAAATGAGTTAAAGTGAGAAATTTTTTTAAGTGCACGTCCCATTCTACTACTGGACTTTTAACGTCAAATTACATCAAATGCATTTTTTTCATTTTCACAAGCTGTAACTTTCCAAATCTCTGGTAGATTTCTTTCATTTTTGGTACAGGTATCATATTTTAGTAGCCCCATCCTATAATGTAAGGACTATACTACAGTTAAAATCCAGATACGGATTAAGAAATATTTGTAAAATTTGAAAATCCCCAATGCAACACGCAGTACATCAGCTATTTTTTAAATTGGATCAGACATTCGAAACGAATGGAAAAAAGTGAGATATTCTGACATATTTTTATAAATGCACATCTCGTTCTACAGATTACTAAACTTTTAAAGTAAATTCAATTAATGCAATACATATTGTCATTTTCATAAGCCATAACTTTGAGAACACACTGTAGATTTCTTTCATATTTGGTACAGGTAGATTGTTTAAATAGCCCAATCATACAATACAAGAACTAAAGTTAAAATTCAGATCCGGATTAAGAAAAATTTGTAAAAGTTGATAATCTCTAAAATAGAACCGTGTATATTAGATTCTTTAAAATGTAATCGGATACCTATTTGAAAAAAGAAAAAAAAAGAAAAAAGATGTGTTATTGCCGAAGCTAACTTGATAATTTAATGAGTTTTGTATTCGGAATTAATCCGAAAAATTAAATCTGTATTTTTTGTTTGTAGAACGCTCTTGTGAACTTATAAAAATATTTTAGTATAACTTTGTCTTTTTTTTTAAATAGGTATCCGATTACATTTAAAAATCTGATATACAGGATGCTATTTTAGAGATTACCAACTTTTACAATTTTTTCTTAATCCGGATCTGGATTTTCACGTTAGTTCTTGTATTGTACGATTGGGCTATTTAAACAATCTACCTGTACCAAATATGAAAGAAATCTACAGGGTATTTCCAAAGTTATGACATAAAAATGACAATATGGTTATACAAATTGCATTAATTGAATTTACTTTAAAAGTTTAGTAATATGTAAAATGAGATGTACATTTATAAAAATATGTCAGAATATCTCAGTTTTTTCCATTCGTTTCGAATGTCTGATCCAATTTAAAAAATATCTGAGGTACAGCGTGTTGCGTTGGAGATTTTCAAATTTTACAAATTTTTCTTAATCCGTATCTGCATTTTAACTGTAGTATAGTCCTTACATTATACGATTGGGCTACTAAAAAATGATACCTGTACCAAATATGAAAGAAATCTACCAGGTATTTCGAAAGTTACTACTTGTGAAAATGAAAAAAATACATTTGATGTAATTTGACGTTAAAACTCCAGTAGTAGAATGGGATGTGCACTTAAAAAAAAATTCACTTTAACTCATTTTTTTCCGTTCTTTGCAAATATCCATCCCAATTTTAAAAAATCTGATATACAGGGTGTTGTTTTGGGGATTTTTCAAATTTTGCAAATTCTTCTTAATCCGGATCTGGATTTTAATTGTGGTTCTTACACTGTAGGATTGGGCTATTAACACACTATACCTGTACCAAGTATGCGAGAAATCTACAGGGTGGTTCTAAAGTTACGGCTTATCAAAATATTGGCCGAACTGGATGAAACACCCCGTATCTCGGTTATTAAAGGCATTAGACCCATTAACCAAGGTTATTTGGAATCACCTAAGTACCCTCTATTTACAGTTACCGTATGTCGGTTTAACTATGAAACACCCTGTATAAGATCAACATTTTGTAAGGGAAGTTGACTTCCAAGGAGAATTGAAAATCTTTATGGTAAAACTAACAAATCCATTTAGCATTTGAACGGGGTAGTTTAGAGAGCCCAGAACAACTTTTATGTACCCACATCAAACATGCGTCACACCTCACACTTGGCTGAATGCTATCAATGCATAAATTACACACCTAGCAAAACCATTCTGTTCACATCTCAGGGGGTTGAGATATGCTGTTGCACTTATTTCCCAAGACGGCCGATGTCTGGACAACACCGCTTTTTTAAATAAGTGTCTGTAATTTGTTCAATGGACTGTAGTTTTGTTTTTTTATTCTATCTTCAAATCTTCAATGAAACAAACACCTTGCGTTTAACATTTTTATTAAACTTTCAATGAACAACGAAGCACAAATATAACAAGAAATCACATGTTTGGTTTAATAACTTATGATAATGGCTAACACAAAATAAACCACTTCATTCAGAAAATGTTTGCTTTTGTACCATTGTAAAATGAAAGAAATTTGCTGCACTAAGGAGCACTGAAAACTGATTTTAAAATAACAATAAACAACCCCTTGGACCTAGCATGGTGCCAAAGGAAGATGCTTCATGCTTCATAGAAGTCATCTATATTTTGCCAGAGCGAAATATTCACGAGGTTTTGGTACCCCGTAGTGTTCATGTTGAAGATTCTATGCGCACTGATTAAAAATTTGCCAACTTTGGGTTTCTTCTTAGATCATATATGCTAGGCTAGATACGGTATTCAGGTTATTTGTTGTGGTGTACAGGAGGGAGTTAGAGTACCATCCCACTGATTGGTTGATTTCAAATTTCGACGATACCCGCTCATATCGTAAATTTTGATAGATGTCAGATATTCTGTTTTTTGGGAATTATTGTGCCAATCTTGTGTATTTTTATAGTTTTTTGAAAGTTTTTGCTAGGTACAATTAGTTTAGAGAACAGTGGTCGAATTTCTCAACAAAATGCCAAAGCCTTGTTAAGTGTACAACATCAAATTTGAGAAAGGTACTGTCATCGGCATGTACTCCATAGGCGTGTTGTTGGATAGGACAGAAATTATGTATACTTTATTTGAATTGTAAATGAATTGTTTAAATATCTATCTATTGTATGTCAATTTATGTTTTATTAAAATAAACCATGTTCATCAGTAAATTTTTCATTCATTACTCAACCTAATCTATATGAAGGTTCATTTTTGACGTATTAATATACCTACCAACTTTTCATTTTGTTTTTTCTATATTAACGAGTTTATAATCAATGGGATTTTTAATTTGCTATAAAAAAATATTTACAGAAGCGCAAGATGATAGTATTCAACCTCTCAGATTATTCCCATTCCAAACAATTTTCGTATGGCTATTTTATTTATTTTCGATTCACATTAATTCCCATTTTACTGTAACCTACAGTCACTCAATCCTTAGAAAATGAAATTTGTGTTGTATAAATATGACAATATATTACACTGTACCAAAATATTCCGAATGGTACGCCACTGTATCATGGTACGCTATTGCCCCTTCACCCCCTCTCGTCTTTACCCCTCTAGAACCAAACAAACACTATAGGATGCCGTATCCAGCGAAGCATATATGATCTAAGGGTTTCTTAGCCGTTAGCGTACGTTTAGGAATTTAATAACATAATGGCTGCAGTCGACCGTCCGTTGGTCTTTTGTCTTTATTTCCGGTTCACTCTTACGCGTTGGAAACACATAAATTGAATTTTTATATTTTGCATCTATAATATTTTACATTATGATACGCATTTGAGTACTCTAATGTTTCATTAGAGTACGCAACTTTTTGTGTTATACGGTTGGTAATATGAATCACCAAATGACGAATTGACATTTGTCTATTGAAATTTCAAATCTGTCAAATTTTAAAAATTCTACAACAGTGTTACCAACTCATTTTTTTTTAAAGCAAACTTCTCTATAATATGCGAAGTGTAAATTTATTAAAAAATTAATAAAATGGCAAAATATAAAAAGTATTATAAGCAACTTATTTTATATGTCTGTTGTGACACTCGTCCTTTAACAGAATGCCATATGAAATGCGTTGCTTAATGTACTATTTATTTCAATCGTAGTTAAATGTTTTAAAATATTTGGACGTTCGCAATCGCGCCGTGTTGCAGGTTTGATACGAAATGATTTAAAATATTTGGTCGTTGGCGCTCGCGCCGTGTTGCCGGTTTGATACGAATGAATGTCTTGAATTTCATGTTTAATTTTTACGATTGAAAATTAAACACATTCTTTCTTTTTTTCTTTTTTTTTTCTTTCATGTAAGCTTCTCAAGCAGTAGAAATGCAGATTCCTCAAAAAAATTTCTATTTCAACTTTTTCTGATACCGCCATCGTGTTCAGCATCCTCGAAAACGGGGGGGGGAGGTACTGTCGATCCGGGTAAATTTTGGTCCATGTCCTTCCGACTCACAGACACCACTATAAGAATTAAGTGAAAATGAACAAATATAAATTAAATTCTGTTTTTTAGGTTAAATATGAAAACAATGAATTGGGAAATCGTGTATTTATGTAATGGATTGGGTGACTATGAACCAAAGGGCCGGTATAGGCACGAAGTTGGCTTCGACGGAAGAAATATATATGTATTGGGTGGAGGGACTACAGAAGAGGCTTACGGTTTCCAGCAGATACCCTCATTCGACATTGAGAAAAATGTTTGGTTTAGACAGAAGACAGTGCGAGATGTCAATAGAGGTTTGTACAATTTGATATTAGACAAAGTTATATAGCTACAGCCAAGTTCTATCACATGACCTTTTTGGAATTAGTATTAAGAGTCAGTCATCTTTGAACGTTGCATTTTTTGACAATATTTTCGTGCATGATATAAATATGTTAGGAATTACAAGTGAAAAGCTAACGAAAAATCTTCCTAGAATGGAATTAAATTCCAAGGGAGCATACAGAAATAAATTCCCGTACACCAGGAGTGAAAACTACTGAAGAAAGAAATTGAAAAATTTCTGCCTCAGGCGGGAATCGAACCCGCGTTTCCTGTATTCCGTACTGATGCCCCGTGGTGTATAGGAATTTATTTCTATATGCTCACTTGGAATTTAATTCCATTCTAGGAAGATTTTCCGTTAGCTTTTCACTTGTACTTTCACATTATGAGCACGTCGTATTAGAAAAACACCACTCCCAGGTGCAGGGGTTTTAATCTCAACAAAGTTTGTCTAAAAATCAAGCAAATGTATCAGCTGCATTTTTTGATCCTCAAATCAAATACAGTTTAGGAGTGAAGCTTAATATTAAATGTTAAGTAAAGTAAATATACAGCTGAATTAATTGGCAATTTTGGAATCTCTCTTATATATTAATAGAATTCAGGAAGTTGGAAAAAAATTTTCTCAGACAGTAAAAGTTCACTAGAAAAATTAGAAAATGTACCAAAGAAGTTAAATATAAATTATAATAATTATATCCTAAGTGAAATCATTAAACATATAGCATTGCTGAAGTCAAAAGATTCAACAGTTATATTTTCTTGGGTGAAGGCACATTGTGGGATAAAGAATAACGAAATCGTAGATAAATTAGCAAAAAACAGTGAAATATATACAGAAAACCTTAACTATAAATGTCTCCAGGAAGATCTATATTCACATATCAAGAAAGAAGTGAGAAGTTCATGGCAATCTATGTATAAATCTAGCACAAAAGGTTTATACTTTTAGACAATTCAACCAGATATTCCAACGAAACCTTGGTTTAATCATTCAAATTTTAACAAAAAACAATTTCCACTATTTCTAGGATAAGATTTAATCATTCTTTAATTCCTGCATACAAATATAAACTAATATTGTCAGAGAGTCCTCTTTGTCGAGGTGGTGAAGAGGGTACCTTAGAACACATGCTTTTAAACTGCGATCTACAATTAGAAGAAATAAATAAATTTATGCATTCATTGAATTCCTTGTTAAAAATGTCAGAAAAATTTGTTATTAAGACCTATTAACCTTCATCAATTATTAAAATTTAATAATCTACAAATTTATAATTTGCTATTTCAGCATATCATTAATCTTAAAATTAATTTGTAAAGTAATATTTGTTCCTTTGCTTTTAAATAAAAAAAAGAAGAAGATGAAGAAAAAGAAGAACAAGAACAAGGAAAAAAAAATTTGTAACCGTTTATATTATATACAAAAAAAAGAACAATTTAAAAAAAAAATTATAATATACTATATAAAAAAAGGAAAAAATAATTCAAATAATGTAAAATTGTTGAAAAATGTAAATAATAAAAATAATGTAAATAATGTAAAATGGAGAAGTATGTTAAGTTGGTAAACCATCTTACTCTTCATATATCTATGGGAAAAAATTATCAAATCTAAAATTGCTTAGGCTAATGGACAAGTCTATAGTCAAAAAACTTGAATAAAAAAAAAAGTTTGGGGAAAACCTTGACGTCCTGAAGTGGTGAGCCTAAAGTAATACAAAGGAAGGCGACACTGGAGCTTGCTAAACTCCGGCGTTTAGCCTGCATTTGCATTACAGGTGCCATGAGGAGCACTCCAACAGCAGCAATGGAAACCATACTAAACCTTCCGCCACTTGATCTTTATATCAGAACGGAGGCGAGAATGGGGGGCATTCAGATTGGAATACAATGGCTACTGGGATCCTTATGAACAAGGACACAGTAGAATCACAAAAATCATCACAAACTCGTTGATGAGAAGTGATGAAATGGCACCAAAAAACAACTTCACAAAGCCCTTCAGCGTTCAGCTCAGCTGGGAAGGTGAAGAAACAAACAACTTTCGGGAAGGAACATTGGTTTGGTATACTGATGCCTCTCATATCATACTAGAGTGCCAGGCACTCACGCACTGGAGGTATAACCTACTGGGGCCGGTAAACCCACAGGAGGACTTTCCAAAAGAAAATGCAGCTTTCAGATCATCCACATGGGCAGAAGAAAAGCCATCAATATCAAGAATTACAAATGCTTACGAATTCAAAATTAAAAATTCAAAATTAAATTCTTCTTTTTTGCCACTTATTCCTCTATTTATGCTTTCATTCAAAAACTCTGAGTTTCAAACATGTTAAATTACCAAGTTAGAAAAACCGGCAAAAATTAAGGATCATTCAGTAAAATCAAAACTTAAAACGTTAGAAGAATTAGAAAAATTTCAAACCCTTATTGCTCTTGTTATAATAATATATAATTGATGATAATTTTAATAGCGATATTTGGGATAATACTGGTGTCGAAAAAGGTTGTTGAATTATTTCCAACCTTAACGCATAGTGTCGAGGTTGGCTGTCGGATTAAAAATGTCAGGTAGTTGGTGTCGAAATCGGCTACGCCTCACTGTAGTACCTGGCAATATTTAGTACACAGCCGTTTTAGATTTAAAGTTTACATGAATAAATTGATTGTTCAAAATGTATTAATTTTTGTAGGTTATCCGGAGCCACGACGATGCCATGGTGCTGTACAAATCTCCTGCAATTCCAGTGTTCAAATCTTCATCACCGGAGGTCACGATGGCGAGAATATCTTCGATGATCTCTGGCGGTTGGATTTACAGACGCATCAATGGACGTTCTTTAATCTCTGCAGGCTACCACAACCGACGTATTTTCACGCCACAGCCGTCACCCCCGAAGGAAAATTATACGTTTTCGGGGGGAATTACAGCGTGGGCGATGACGTAAGGAGAAGTAACACCGTTTACTCTACTTGGCTATGTATCCCCAAACTGAGCGAAATGTGTTGGGAAGCCGTTTTGCACCACAGTCCGAACTTAGTCAAACTCAAAACCAGTGATTTAATAGATTTAGGATTACCAAGGAGATTTTTACAGAGGTTAGGCAGTACTGAACAATGAAAATAGGCAGTAATAACGTCGTTAGCCTAGGGCGAGGTGATTTAAATGTTTAAAAGTATTTATTTAATTTTGTTTAGGAAAGTATGTTCACTACATTAAGAATGGAATAAGAAACTTTCTGGTCTCAGACTAAATTTTCTCTTTAAAATGCGATTATTTACTTATAATTGATATATTTGTTATTTTATTTCACAATGGGGAAGGAAGATCACAAATGAGTAAATCCAGTTTAAATGTGCAAATAATTAAAATATAATCACTAAATGACACGTTTGCATAATTTTTATTACAAATTATTCTGTAATATTTTGAAAAACACCATTTGAAAATCATAAAATTTCAAACAGCTACTTGAAGGCGCTCGATGCTACGTCACAAGTACTCCTTTAAATTAAACGACAACAGGGCAGCTGACTGTAGAAGCGTTTTTCTATCATACGATATGAGCGAACGTGTTTTTGTGGATACTAGAGTAACAAAAACTAGTAGCTCGAGAGTCGACAATCTATTTACAAATGTTTGTGAAGGAAATTTTAGCCTAACGGTTATTGACCCATACATTTCAGATCGTAAGGGAATCCTCTTTACAATAAAACATGACCTTAAAAAGGTCGATAACTATATTTTGTGTCGTCCTATGACGAAATCTGCGATTTTTAATTTCACGAATGCTGTTAACAACATGTTTTTTAATAAATATACTTATGATTGTAATTTATGGGCAAAGAATATTGTGTGTTCCTTATCGGAATCATATAAACACTTTTTTCCTGAGAAAAACATAAATATCACTGAAAGCAACGGTTCTAAGCATGTAGAAAATGTACAAGATGTTCGAGAGACTAAAATGTCTTTGGATGCAATTCAGATTATTGCAGAAGTGACAAGGTTGCCTCAGCACTTCTCATTACTTAATGAATTGAGAACATAAGAAAATCATTAACAGGGAAATGATAAATTTGAATAACAAATTAATATTGAATTCTAACAATAGACAAAAAACAGCTTGGGAAATAATAAACAGAAACGTAGTTAAAACATCTAATCCAAAAGAGTCTATCATAACATCAGATCATTTTGCTTTCTTTTTTGAAGATGTCATACAAAACCTAATGAATAATGCAGCTACTGTTGATATCGATATTTCAGACAAATTTTTTAAAAAAAATCCTTTTAATCATATTACATTTTATCTACATCCTACAGATGAAATGGAAGTTCTAGACATAATTAATTTTAAAAACTCCAGAGCTACCGACGCTTATGATTTGCACATCGGTGTTTTAAAACTTATAAGTAAAACTATTTCAAGTCCACTAGCTAATCTTTTTAATCTTTGTATGTTATCTGGCATTTTTCCTGATATTTTTAAAATTTCAAAAATAACTCCAGTCTATAAAAAAGGGAATGTCGATAGTCCTGAAAGCTACCGACCTATCTCTATCATACCGTTAGTAGGAAAAGTATTCGAGGTTATTCTTAAAAATATATTGTTAAATTTTTTTGAGGGCAATGGAATTTTGTGTAATACGCAATTTGGTTATAGAAATGGAAAATTACATTATCGGCCTTGTGCAAATTTTATGAGGTTGTGACGGATGCCTTCGAAAATCGGGAGTTTTGCCATGCTAGATTTTATGATCTAACAAGGGCTTTTGATACAGTCCGTCATGATATCTCAATTTTAAAACTAGAAAGATATGGAATTAGAGGAGTGACTCTAAATCTTTTCTCATCCTATTTACAAAACCGAAGCCAATTTGTTAAGAGCGGCGGACAAATTTCAGATATACATCAGGTACAGTATGGTGTACCCCAAGGATCAGTTTTGGGTCCTCTACTTTTTTTAATTTATTTTAATGATTTACATAACAATTTAAATGAATCTGTTATTTCCATTTTCTATGCGGATGATGCTAGTTACATATCTAAACATTGCAATGAAATTGAGTTATCTCACTCGTTAATGATGCTGAATCAGTATCAAAAGAATGGTTTGTAATTATTTATTTCTGAATGAAGCAAAAACACAAAATCTTATTAAGTACTACTTCATCTTCAGATATTTCCGTGAAAGTTTTAGGTTTACATATAGATGCAAAATTAAGGTTTAATCATCATATTTATAATTTATTAAAACGTCTAGCAAAAGTTACTTATGCTTTATGGCAACTAAAACTGAAATTGATAAATCATCTAAAAATGGCATATTTTGCTATGTTCCACAGTTTAATAACCTATGGGATAATGCACTTTTAATACTCCTTTTGGGAGGTATAAATTTAATAGATTGTCATTTGGATTTCTTCGACTCCGGAAATTTTTCATAATTCAGAAATTTTTGGTGTGATTGAAAATGTAGATGTATACTTCGATGATATTATCATATCTGGAAAGGATGAGGCTGAACATGACAGTGCACTAAACTTTGTTCTTAAAACTGCGCGAAAGTATAATATTAAATTTAATTTTGAAAAATTTCAATTTAAATTGTACGAGGTATCATTTATGGGGCATATTATGTCTAGAGAAGGTATCAGATCTGATTTAAAAAATATTGAAGCTGTTAGTTCATTGGAATCGCCTAAAAATAGATCAGAGATCCTTCGAGTTTTAGGTATGGTCAAATTTTTTTCAAAATTCATACCTGATTTGTCAGCGTTAACTGCTAATATGAGAAATTTGACTAAGAAAAATGTTCCTTTTAATTGGGAAAAGGAACATGAAGATGAATTAAGTCGTTTAAAATACTTAATAACCAATTTACCGACCTTGAAAATTTTTGATCCTAAGAAGGATATTGTGATACAGTGTGATGCATCAGGAGAGGGCTTAGGTTGTTGTATTTTACAAGAAGGTCATCCAATATCATTTGGATCAAGGTGTCTCACAAAAGCAGAGGTTAGGTATGCCCAGATTGAGAAAGAATTACTTTCAATAGTCTTTGCTTTTGAAAAATTCCATTATTTCGCATATGGCTACAAGACGACAGTCCAAACAGATCATAAGCCTTTATTAGCCATTTTTAATAAGAAGTTGGATAAAGTAAGTACCAGATTACAAAGAATGTTACTTAAATTATTAAAATATGATATTGATATAGTTTATTTGCCAGGCAGAGACATGGTAATTGCTGATACTTTATCAAGATCCTATCTAAGACATGAAGTCTTAGATGATCCAGAAATGGAATATGTTGTACATTCCTTATCTAATAACATTCCTATGTCTGAAGAAAAGAAACTACTGTTTCAAAATAAAATTGATAATGATGAAATTTTGAGTCAAATTAAGGGATTTTGCTTGAATTCTTGGCCTTCAGACGATAAAAATTTAAGCACTGAGCTAAAATTTTATTTCAGATTAAGAGACAAAATCTATTTATCTAACAATTTGTTGTTTCTAGAATACAAAGTTATTGTGCCTAAATCACTACGAAGTGAAATGTTGAAACTGATACATGAACCACATTTTGGTGTTGTCAAGTCCAAGTTAAGGGCACGACAGGTATTCTATTGGCCTTACTTAAATAAGGATATCGAAAATCTTGTTGCAAATTGTGAAAGATGTCAAATCTACCAAAGATCTAATCAGAAACAACCTCTTGTTTGTCACCCGTTGCCGACAAGACAATGGCAGCATCTTTTTTCAGACTTCTTTGAATTTAAGGGAGTAAACTACCTACTACTAGTAGACGTTTACTCAAAGTGGGTCGAAGTAAAAGAGACTAGAAATAAAACCGCAAGTGATGTGATAAAATTTTGTCTGGAAAAATTTACACAGTTTGGTGTTCCCGAGAAAATGTTTTCGGATAATGTACCGTTTAATTCGAGAGAGTTTAAACAATTTGCTGATGAGTGGGGGTTTGATGTTGTTTTTAGTAGCCCACACCATCATCAGTCAAATGGGTTAGCCGAAAGATATGTAGGTATTGTAAAACAAATGCTGACCAAGGCTAATTCTGTGAAAGATTTACAGTTACTCCTTATGGAGTATCGTAACACTCCATTGACAAACATGGAATTTTCTCCATCTCAGTTGTTTTTGAGTAGAATTTTAAAAACTAAAATTATAATTTCAGACGAAAATCTTAAAAGTAAATTGATAGACCCAGCAGTAGTTCATAATAAGTTAAAAAGTAATCAGGATATTCAAAAATGTTACTATGATAAAAACGCAAAAGATTTAGATCCATTCAATAAAGGTGATAATGTTTTGATACAGAAAGGGAAATCTTGGGTTAAAGGGAAGGTCGAGGATATAGTTAATGATAGGTCATATATAGTGAAGGATTCATGTGGCACCAAGTACAGGAGACATAGGAAATTTTTAAATAAGACTAACTTGGCATTTGTGGATAATTCTCTATTATATGATTTCGATTTACTTAATACTGATAAGAATGTTGACAATAATGACATTAATAGTAATGATAATGCTATTAATAACAATGAACTTGACTTTGAAGTTCCCGATTATAATGAAAATAATGTAACTGATAGTGAGAATAGTTGTCATCACCATAGTTCAGATCATCACAACACTGATACTTCTAATGATTCTGATTCTGAACATTTTAGTAATGACTCAGATCAGGGTAATAGAGATAATGTGAATATGGGTGTTACCCAAAGAGCTGTGAGAAAAAGGGTTCGCCATCCACCATCATATCTAATAGATTATGAACTTGATGGAGATGACAGCTGTTAAAAAGGGAACTTCAGTTGGTACCCCGCATGTCATGGCGGTGGGTTGTCAGTTAGAATAGTGACAGAATTGTTGTATTTGTGCAAACTAAAGTTAAATAAACAATATAGACAGAATAAAGGTCTTATAAATATTACAAACACTTAAGAGTCCGCTCTCGCTTCTGACTATTCCAATTTGTACATAACCCTCAAATATTTCCAACGATTGTGGGCGTGGCTTTTCCATATATGGTATATAATTTTTTGAATCAATCAAAAAAACACAAAGTTGTAATAGCTGTAGATAAATACTTTTCACAAAAATCAAAATTTGTCTTGTTAAGTGTATGTACAACATCAAATTTGAGAAAGGTGCTGTCAGATCTTTTCATAGGTATATATTCCATAGGCGTGTTGTTGGATAGGACAGAAAGTGAAAATAAGAACTAAACGTAAATTATGTATACTTTATTTGAATTGTTTAAATATCTATCAATTTATGTTTTATTAAAATAAACCATGTTCATCACTCATCAGCAAATTTTTCATTTATTACTCAACCCAATCTATATGAAAGATACATTTTGACGTATCTTTTGTATTAATATAACTACCAACTTTTCATTTTGTTTTTTCTGTATTAACGAGTTTATAATCAATGGGATTTTTAATTTGCTATAAAAAAATATTTGAGTTGTTGATTGAATTGACATAATTGCTAGGTTTAATTATTGTTGCCAATTACGATTTGAAACCAATAGATCATTGATATCATGATAAAATCAGCCAAGAAAATTTAGTCACAACGTGAATAGAATGTATGATTATTTTCAAATATATGGGTCTATTGCTGCCTACCATATGAATAATACAATTATGTATGGCATGAAACAACATCTACAAAATTAATACTAGATACATAATAGTATAAGTGGATATTTTCGTGACTGTTCAATGGTAGTTTAAGTAGATAAAATTCGTGGGAATCAGTCAATGTAAAATAAATTAGTTTGATTTCTTCGTTTTAGGTCATAATAGTATATTATTCAATGAGTTTGAGTGGGTTATTTTATTACACGCGGATGAAGTTTGCAGCACGAACGAGCTTGAGAGCGAGTGCTATCATCATCCGAGTGTAATAAAATAACCACACAACGAGTTGAATATAATACTTTATCCACTAATGTCGACAAATAATAGATTATTTATACCTTAAAAATATCTATTAAATCAAATCAAGAACAAAACATTTTTAAATGCTATAAAGAAACTATTGTACGAATATAAATGCTTATTTATATTAAATTAATTCTTACTTGTTATAAAAATTTAAAGTGATGTTGCTGCAATTCGAGAAATTAATTGTTGTATCTGGAACACCAAAATTCATATTGTGATCTGTATTTGATATGAAATTACTAGAACTAGCATATATTGTTGGATTATTAGTATTATTTTTATGGATTTGATGTAAAATTCTATACATAAAATATCCATTTCAACAAATTTGATAAAGTTTTTAGAGAATCACTTTTACTGGCATTAATTTAATTTGACATTGCCGTATAAATTAAAGGTCGTGCTACATAGTAAATTTAAATGCGTTCTTGATCTTAATTGGTTAAATTTAGTTGTCTTATGATTATTGGTTATTAAAAGTGTTGAATTTTTATTATTCAATGCTTTTTAACCAATCAAATCAATTTTACAAACACACTATTGAATAATGAAGGTCAAATTCCGTCTTCATTTTTGGTTTATTATTTGACATTAGTAGATAAAGAATATTATTTGAAATAAACAGAAGCGCAACAATTTTCGTAGTCTTCCATGGTATTTTATTTATTTTCGATTCACATTAATTCCCATTTTACTGTAACCTATGTGACGAACTTTCGTCTCGAGATTTACTTTTGGCACCTTCGTAGCAGGCTTCGGGTTGCCTCGGGCGCCACCTTCGGTTTTAAGTGCCGAAGGACACTGTACTCGGGCAGCTTCAGTGAAGAAATAAATATTCCAGGGGTCTTTATGGGATTGACCAATTTATGCGGTGGCCAGCAGAGTAGGCTTTAATTACCCAACTGGGTCGAGTACCTGGAGGATCGCTGCGGGAATGTTAATACTCTCAAAACCAATTAGTAAAAAATAGCACAACCAGGTGCTTCAAATATATTTATTATTAAAAAGCGTAAACCCCAAGCCACACTAAATTAATATATTTACAATGATGCAAGTGGAAAAGGGTTATGTAACGAAAACTAATACCAAAACGTAATGAAACGGGTTATACATGCGGTGCGGTGCAAAATCGGGTGATATATGAATGGGTGATTGTAAAAATACGAGAGATATCAAACTCTACATGCGGTGCGGTGCAAAAGCGGATGATATACGGAGTGCAATATTAAAACGTGGCCCACAATACCTTTTTGACAGCAATAAGCCATTTATGACAATCTAAGTTCTATTCTCTAAATCTATAAAGGGAAATGTTCTTAAAACTCAAACAGATCTAATTTTATAAATATGGGATGCTCTTTCTTAAATCTCAAACGAATAACGAACGGTAGTCACTAAAACCTCAGATAACTACCTCACGTTATCAGCCTGGCGTAGCCTCTCTAAAAACTCAATAGAAGCTACGTCGGGAACGGGGATGGGGACTATTATTATTACCAACAAATAACGAACGGTAGTCACTAAAACCTCAGATAACTACCTCACGCTATTAGCCTGGCGTAGCCTCTCTAAAAACTCAGTAGAAGCTACGTCGGGAACGGGGACGAGAATTACTAATTTTACCAACAAATAACGAACGGTAGTCACTAAAACCTCAGATAACTACCTCACGCTATTAGCCTGGCGTAGCCTCTCTAAAAACTCAGTAGAAGCTACGTCGGGAATGGTTCAGTATAGGAGAATAGAACGTAGAATAAATAATAATAAACTCTTACCAATTACTATGTCTTACCGGGCTTCGTTTCGGTGGAGCACTCTTTGGTTTGCGGGTTTTAGCTGGCTTGCTGCTGCCGGATAACTGCAATTTCTATTTTTTTTTAGTTTATTATTTATTTTCATTTGGTATATATTACATTTTCTAGGACATTTCATTTTCCTAATTCCCTGCTATAGGAGTTTTCCTCCTTTTCAGGGTGAGGGCCTGACCTGACCTGCAATTTCTATACGCGTTACTGTCTTATATATCGACCGGTTCTCCCTCTCCTAATTCGGTACATGCGCAGGATTATAATTCTCGGACTTAGAGAATTCCCAAAATCTCGACTTACTACTGATATTAATTATCTTACCAATTTCGGAGCACAGGTGGGTCGTGATACGGCGTGTTAACTCGGCTGGCGGCTAGCGGACAACTGAACTTTCTATTCGCGTTACTCTATTAAATATCTTATCAGTTCTCCCACTCCTAACTCGGTTCATGCGCAGAAATATAATCGCGAACTTAGTAAGTTCTCTAACAACTCGGTTCCCTACTATTCAAAAATATCTTACCAATTTCGGAGCACTGGTCGGTCGTGGTAGTCTCGCTGACGGTCGGATCGCAACTAAAATTCCCATCTACTCTAATAATTCATCTAACTATCTATTTCCCTCTCCCAATCTAAGTCTTGCGCATTACTACAAATTTCGCAGATTTAAATATACGGACTTAGAATATTTCTGAATTAATAAACTCACCTACTAATATCGTCAAAAATACTAAGTGCTTACCGGTTTCCCTGTCTCGATGGTCGGAGCGTATGTGGTGATCTTCACTGCTGTCGGATATCGATTGACTCTCCGTTAATCATGACGGTATTCAGTGAGATCAAGATTGCGCGAGACAGACGCGTTATCATATCGACTTCGCGCAAGTTTTCAAATTCCTAGTTTTACATCGCGGAGATGACAAAATGACGTAATATAGGATTTTAACTATAAAATGTAAAATGCGATTAGAAATTATGTGCAAATAAAATCGGAAAATAGTAATTTTGTTACATATTATTTGAAAATAAAATCGGAAACTAGTAACTTCGTTACACCTACATGGGAGTCACTCATTCCTTAGAAAATTAAATTGAAATATGTGTTGTGTAAATATGACAATATATTACACTGTACTAAATTATTCCAAATGGTACTCATCACTGTGTCATTGCACCTTCACCCCTATCGTCTTTACCCCTCTAGAGCCAAACAAACACTATAGGATGCCGTATCTAGCGAAGCATATATGATCTAAGATTCTAAGTGAAAAGCCACATTAATTGCCATAAATCAAGAATTTTTGCTATATCACATCGGCAACGTCGTGAAGTGTTGCCAACCTATAACAGTTGATTTCCCCTGCACTTTAAGTTTAAATCGTATTTGCTCTTAGTATTTTCGTGTTTATTCCGTTGACAATAGAAATAACTAGAAATGACGTCACTGCCTTGCTAAAATAAATAAGGTACACTTGCTCGCAATGCTATACTTATTGCGCTATGTTTCAGCTTATAGTATATATATTATAATGGTATGTGATTTTTCTTTTTATTTATTATTAATTTTTATTTTACCTTCTTTCGTAAATTTAGACAGAATGTGTTTTATAAATATTGTTGTTGTTGTTGGGCGCCATCTGTCTTTATTACGTAGGAAAGTATAGACAATCTCAATCTCAGGTAGTACGGTTCTCTAAGAGGTTAGATTTTTATAAAAGTCAATGACAACGAACGCAGTGAAAAATTATAAACATTTATTAAAGGAAAATTAACGATAAACTTTATCTATACAGGAACAATTGTTTGGTGGAATACGGTAAGTGTAGTTTTTATTAAAAGAATATTTGCAAGTGTGATACGAAATTTTCTTAAACTTCTTACCTTATTCACAGAATTACTTTCTAACCTAACATAATTAAACTTTTATAGGGTTAGATTGTTTTCAATCTAACTTTATTATTGTGGCCTTTTATAGTTTAAACTTTTCAAATATCGATATTTAGTAATTAAAATGGTACCTTTTATTCAATTTAAGCTTTTCGTTCTCATTTTAGTTGTTCAAATAAATGGGATTCTATAAATCGTTTTTCCATATAACACCAAAATCAGGAAACAGGATGGATATTTTTACGCCGAATATAGTTGGATCTGGATATTTTTATACAGGAATACAGCTGGGACTGGAGATGTCCAAACAGAAACACAGGATAGGATAGATAATTTTGGAAAAAGCCACCTTTTAAGATTGTTGTTTTTCTTGATTTATTTTTTTTTTCATTAACCTCACTTTTTCTGACAGGTAACAATTTATTCTTTTAAATCGCGTTGCTTTGAGTTTTTCTTTTGTTTTTATGATACGGAGCGACGTGAACTCTTCAAAAGATTTTGGCTTTGACACGCGAAATGGTTTTTATAAAGTAGATGAAAATTTGACATTTCTTAACCTAAATTTTTACAAAATTAAAAAAATTATTGATTTTATTGCAAATTTTGACTAATAACATCTTATTCTAGAGATTAAAAGAAAATTTTTGTTCGTCATCATTGATTTTCTAAATATCATTAAACTTTTTGTACTTTTTTACTATATTTCTTTAATTTTAGAAATCCTAAACTCTTTTTCATTTAATTTACCATCGTTTCGTTTAACTTAAACTAATTATGTTGAATTATTATTAGATTGAATTTTAAGGTTAACTTTTGGTTTTCTTTCTCTGCTAGGATTTGATATAATAACGTTCTTAGTGTTATTATATCAGCAGATTTATCTGTGATCATTCTATTATGGATTTTTCTATTCAGTTCTACGTTAAAATGCCAGTAAATACTTTAAATCTGTTAATCTAAATTTTTTATGTGATTACAATATTAACTTTTATAAGTAATATTTTCTTCCTGTCTAAGTTATTAGTTATACTCTAACGACGGTGGAATTTTTTGAACCATAAAAATACCAAAAAAGGACCATGGGCGTACCAAAACTACCTAAGGTTGTGAAATAAATCACACTTGTTCCCAAGAACAAAGACATTAAATGTCCTACACTGCACCAGCGTCTGGACTTCAACAACTACTCCTTGGGCTATATGCCCTCCCAGGTATTGAATTACGAAAGTTCAGACGTGGTTTGACGCTCGACCAAGTCGGGGCTTTTAAACCAAAAACTTTGATTTTATTATTATCCTCCACTCGTGTCGAATTCTCATTCCAACCTTGTTACAGAATATACTATTATATTTCTTCAGTCCATGAATTAGTTGTATGAATAGGAGTACCTACCTTTCTTTTGATTTTTGGGGCAGCGGCTTTAAGCTGGTAATTTTAACCACCGCCGATATTTCTGGTGGAGTAAATTCCATTAAAAATTCATCACTTTCCATTTTCACTATTAATTATTCATAACGATTGACAACACTTTGACAGATGTCGTGCGCGAAAGTAAAATATATCACACGACTGTGTGATATATCTTCTTCTTTTTAAGTTAACGGGACTCGTATGATATTTGTCACTTTCGAAGTGTCAAAACAATTCGGAAATTGCCATTTTCATAGGTGGTCGTAGGAAAATATATATTATGTTTTGCTACTAGGGTAATTTTTTTATTTCGTCAGGTTTGCCATACATATTTGTTCCAAATTTCTAAATTTTACAACACAAAATTTAGTGGCGCCCAATCTTAAAATTATTATCAATTTCGACTATTTATATATATTTTTTTTGTTTTGAACCAGGACCCATTGGCCCAGACGGAAGAGCTGCCGTTCGCTGTGTGCGAAAAAACACGCCACAACCTTCTTCTGTCCAACAAACCCTTCACAACAACCATAACTTCAACCGTTTTTTATTTGATTGTTAATAAGTCATTATTATCGATTTTTACAATTCACAGCCAATTATAGAAGCACGACTGGGATTAAGACTCATTTTTCTACCGACTGAGTAGATGGCGCCCAACAAATAATTACATTCTGGCTAAGATTACGACAGAAGGTAATAAACAAAAAAATATTTTAGTAAAATTTTAAAATATTAATGAGTAAGAGCCAGGTTAAAGAATCTATTTATTAAATCTTATAATAATAAAATCAATAGTTTTTAATAGGTTGCTTACAAAGAAAATAAATTTCAGGTAAACTAAAGTTAAAAATAAAATATTGAATAAAAGTTAAATATTTCTCATATTTTGTTTCCCGAACAACTTTGAGGAAATAGATAGTAAGCAACAATATATAGTAAAAGAGAAGGAAGTTTCTTTACTAAACAGCGGATCATGAGGTATCCAACAACAATAAGGCAGGAAAAAGCATGAGGATGGTTTAAGTGATTTGTTTGCCGAAAATCTAGTTTTTCGTTGGAAATAAAACAGTTAATCAAAATTCGTTCTTTTATTGACATATCTAAAATTGAAATTATGGTTGTCCGCAGCAAACGGGAACAGGAAATGACGTTTTTTTCTTAATTGCTCTTAATTCTAGCCATTGTTCTTGATTTGGGACATACATTTCTGCAGGCATTAGCTCTCCCCTTTCTTCTTCTTCAGGTGAATCCTCCATACCTAAAGTAAGAGTATAGATTGCGAATACTAGGTATAACATACCGACGTATATTATGAAAAAACTACCGATTTCTATCTAGTAAAAGTGCGTCCAGACATACGACCGAATAAAACAGTTGCTTGCATAAATGATTTTTGACTTATTTTTGACTTATTATAATCAGCCTCAAATTAATAGACCAAATCCTTTTCAAAATTTCAAATCAGATTTTATGGACACAGGTTTCAGCAAATACAATAGTTTAACTTACACAAAAAGTTACTCTCACTGAACAATTCCGTCAATTTGAAAGTTAAAATGGCTTATGGCATTGACCCTTATGATTACGACAGTAATCTTCAGTAAGTGAAAACACCTCAAAGAATCAAGCATACTATTAGTAATTGCCAAATTTTTAATATATACGGGAAGTTCAAAATGTTTAATAGCCTATAAATTATACAATACATGTATCCCAAATAGACCAGGGCCAAACCGATTTTAAACACACCAATTCATAAAAAAATTCTTAGGGCGGGTCTATACTATGCGTATTCAGCAGATGCGTATTTCGGCTGTGTATTTTCGGCAAGAGAGTTGTTGCGTACACATATTGTGCAGAGTTTCAGTCGTTTCCCAGTATGTGTCAAACGACGAAGCAGGTATGTTCAAAGTAAAATTTGTTTGCGCTTTGGAAGCCGCGGGATTACTTCGACGACCCACCCGCAGGAAGTATTGGATTCATCCTTATCATGTTGAAGGTAACCAAAGTGAACGGTTTCCGGTGTTTTATAGCAAATATTAGACAACGTGACAGTATGGGACCAGCATGCGGAGGTACGTATTTTCGGCGGTATACTGCGTGGTTGTGTATTCTACGCATATACAGTGGCTTCTGTGAGTCGGAAAAAACCTCAAAAAAAGAAAATATTTTCTAACGTAACGAAACTAGTTACCTCCCCTGTTTTCGAGGATGCTGAACACGATGGCGGTGGTTTAAATTTTTTTTTGAGTTGACCATCACCCCCAAACGACCAAAAACAACCCCCAAAATGGGCGAAACGCGAACACACCATCTTATACCGAGAAAAACTGCGTCACCACCCGTTTTCGAGGATGCTAAAACGATGGTGGTGGTATAAACTCTTTCTGAGTTGACCATGACCCCCAAACGGCCAAAAACAACGAACACACCGCCTTATACCGAAAAAAACTACGCCACCTCCCGTTTACGAGGATGCTGAACAAGACGGCGGTGCTTTTGAATTTCTCCGAGTCAACCCCATTCCTTAAACGGCCAATAACCGCCCCCGAAAGGGGTGTGATGGTACAGGTTCTTAGTAAGTTTGTATATTCAAATACTCAAGATAA
The DNA here is from genome assembly GCA_949320105.2 of Crepidodera aurea. Taxonomy (NCBI): domain Eukaryota; kingdom Metazoa; phylum Arthropoda; class Insecta; order Coleoptera; family Chrysomelidae; genus Crepidodera; species Crepidodera aurea. The sequence goes on along the minus strand of OX439479.2, from coordinate 25,908,302 downwards.
TAAAATAATAAAAACCATCTTTACTATTCTAAAGTCATTTATTGAATTCACTGAACATTCATCGACTATTCCAACCGACTGCAGAATTGCTGCGTCGTCAGGAATAGTGTCGATTAATAACTTATAACAATATAAAATAATTAATAATAAAGAAATTGCTTAACCTAGTTTTAAACAGTTCAATAAACTATAAAATATAAAATGATATACGGTATGATATATTTGGATGTATCCAATAAACTAAATCTAAATACTTATATTATTACATCTCCCACGGAAAAAGGAAAAAAAATATTTATCCATAAATATTTTTTTTTTTTAGCTATTATACAGTTTAAGTCTATTTTTGTGAACTTCAACTGTTTTTTCTCCCATCTTTATTAAAATATTTGGATCTAACTTATTGGTACCCACATTTCTTAACATAACCTTATCTCCTACATTATATATTACAGATTTTTTATTTACATCATACGTAGATTTTCGATTAAAAACTGAAATTAAAGAGCTTGCAAATGTTGTAGATAAATATATTGAGGCAATTCAAGTTAATTTAGAGGAAAGGTTACAATTTGAACAGCACATAGAGCAAACTGAAAGTGATGTCCAATTAGAAGTAGACTCTTCTCTTTCAGATTCTCAGATAACAAATTTAACATGGGTGAAAAATTCGATTTAAAAACCGCGGCTAGTCTGCTACCAGTTATGAACGATACCGAAACTGTAACGAAACAATTAATTGATGCCATTGATTTGTATGACTCTATGCTTGATGCTGAAGGAAAGAAATTATTAACAACTTATATTCAAAAAAAAGCTTAAGTCAAAATGCAAAAATTAGATTAAATAAAATTTACAACAATAATCAAACTTTAGTTAGTGATCTAAAAAAGTATTTTATTTCTAAAAAATCTTCAACATCCTTAGCTACACAATTACATAATGCTAAACAAGGGTCAAAAACTATCGAACAGTTTGGGAAAACGTTAGAAGAATTGTTAACTGACTTAACGATTACCCAAGCCAACGATAACGAAAATAATGTTCAAATTTTAAGAGAAGTTAATGAAAAGATTGCTCTCAACATTTTTGCAAATGGACTGAGAAATAGAAATTTACAAACTATCATTAAAGCTCGGAATTATGCAAAACTAAATGAAGCGATCCAAGCCGCTAAAGATGAGGAAATCAATGTAAATAATTTTAATAATGAAAATGTTCAAGCGTATCATATGAGAGGTCGTCAAAATTTTAATTCTCATTATAGAGGCAATAATAGAAGTTCTAGAGGGTTTAATAATCAAAATAATTTTAATACAAATTATTCTAGAAATAACTTTAGTTTTAATAAAAGAGGACATACGTATCAAGGTTCTTTTAACCAAAATAGAGGTAGATTTAATAGTAATGTGAGGGGAAATAATTTTAGAGGCAAAGATAGGAGAATATTTCATATAAATAACTCCGATGAATGTAATATTTCAGAAAATCCTTCAACGGGCGACAAGTTTTTTCGTGCCTAAAAGTGTAAACTATAACATATTTTCCTTAAATGGCTTAAATTTCGTCGAAATTTTCTTTAAAAATAATAAATTAATATTTTTAATAGATACAGGAGCTAGTGTAAGTGTTATATTTAAAAATAGGATATTTAATGATGAAGTCGTTGATTTTTCAAAGAAATTACGAATAAATGGTATATCTGGGTCAGTAGTATCAGATGGCACAGTGAATATTACATTACAAATAGATAACGTAGAACTGTCTCATGAATTTCAGCTTTTAGACGTCCTTGAACCAGACATTCAAATGCACGGTATTTTAGGCTCAAATTTCTTTTATGATTATTCTGCGACAATAGACTACGAAAAATTTTTATTTTCGCTTTCATATCATAATACACGACATGTAATTCCTATGCAAACAACACAACAAATTAATTATATGTCAATTCCTGCTAGATGCGAAGTAATTAAATATTGTAAAGTAAATATAAACGCAGATTGTGTTGTTCTACCTTATGTGAAGGTGTTTTTATAGCTGGAACTCTAGTTAGGGCAAAAGAAAATTTGATTGCTGTCAAAATTCTAAATGTAAGAGACCAGGAAGTTACTCTAAAAAATTTTAAACCAAAATTAGAAAAATTAGAAAACTATAATTTGTGCGAATTTAAAACAAAACCTACCTTTTCAGTTACTAGAGCAGATAAGTTATTAGATTTGATAAAATTACAACATTTAAATAGGGAAGAGAAAAACTCATTGGAAAAAATCTTAGTAAAATATTCTGATGTGTTTCATCTCGAAAATGATCCGCTAACTGTCTCCAATATTGGCAAAGAAAAAATTCAATTAAAAGACTCAGCAAAATCAGTTTTTATAAAGCCATATCGTTTACCTCATGCTCAAAAAACACAAATTCAGTCAGAAATCGATAAAATGTTGCAAAGTGGCATTATCGAAGAAAGTAAATCAGAGTGGCAATCTCCTTTATTAATCATTCCAAAAAAGGGTTTAGATGAAAGAGGGCAGAGACGAGTTAGAATAGTTATAGATTATAGGCAGTTGAATGCGCAAATAGAAGATGACAAATTTCCATTACCTTGTATTACAGAAATTTTAGATGCATTATCAGGTGCAATGTATTTTTCTCATCTTGATTTATCTCAAGGTTATTATCAGATAGAATTACATAAATAAACATAAATATACCTTATATACCGAAAAAAACTGCGTCACCTCCCGTTTTTTAGGAAGATGAACATGATGGGGATTCTGAATCTTCTTCCCGAAGTAAACTTAGCCCTCAAATGGCAGCAGAGAAAATGAATCATATATTCGCAGATAATTGAATACACGCCGGATGCAGGTTTCTTGATTGCCCGTTAAACCAAAAAGATAGGCGCATACTTGGGTCTAGTATTTATGTGAAAAACGACATAAACGACAGAATTACATTCAAAAGTACGCGGGATATTTTTTAGGGTAAAAGATCAATCAACAAAGAAGGAATCATCATCCGGTTTGTATTCAATAATTTGTTATTCTTTTTCTCTTATCGGGATTTTCTTATCCACTTCATGAGACAGGGTCTTACGGGGTAGTTTTTGTCCGGTTCAGGGGTTGGTTTGCTTCGGGGAGAAGATTCAGAATCCCCATCATGTTCAGCATACGAAAACGGGAGGTGACGCAGTTTTTTTCGGTATATAAGGTATTGTAATGAAATGGATAATTGGATTTATAAGGTTGTACTAAAAAATTCCATTTCATTAACAACACAATGGAAATATAAAAAAAACTTTCCACTATTGGTAATGACACATGGGTAATAAAATAATTTTGATGTTATGAATATATGAGATTAATAATTTCTTTCACCTCGGTTAGCTCAGAATTTAATAGTAAGATTGAATACTTTACCTCAGAGATATTTTTTTATTGTGGGTTCAAACTGATATCTGTATTGTTTAATTCTAAATAAATCGACTGTTGAACTATTAATGTGGTTTATTCAAGACGGTAGCAAACATGTACTGATATTAAACAATTATGGTCAAAAAAAATTATACTAAATGAATTTCATTCACTCAAGCATACGCGCAATGAAACCTTTTTCTAAACTAAATACAATTTGAATTTGCCGCATAAAATTCTTACTCTAAATTGGTACACTTGTCAGCAAACGCCATGCGCCTGACACGCAAAGACAGTTTTGACTTGAGTTAGTCAAACGATGTACGTGTGTACAAAATGTTTATTCCTTTTGAGGAATTAATATCTGGTCACCGAGCTTCGCTCTTAATATTCAAATCTACATTTTTAATCAGCCCAATGAGTATATAATTTAAGTATATTTATAACATGACAAATTATTAATTAATTCGCGAAAATCACGGAGTGGGCGACATCTACTTGAACTACTGATAGGGAGATAAACAAAAAGTTGATTGGCGATTGGCTTGAAAGTAGGCGGGAAAATTAAAAAAGCTGTCAGTGTTAATTTTCAATTGGCTGCAGCTGTTGTTGACGTTTATCAACTGCTTGTCACAGAGGTTAGTTAAATGCATTTCACCCTTTTAGGGCAACATCTACTGACGCTTGATCTTCGCGAATTGTCACGGTGGACAGACCCGTTTCCGGGACGGGCAACAGCAGCGTGCAGGGCACACGTCCCGTCAACAGAAGATCGCTCAGCTCACTCTATTTATCACTATATAAGAAAAACTCTATCTTCAATTGATTTTATTATTTATTGATCCGCAGTGAATGAAAATTATAGGTCTGATATTCATACTTGGGTAAAAACCTCCACAGAAACCTGTAACCAGACTCTCGACGTGTGGCAGATATTAATATCATATTTTTTCAAAAATTTTCAGCTACAAAAATAGTTCATTCGTACATTACATTACAATTTGCTCTTGGAAAATACAAAGTCACAATCAACCTTAAAATGTACTATGAAAATAGAGAATTTTAAATGTCTCTTTAAAGTTTCTTGTAAAATAAAAAATTGAAATCTATGTTAATAGTACACGTGTACAAGCATTCATTCTTTCTCTCTCTCTCTCTCTCTCTCTCTCTCTCTCTCTCTCTCTCTCTCTCTCTCTCTCTATGATAATGAAAACTTAAATATTAAAACTGTTCGCATAATGAAAGAGTAGCCGTAAGGGGTAGTCTCACACTATCGGGGAAGGGAAGAACCTTTACCCGATGTGCATAAAGCATTTCCACCCGCTAAAAAAAAAGATTAGCTTTAGGTTAGGTTAGATCTTTGTAATAAATAAAGAAAAGTACGATACGTGTGACATTTTGACATTTGTTACATTCTGACAGGTGTCATATTTTGACATTTGTTCATTTTGACAGTTGTTACATTCTGACACGTATCACATTTTAACAGTTGTCACGTTTTTACAGGTGTCACATTTTGACAAGTGTCCATTTTAACAGTGTTACTCAACGTTCCTATAAATATTTACCTAAACCCATGATTTCTGAAATTGAATTGGCAACGTTGTATTTTCAACTTTGAATTTATGAGATGGCTGTCATTTGACAAGCAAATTATTTATGTCCGTCAAATGAACCTTTCCTTTTTTATATAAAGCGGCAAATTTAAAATTGAATTCTTTCAGATTAAAACGCCAGAAATTAAATAAAGTCAAACCTTTTTACTACTATACTATACAGAAGAAAGGAGTGCAGTATTTAATTTGCAGAACGTAGTACAGATTCAAGAGGTAGACATTTTATTTTTACCTCATCCTTCAATGCTTATTTGTAGTTAAAATTTAAATGTTAATACATCTGATCGGCCTAATATAGTTTTTGTCTAGATAAACCTGTTCTTTTGACAGATAAGTCAGACTTTATTTATTCATAGCCGTATCGTATGTATTTTAATTGATTCAGAATTTTGTATTAATATATATTTCACAATGGCTTCATTCTAAAAATATTATCAGTCCTCCTAAATCCTTGAAGGCAGAATTATTAGTAATAGCAAGGCAACATAAAAACAAATTCAAAAAATATATTATAGATGAGATGGCCAGAGAAAAAGGAATTAAAATTCTCAGATTGCCTCCGAACCACGCAGAGTTAAATTCCATTGAACTGATCTGGTCACAATTATTAAAAGGTTATGTTTCTCAAAACAATAAAACATTTAAATTTCCTGATGTGCGAAATTTGTTTTTGAATGCAGTTTTAGATGTAAATAGAGAACATTGGGGAAAATGCATTGGTCATGTTAAAAATGTGGAAAATTCATTTAGGAAAGTGGATATATCAATGGATAATTTAATAGAACCGATAATAATAAACCTCAGAAAAGACAATTATAGTGATACCAGTAGTTTTAGTGAAGACAGTGACTTTTAAAGATAGTTCTTGAACTAACTTTTTTTTTAATCTTTGAGTTTAGGTAAGTACTGAAGCGTTACTTTTAATGCCAAGAGATTAAAAAAAGTTTAATCCCAACATATAATCCTCCTTGTTATTTATTGATTAAATTTAATTCGTTCAATGTTAAAGTGTCAGATGCATAAAGTTTATTTTTATTTTTTGTAAATAATATAACTTCAAAATTTAATCTACGAAGTGCGTATATATATTTTATATGCTGTGACCTTATTTATATTATAGAAACTTATTTTGCAAAGTACGCCTATGGAATGTGACGTTATATCCCCAGTTTTACTGTACTCATCTATCCTTTATAGAATATATTACTATAGAAACAAGTTATTATTATGTGCCGTTGCTAGGAAATAAAACTAAAAGCTTAACTTTTCTTGTAAATATCTCGGAAGATCGAATTTTCACAGACATGAGACCTACATTTTTTGCCGATTTAGATAGGAATTAGTGTACCCTGAAAGTTTCATTGAATTCTGACGAGTGGATTTCGAGATCCTCTGGACACACACACACACACATACATACAAACCTTGCTCGTTTAATAGTATTTGATAAAAAAAGAAACAGTTTGTTATACCTCACAGTTTTTTGATTTTTTTTCCAAAATTCTTCATACAATCAGCACTGTAGATTGATCTTCTTCCCTCGATGGTCGTTTATAAACACAATTATCGATGATTCCAATACCAAATATGAATTTTCTGGATCTTCTACGTCACAAATGAATTTCAGGTAAATAATTTTTCAAAATTATTTGAATTGAATCACTCACTACTTAAAGTAACAGCTAACGTCGACTACAACAGACTCCAAAACGTAAAATCTTTGTTTTAGGTTTTTTTTATTTCCAAATTCAAAATTAGAATGCAAAATTTTTATGATCTTTCTTTTTTTTTACCATGATTCAACAACCAACAACCTTCTTCTTTTTTTCGTTGCTATCCTCCCCAAAATTAACAAAAACCTATCAAATTATTATACTAATTAGTTATATTTCCCAAATTTGATTTATTTACATTTTATTTTAAATTTTATGTTTGTTAATTTCTATAATTGTAAACATGACAATTAATAGTACATTGTTTACCTAGTAGTAAAAGCAATACACTCCCGGACGACAATGCAAATTTTTTCTGAAATCGCAACCAACATTATCATAAATTAAGAAATTTTTATAAATGCATAACAATTTTTTATGACCATCTAATTACCTATGAAATCGTATGACAATCACTGTTCGTTTATTGTTATAAGAAAAGTCAGAGATTCACTACTTAGTTCGGTTTAATACCTACTTATACTTATAATGACTTTTCAGGTAGAGTTCAGCCCATGTTTAATAATTGTACAAACTGCAACATAACTATAAATATACAAAAATAGTTATAATAATATGTGTTATAATATATTTAATAAATGTTTTTAAGATGAGTTGGTTGTTTGCGTGTATTTATTTACTGTCTTACATGTACCCATTTTGATGACCTTGTACAGCAAAAAGTTTGACCTTGTACAGCAAAAAGTTTGACCTTGTACGGCAAAAATTTTGCCGGACAGTTTTCGATCGTTGCTTAGCAGGACTGAAATTGCTCCGAGAAAGTAGGCATTCTTGAGCGATTTCAGAAAAAATCTATTTCTTTTACGTCCTGGTGTCTGGTTATATAATATTTACTATATTGTGAATTATCAATCAATGTTGGTACCGTGTAAATTTTGATTTTAATAGTTGTCACAACAGATTGTCTCAAGTATAAATTACCAATAATACATTATACCAACTGTCTCGAAATTAAATTTTCTTTAGTAATTCAAAATTTGAGTATGGTTTAATTTTAATTTTATTTTTAGGTTAAAAAAAAATATTGAGGAGAAAGTTTTACAATAACATTTGTTCCACATCAAATCCCTCTCTAAGGTAAGTCAACTTATAACTTTTCATTTCTTCATAACATTTTCCTCTTGTGATGTTGATATCATCACAGTATATTCATGTTTCACCCCTTTCGGGGGCGGTTATTGGCCGTCTTGTTCAGCATTCTCGAAAACGGGTTGTTTTTGGTCGTTTAGGGGTGATGGTCAACTCAAAAAGAGTTTATACCACCACAATCGTGTTCAGCATCCTCGAAAACGGGAGGTGACGCAGTTTTTCTCGGTATAAGACGGTGTGTTCGCGTTTCACCCCTTTTGGGGGTTGTTTTTGGCCGTTTGGGGGTGATGGTCAACTCAAAAAGAGTTTAAACCACCGCCATCGTGTTCAGCATCCTCGAAAACGGGGGGTAACTAGATTCGTTACGTTTTCATATTTTTCCGACATACAGAAAAGCCACTAATATGTGAACGTTTCAATTTCAAACAATGTATTGTCATCTTGCCGAAAATAGGCAGCCGAAATACGCATCTGCTGAATACGCATAGTATAGACCCGCCCTTAGCAGTATATGGATGGTCGGAAAATTTAGCTAAATATTCAACTTGAGGGTTGGATATTGGTTTTTTTCGATTTGTAGCTGAAATATGCATCCTATCGAAAAAAGTTTAATGTAAAAGTTGTAGATAATTAAAAAAAACTTTAATTTTTGTACGTTGACGTCTTGACAGTGTATTTTTTTTACTCATGCGGGAAAAGTACTATCTTTGCGCCCGCCTTTTCGGGTGTAAAATGGCTATTTAATTAGTTCCGTGCGACAAGCAAATTTTGCGCACGCAAAATTTACTTTGCGCACGGAAATTGACAATACAGACTCCCAAAAAAATGTGACGTTTAAGTGTCAGATAAATTGATTGATTAAAAAATTAAAATTTACAATAATGAGTTTCAACTCTATGATGATACCGGAGACTGATGAGAGTTCTGACGATGAACCCGATTGAAATTTAACACTGTCGCTGAAGGTTACGTTGAAGAATCGATCGGAAATAAAAAACGAATCGGCCAACAAATTGCGATCGCTATTTTGGACAGACCATCTACGAATACTTCACGTGAAAATGTACACCAAATGAACCCAAATATCGAGACGACAAGTACTCATCAGAGTCAGTGTCGAAGACAAAGAAAATATTGACTTGAATACGACTTCCTCTAGAATCTCCAAAAATATAAATTTCGATTTCACCAATATTTCGATAATCATGGGTGAAAAAAAAATTAATTGCCTTTTTTAGTTTCCTAGTTATCGTTAAAAATAAAAAGTTATTTTGATTCTAAATATTTTACTTTTTATTTGATTAATTTTTGATTTTTTTGTCGTTGGCACCTACTTCATTTCTCATTGTATCCCTGCATTCGTAAAAAAAAATAGTATCTGCAACTCGTGGGCAATCGACAACTTTGCGCACTCGTTGCACAATATACTATAAAATGGCCACATTTGAGTGTAATAGATCTTGTCCCTTTATTTAATTTATTTGATTCCTGAATGTAAAGTTAAAGGGATTTCTATTTGATTTTTTTGTCACATTAATGTTTGTAATCTTTAATTTTTGTATTGATTAGTTTTCAACATAACCTCAAAACTATCAAGAAAAACGATAAAAACCATTTTTCCGGTTTTTAACTTTTATCTCCTGCAAAAATAATTCTTTTTTATGAAACTTGGTGAAATCGTTCTTCTTTGTGTTTTAAATAAGCTGCAATTTTTTGAAAGCAAAATATTTATTTTTCGATTTCATACGAATTTAAATTGAAAAAAAAAAAGACTAATTTTCAATCGTAAAAGTTCACTAACAAATTTTCAATTTTTTAACTTTATCAATGCTTATTTTCTTCGTTGAAACCTCGACTTTAAGATTGTTCCTATTGAAAAATATCGTTAAAAATGCAGAAAACCAAAAAACGACTTTTTCATAATCGATTTCTCAATTGATATAGACAATTTTTTATTTCTTATTGCAAATAAGCATTGAAATTAATCATTGGTTAATTGAAAATTAGGCTTTCTTTAATTTAAATACGTATAAAATCGAAAAATAAATATTTTGCTTTGAAAAATTACAACTTATTTAAAACACAAAGAAGGACGTTTTCACCAAGTTTCATAAAAAAATTATTTTTTCGGGAGATAAAAATTAAAAACGAAAAAAAATAGGTTTTACCGTTTTTCTCGATAATTTTGAGGTTATGTAGAAAACTAATCAATAAAAAATTTTACATTTTTTAATTATCTACAACTTTTACATTAAACTTTTTTTGATACGATGTATATTTCAGCTACAAATCGTAAAAAACCAATATCCAACCCCTCTTCCCGAACTTTTAATTTGTCCAATTTATTTTTTTTAATTTACTTATAATTTATCCTAAATTTTTCGACCATCCACATACTGCTAAGAATTTTTTTGTTTAAAAAATGATTGGCCCTGGTCTAAAAAGAGAAATTTAATATCCACATGCACATAACATTTCTTTTGCTTTTTTTTTTCGCCGGAATTCCATAAATTTTATATTTTTCAAGTTCAGGTAGAGGTCAAACAAATGAATACAAACATTAATGTGAAAAAAAAAATTAAATAGAAATCCCTTTAACTTTACATTCAGGAATCAAATAAATTAAATAAAGGGAAAAGATCTATTACACTCATTTAATACACTGTCAAGACGTCAACATTCTGTTGATCGGGTCAACAAGAGTCTGCAATGATTTAATTCAATATCTATATACGGGCTTTTGTACTAAGAGTACTTGTTTGATTTATCGATATTGTAATTGTATTAATGAATCTGGAGAGATATAATCTAAGAATCCCGGAAAAAAGCGCACAGGAAATATCCGCACAGAAAAAAGCAGACAGTCATATAAGCGCACACAAAATATCCGCACGGGGAAAAATGCGCACAAGGTCAAAACCGCATATCTGTAGCGACTTTTGTCCTAGGAGTTTTCATACTAGTGCAACGCGTCCGTTTCCTTTGAGTTTTCAAAGGTATCGGCACACACTGGTCCAGAATGCTTCCGTGGGCGCGCATTAAGCTTTTAACTGACTTTACCGACATGTAAGTTATATGAGTGTGGTCTGTGTGGTCCAGTATAGTTCTACAATGTGTGTGTGTTGATTGTGTGTCTGTGTGAGTGTTTGTGTGACTGTGTGACAGTGTGATGAAGGAAGCGGGACCGAAATCAGTATGTTTCTGTTGATGGAATACCATTGTGTGTGGGTGTAGATATGTACATTCTATCTATCTATCTATCTATCTGTGATGGGGGTGTCGATACACTGCGACCTATAAGATCTATTGTGCCCCCTACTGCTGCCCAATCGTTAAGGATGTCTCAACGATTAGAGCAGTTCCTCCAGTCCTATTTTGCTTTCAAAAAGTTCAGGATATCGGTAGGCTTCAGATTAGGTAGATCTTCCTCTCATATTTGATATTCTCCAAGGTATCGCACCCTTGGATTTTGCAGGGTAATGCATTCTGAGAGAATGTGGATAGATGTTTCCTCCTCTTCCTCGCAGAATCTGCATTCTTCTTTGTCTACTAATCCGAGTTTCTTTAGATGGCCTCTCAGACGGCAGTGCTCTGTTAGGATACCCGTTAGTATTCTGAGCTTATTTTTACTTTTACTGATGCAGTCGTCAGATCTCTTCTGGTTATAGTTCCCCGGTAGTGTCTTGGCCTGCCTCATTCCTTGTAGTCCTATCCAGTATTGGGATCCTTTCTTATTTACTTCTTTTCCAAGTTCATCAAGTATTGTACTGGTGCTTATTCCGCAGAAGTAAACCGGAAAATGCTATATAGCGTAATAAAAAGTATGCTCTTCCAGAAATATGTACACAACTGCGCACACACTTTTATGTGCATATAATTATATTCACATAAAAATCGCATCAAACAACAGATAAATATACATAAATACAGATTGGACCATTCACACATAAAGAAACAGAAATGCATTCGCTTATTTGCACACTTCAGCACCAGATTGTTGATGGGATAAATCTAACGCCAAAATAATTTTAAAATACCGGGTCTTCCCAATGAATCGAAATGTATATCTTCAAAAAAAAGTGGAAATCAAGTTCCAGATTCGATAGTAAATAAATACATCTAGTCGCGACTTGACTTCGTTTGGTGCGACTGGCTTCTCCACTACGTAGACTCTGTTTAAAGTAAAAAGTATGCACCAGAAACATCGCGATTGGAAAACAACGGATATTTTCAACCGTTTATTCGTGTCTTCTGATCCATACATGGCCCACCTCCGAGCTTCCACGAAAATGAAGACGAAACACAAGAGTTTAGCGCTGAAGAACTCCGAGATCGAAGAAGAGAGTGACAACGAGATTAACTAATGTATTTAAATGTATATGTGCTTTAATGTGTGTGCGGGTTTTATTACGCAATATAGCATTTTCCGGTTTACTTGGATGCCCATAACTTCCAAGTCCGCGGATATCCGCAGCTGATTTTTTTTGCACGATATTCTACACTTTTCAGCGCTTCTTTCCATGTATATTAGAAAGCGGACTTCGGCGGATCTTGGTGTGAAAACTGTGTTTGAAGTGTAAAAAGGCGATATCGCGAAACATTTACTATGAAAACTTTCATCAAATAAGGCGTGCACACTCACAAACACTCACACATGGTCGACAATACTCACACACACTCATTCACACTCACACACACACGTACATACATGTATGAACCCATATACATATATGACGTGCAAATAAACAGTCACACATACTAACACACTAATGTACATGTTTACATCCACGCACAATGGTATTCCATCCACAGAAACCTACCGATTTCGGTCCCTCTTCCTTATCACACAGACATACAATCACTCACACACACATTGTAGAACTATACTGGACCACACTCATATAACTTACATGTCGGTAAAGTCAGTTGAAAGCTTAATGCGCGCCCACGGAGGCATTCTGGACTAGGGTGCGGCATTGAAAAATATCTTGAAAATGAAACGAAAAATTATAAAGATATAAATGTGGTCACGTATTTCAATTAAGTTTAAATGTTCGTTGGTCCTCTACTATATACTAGTGATAAAAGTAATACAAAATATACGTATATTTACTTTTGGGTGTTGGTTTTTTACTATTATCGCCCATCTTTATTCGCTCCCCAGGCCGTCTGAGCAGCAATCTTCCCACACCTTCACATCTTTTTAACACTTCATTTTTTAACAGTTTTTTCCTCATCGGTTCCTTAATCTCGTATTCAGATAACCAGATTAAAACGTACTCGAAATCACAGAGTAACTGATACGCTCCTGCATGGCTAAATTTTATTTTGTTTACATAGATGTGGTCCAGCCAAGATTCGCATATTAGGGTAAGTATCATATTGGTGATGAGGTGGTCGTCGGTTGCTTTTAATACTGGTACTAGGATTTGATCTGAAAATATGGGTCATTTTTAAAATCGTTTGAAAACAAATATACAGATATACAGACCGAAGTGTTCGATCGGTTACTTATATTGGAGTAACAAGAAAAAGGAGCTCCGCAATTTTAAGATCATACAGGACGCATAAGCCTTCACCAAAAATTTTGATTACTTCTCATGTCGTTAATAGTACATGCATGGATACAATATTTCACCAGTAGGTGTAAAAATTAATAATTGAGACTGCTACAGAGAGAAAAAATAAATATTTCTCAAAATGTGGGTTTATAAGATGTTTTTTGATCAAATATTTTTTTCTCTCTGTGGCAGTCTGCTATACACAAATACCTAAATAATTGTGAAGCAAAGTTTTTTAAAATAATCAACCAATTATAATTGATAAGGAATCCTCCCAAAATTAATTATATATGCTGCTGGAAAAAGCACCGCTCAACGTCAGCCACCCTATTTAAAACGATTATTTCTAGTTACAGTGTGAATTGGCAACATTGGATTATTGCACACGCTTGCTGATCTGTCGGGCGCTGTGTAATTCCAGAGAGAAGGTTGGAAAGTTTCGCCAATCCAAATATTGTTTTTAAAAATATATAAGTACTTTATGCATGTAATTTTATTTTGTGTTGACGCCATTTTTTTCGATACAGAGTATCTGTGGGCAAAATTTATTTTATTTTGAATATATTCTTCCGGAATTATTAGATTCCAGAATGCGCATAGCGGAGTGAAATTACACGAAAATATTCTGAAAATGGATGCAAGAGCTGAGTCAATTTTTTTTAATTTTTTTCGATTTTATACGCAAAGAGAAGCTTGCAAAAAATTTGTCAATAAATTTGGGCTTCGCGAGATATGTGCCAACAACGGCATTTTTGGTATTTTTCGAAGGGATTGATTCACTATTTTTTAACTATATCCGGCTCTAAGAGTCGTTGAAAAAAAATGACCGTGATGAAGTAGAGTATCGATCCGTATAGTAGGGTTTTTTTAACCTCAAAAACGAATTCGCGCACATTATTTTTTTTACTGAATTGGCAATAAATAACCAAAGAATCCTCGAATTTTCTTAAAAATTGGAGAAAATATGTATTTTTATGTCGAGAAGACATGATAAAAAAAGTATTTGTCCAGGCCAAATCGGCATTTTGTGTGTTCTTTTGTCTAAGAAAATCCAACATTTTATTTCTTTATTTAAATTGCCCAATTTAGGGAATAATAAAAAAATAAAAATTCAATTTTCATTTTTTTCCAATTTTTTTATTTATTATTGATTCTCTTAGAAAAACTGTATTTCAGTCCAAAAAATGTTTAAAAAAATAAAAAATATATTTCAGGTTCTAAAGTAAGATTTTTGTGAGGGAACAAATCAATATAAAAAATGTCAAATCGATTTTAGTAGATTTTATTTTTGTCAATGGTGTCCCTAATGTGCAACTACAACTTAAATAAAATTAGGCATAGCCCTGTTTTACTGAGGAAAAAGACATTTGGAGAGACTTTATTAGTAGAAAATAATTTATAACAATATATAAAAATAAGGTAGGTATTACTTATATCCAGTACAATGAGCACATAGCTGTAATATTCGAGTGGCCTGATTAACTTTTGGGAAAAGTACAATATATTGTTTAAATTTCACTTCTATATGTGGACTATTCTGAACTGCTTGATGTATAAAGGTTCAATCGGTCTCTTTATGAATCGCGTTGTCGAGGACTGTTAGGAACCTCGTGACATCATGTAACTTTTTTTATAATTATGTCGCTTAATCTTAACGATAAAATTATGATGTAAGCAGGATTATCATGACTAAAGATGTACCATGAAAACATCAAGAATACTTTTTTTGAATCGATACTTCGTTTTTATGATATTGGCGTGTATAACTTAAAAATCGGTAAGACAAACGTATTTCTTAAGCTCAGAGCCAGAAAATAGAACGTTGCCCCACAATGTATCTTGTGAATTGAAATCAAAATATGCATGCCAATAAACTAAATGATGAAGGGTAGGAGGAGGGAAGTTTCGAAATAAAACTTGATGACGTTACAGCGTACTGTATCCACTTAAATTATACAGGATACATCATTACGCGGTGACATCAAGTATTTTTTAGTGGAACAATATGTATATTATCTTGAATTTAATTTATCGGGTATTTTAAGAAAATTGTATGTGAAAAAAAAGAGTTGGTATAGTGGGTGTACAGTGAAAAATACTATATTCTGTTCGGAGGCGGATCCAGACTTCCATATGTAATCTATTTGAGTTGATTTTGAATTATTTATGAAGTGCAAATGTCAGTCACATGATAAGCTAGGCCTTAAATGGCACAGCTCTCCCATCTCTTGCAGTAATATTCATTACAATTATGTTCGAGCTTTGGGTGGGGGGAGGTTTCTTTGTAATTGTGGCAACCAAAACGATATTTGTTTTGGAGTTTTTTGTAATTTTTACACAGTTTCTTTCGCATTCAGCCAATATCCATATCATATCTAGTATGTATAGTAGTAGATTTAGTAAAAATTCTGCAAACTTTAATAATAATATGTTTACCTGAATAACATTCAAAACGTCACTTTTTAACGGTTTTAGTTAAATTACTACTTCACTCATCTTGTGTGTGACAAAAAATAATTGTAGCTGATGCAGACGTCAAAATGAGTCGCTTCAGTGCTATTTCGAAAGAAGTTATCAACAAAAATATTGATGAAAATATGCCCAGTAACATAAAGACTCTAAAATATATTGTTACTTACCGCTAATTAGACAAATCGTTCCATACGAAACAAAATGTGAAAGACCTAATTTTTTTTTTGTATAAGTATAAGTTTTAATTTGTTTTGTAAGTAACTTTCTTAAAAGATTAATTTTACCTTCTGACGTAATCTTAGCCAGAACGTGTTTATTTTTGTGGTCAGTCGTGTTTCTATTAATTGACTTTAAAGTTATAACGTTCAATAATAACGACTCAGGAGAAAAATATGTGTGCATTTATTTACAATAAAAAACAGAAATCAAAATTTGCGATTGCAGTGTGAAATATTTAAACAGAAGAAAGTAAGTGTAATGTTTATTATTATTATTATCTTTCAAATTTTATAATTGTTATTTATTATGTAAAATTCTTTCTTACGTTATTCTGTTTTTATTATTATAAATTAAAAATATAGGTTAAATTAGTTGAGTACTCTGGCCTTATTGTTTATTTTAAAGTTTTAAATATCGATATTTAAGAAAGTGAAAAGGTACCTTTAATACTTTTTGAATTCTTTTAGCAAACTTTAGTTGCTTGTTTGCAAATCGACGCTGTGGTCCAAATGATTCTACCAGGTTTCAATCAGGAATACGGGATTATGTTCTACAGGATACATTTTAAACTGGATACAAATTCAGGAAAAATTGCAGGAACTGGATTTACTTCAGGAAAGGATGATGAAATGTTGATTGGAAAGTCTATTTTATTTAAATTCCAAAATTTTCTGATGAAAAATTAATTCTAACCTCACTTTAGAAATTGACAGGTAAATTTGTACAATTATTTCATCGATCTATAATGGCTTTGACATAGATTTTCATTTGTTTACGTTACAAGCATTGATGTGGACACTTCGGAGGTTTTTAAGCAAAAGCCTCGCTTGACAGCGAAATTTGGTTTTTATGAACTTATATGTCACAGCTTCCTAGATCGGAATTTGACATAAAATTCTTAAATAAATTATTATAATATAAAAAAAATTACTTTTATACATCTTTTAACCATTACCAAATCATTCCTTAGATAAAAAGAATGATTTTGGTGTAAATTATTTGCTATTTTGACTAATATTAAAAATACTTGAAGGTTTTTCTGTTTTCGTTATTATTGAAGTTATAATTCTGTTAAACTCTATTATTATTGTTTATTTTACAATAATATTATGATTTTAGCAATTCCCACACTTTGTTTTCTAATTTTCATTGACTTTCCCCTAAATTTAGATTAATGATTTGTTTAAATTTGAATATTTCATTTTGGGGTTACGTGGAAAATTTCTTTTTCACATAGTGTTTAAAATAATAACTTTTACTTAGATGTGACGATTGCAGACTTGTCTGAGACTATTCAGTTTTGATTTTTACTATTGTATTATTTGCCAAAATATTTGTAATTGTCTTAAAATCGTCGATAAAAGTTGCTTATGGGGTTACTGCGTTAATATTAACCTTCAGAAATCTTAACATTTTATGAATTAATTGCTACTTCAAGATTGATTTGAAATTGTATTTAATTAAATACGTTCTGTATAATGTTGGTTCAGATTAAAATAAATGATTATTTAATGTTATTTATTTGTAAAATTTGATGATTATTATTATTCAACAAAAGTTAGGCATTTCATTCATTTACACCTTGTTTGACCGTTACAATATATCTTATATGGATATAATTTATGACGTTTAAATTTAAAATTTTTGACCTTTCACTTTGTTCGTGAAATAGTTAATAAAATACCACTAGGATTGAATTTATCTATAAGTCTGTCGATTTATCGCGAAAACTCAATTACTTGTGAGATTACTAGTGATAATTTAAAAAAATTTACAAACACTCCAAAAAACATATTTTTTTGTAGAAAACCTAGCGGTTTTGTTTGCATTTACCTAAATATTTGTATACGAAAGGACTAGGTTTATCGCAAATCACATTTTGTAGTACAGTTTTTCTCCAATAGGAATTTGGTGGAAATATCATCTGCAAATTTGCTAAACAAATTGTTCTGCAGACCACTGCTAAACCATCTACACATTCTTTAGGTGCTTCCTAAAAAAAGTAAAAAACAAAAAAGTATGACAAGTAAAAATCAATTCTGTAGTTCCTAGTGGCTTGGTACTTCAAATACTCTTCCTAATCACTTATTTTATTAAAAACTTTTTAAATAAAAATACTATCCATTAAGAAGATTATTTGAAGTAAAAATCAAATTCCTGCTTTTAATAAAATAAAACGTGTGATTTTGAATGTACGATTAATATAGAAAAATAATATAAAAAAGCGAATAATAAATCGAAGCAAAGAATTTCATTATACTCTATACCTACAGGGTGACCCAGGGGTACGTGCATGCTCCATAACTTTTTTTCTATCCAAGCTATCGGTTGTTAAGAGCTTTTTGCTGATATAGGGTTTGTTGGGTCTATTTTGTAAAATTTGCGAGATTTATTGCAAAATAAGAAATGTTGACGGTTTATTCGAGAAAAAAAAAAGGAATCGAGTAGGCCGCTGTCTTAAAATTTGACACATCCATATACTTTCAATAATTGTACGCGTCTAATTAAAAGAAAAGAAGAATCGAGTAGGCCACTGTTTGACACATTCATATAATTTTGAAAAGAATATGTTTCAACAAAAGGAAATTGTAATAGAAACAGAAATACATTACAAAGTAAACAATTTTTATAATATTTACAAGAACATGAAAGAATGATTAATAGGATACAATATAAATATTTTTGATTTATAACAAATGCTCGAATAGGTCACCATCATGTTCCACGCAAACTGCTAGTCTTCTAGTAAATGAGTCCCGAACTCTAGCAAGCATTGCTCCATCAACTAAACGGAAGGCTTCCGTGATCCTGTTTTTCATATCATCTGCAGTTGTTGGACGATCTCTGAATACAGTTTCCTTCACGTACCCCCAAAGAAAAAAATCTATAGGAGTAAGGTCTGGAGATCGCGCGGGCCAAGGAATAGTACCTCTCCCTATCCAACGATTAGGGTAGGAATTATCTAAAAATTCTCGCACCATCCTATGGTTATGCACTGAAGCACCATCGTGTTGAAACCACATTGTCCCTCTGATATTCAAATTCACTTCTTCTTAAATATTGGGAAGATGTTGGCGAAGAAACTGTAAATACCTTTCACCATGCAGCACATTGTCAAAAAACAATTTCCTTTTTGGTATAAGATACACTACCAGTGAGTTCAAACCGATCTCTCAACTTTAGGAATGAAGACACCCGTGGAGTTCTTGCTTCTGGATATTTTTGCAGGTAGATTCTGCTTGCTAATAAAGGATTTCTGTCAGCTTCGCAAATACAGTAGACGATATTCACTAATTCCTCGCGAGTAAAACTCATGATTAATAATTAGATGCGTACAATTATTGAAAGTATATGGATGTGTCAAATTTTAAGACAGCGGCCTACTCGATTCCTTTATTTTTTTAATTAGACGCATACAATTATTGAAAGTATATGGATGTGTCAAATTTTAAGACAGCGGCCTACTCGATTCCTTTTTTTTCTCGAATAAGCCGTCAACATTTCTTATTTTGCAATAAATCTCGCAAATTTTACAAAATAGACCAAACAAACCCTATATCAGCAAAAAGCTCTTAAAAAATTCCATGCAATGATGTAATAAAATATAGGGTGATGCATTTGAAAAAGTCAAGTTATTGCTATTTGTAATTTGTAATTTTCAAAAAATTGTAGTAGGCGGTAGAACGTCGACTCCGAATTCGCCTACAACTCAGAAGAAGCGCTGAAGCTTAAGGAATCGACTGAAAAAAAGTTGATTAAGTTATCTTAAACAGTTCTGAAGTTCTGAATCTAAAAATGTAACAAAAATGGTAGGTTGCCATTTAAAAAATCAGAACTTAGTTGTGTATCTTATTTGGGACATCCTGTATATAAATAGAAATATTTTTAGAATGTGCCCCATTGTCGGTCTTATCGTTTAAAAAAAAAATCAAACCGATAGCTTGAATAGAAAAAAAGTTATAGAGCATGCACGTACCCCTGGGTCACCCTGTATAACAAAAATGGCTTGTATGAGTTTTTAAACAAGATGCACTGCTGTCCAACACCGCAGCAGCCAGTAAATTAATTTGACGGGAGCTTTATAGCCTCTATAGATATACATATATTTTGGTCTGGTACAGACAATTTCCTATGTAAAATCGTTTAAAAAAAAGTTTTCATTGCAAAAAAATGAAAAAGTTCAGTATTTTGATAAGTGTCTAGAAGAGTAATGTCTGGAGACCTTGGAAGCCAAGGAAACTCCAGGTATCTCCCGATTAGTTTGCCGTTAAAAATGTGGGGGAGAAACTCCCGAATATGTTTTTACAATGACTGTACCATTAGACGTAAACGTTGATTCGTCAGACAAAATTCTTTGTAGTATCATAAATCCATAGTTTATAAGCAGGAGATGTCGAACGAAGGATCGAATTTTGTGCTAGCATCCAATGAGGATTGAAAGATAACATCCTCGTTGGATGCTAGCACAAAATTCGAACCTTCGTTCGACATCTCCTGCTTTTAAACTAAGGATAAATTGATGTATGTATGTATGGTATAAATTTATTACTTCGGCCCACCCAAAGTCTTGGAATCCTGGGAAAAAAATAAAAATTGAAGTTGCTCAAAATGATTTTCTCGACGTTTGAAATGTCCTAGAGTCCATCTGTCTGTCCGGATCTCTGTAGGTCTGGATGTTAGTGAGCACGATAACTCGAGCAAATTACGTCCGATTTAAAAAATTATTTCGCCAGTCGGTAGATACGACCCATGGGAAGAACTGATTAGATTTTGGGTTTTTTTGGCTTGGACTTTTGTCATTCAGCCAATCACTTAATGAGTATATTATTTTTGGGACTTTTGGAAATTTTGTAAAATTAAAATTGTTTTGACAACATCGAAACTCAAAACTAATCTGTCGCAACATAACTAACCTATAACTACAAACAAGAGAATGTAAAAGACAATGATTTTAAAGGGAGTTAAACATGGTAGGGTAATAACAATAGGTAATTGGATATATAAAACAAAGATAACAAATCTACTACAATCTTATATCTGCTTTTGACAAAAATTCTATCAAACAATCAAAGTTTTCTTTTTTAGCTGAAGCCAATATTTACAATATGTTAAACGGAGTAATATATGCACTGCAATACAATTCATCTGACAGATTCCGATACTTAGTGCATTCAAAGAAAATGTGCTCCAAATCACCTTTACCTCCACAGTATTCGCAGTCATCACTGGGTATACCATTTAAACGAAAAATATGTTTGGGATAACATGCGTGTCCTAAGTCTAATGATTGTAGTAATAAATCTGCGAGGGTATGGTCGGATGTAACATTGTAAGATTTTGGGTTCTGTACGGCTGTCTGTTCGGGTCAGTATTTTTACTCATATTCAATAAATCTGATCTTTTTCGAAGTGAATCTTTTGGATTTTCCACTACCGATAGCATCACTTCATTTTCAAAATCTTCAGTTGCCAATATAGCCCAGTTGCCAGAGAAGGATATTGACTAAAAGCTCGCACAAAATGTGATATCGATGAAACTTGGCACTTAAGTACTTGAAAGGGTGTAGGAAACGATAAAAAAATCTTGACTGCTCTAAAGTGTATGCTAACTTCACAATTTCGAAAATAAAATGGAAAATTTGGTTTTCCATTGTAACTCGAAAAAAAAAATCGAAAAACTAATAGCGGAAAATTTTAGTAAAAAGTTATTTAAAAAAAATTGTATTAATATAAAAAAATATTATAAATACGAAAAAAAATTCGAAAACTCTACGCGCGCCGAGCCGTTGAATACAAATATTCAGGCGAGGCGTTCGGAAAAACTGAAGTATCTTTGTCTAAAATGTACGAAAAGAAAAAAAAGAATTTTTTTTTGTTTTCTCATAAAAATTTGACCGGAAGTTATAATTTCTAAAATTCTCACTGATTTTTATAAAACTAAATTTATAGACATAGAAGTATGTTAGATTCCTCACTTTAAAATATTACGATTTGAACCAACTTGCTCTAATAAAATGTTGCTAATAAAGAATATTAAAGGTTATATTTTAAGATTTATTTTTTGCAATAACTTTAGCGTTTTTTGATATGTTTTTGGGCACGAGAAATCAGGTACCTACTTCGATGTAATTTGTAGAGGGCGCTAGTTAGGCCACATTTGTGGCATACATATGCGATAATCTTTTTTACTCTTTAAGTTAGCGCTATTCTTGTAAAAGAATATTAAAGCCACGTTATTTTAGTAGAAAAAAAGGTATACTTGTAATTTATTAACCTTAAAACTTAACGGTTTACGAGATAATCGCATCCAGCGGTTTTTCAGGTAGATAACCTTTTCCGTATGTATTAAAATATTTTTACCTGGATACTATTTAATGGTTTTGATTACTTAGTGTTATTTTATTTCATTTCGTCAATATGATTCCTGACCAAATCTTGGTAATTAATTAATAGGTATTAAAGAAAATAATAATTCACTAAATATTTTTAATAACTTTAAAAATATAAAAATTAGATATAGTATTATAAGTAACTAGGTACATAATAGCATTTTTTTTATCCGGAAATAATATTTAACAAATATTTTACTACTTTATTTATATTCAGTTATAATTTACAAATTATCAATATCTCATGACGACATTGAAAAGGTCAACCATTACCTGAAATGAAAATCACTGTTAGTTTTGTTCACTGTATAATCTGGTTTATTATCACCTGTTGGTTCGGCGATTACTGCTTGCAAGTGTCTCTTAATCCTGAACTGAACAATAATTCCATTTAGGTCAGTCCTAAAAATAAAATGTTTGTTTATTTGATTCACTGTATAATCACCATATGTATATTCAGTAACATAAATAATGTTGTACTTACCTAACTATTGTTTCTGTAGTTTTCTTTTGTATATATTATTACTATATATTGTAATTATATTTCTTTTAATATATAGCTTTTATTTTATTTATATTATAACGTTTTATGTTTTTTAATTTGTAAATTTCAATTTTTGTTATATGCATTTAAATATTTTATCTCAGGGATTGTTTAATTGTTAGTTCAAAATTTTGTAACCTTCTTTTACTCTACGCTACTGATAATCTCTGTAAATTAAAAAAAAATAAAATGTTGGTTCAACTGTTAAATGAATTGAATTTTTTTTTAAAAGAAAATATTAACAAAAGTGATCATAACAAAACCTTATGTTATATGAGTTACTCTCATGCCTCACATTCATTCAATGATAACCTTATATCTAATAATTGTTTTAAATTTGGCGCA
The DNA here is from genome assembly GCA_949320105.2 of Crepidodera aurea. Lineage (NCBI taxonomy): Eukaryota > Metazoa > Arthropoda > Insecta > Coleoptera > Chrysomelidae > Crepidodera > Crepidodera aurea. The sequence goes on along the minus strand of OX439479.2, from coordinate 25,884,922 downwards.
ATAAAATTTTTACTTTTAAAGTTGTCACACCTTTTTTAAGACACTGTCTTAGTTGCTCTTATCAAACACAATGAAAAACGTCTCCAAAATTTGTTATTTTATGAAGCACTTTATAAGTAAAATGATGGGCTTATACCTTCTAAATATTTGTGATTGTTCCTCAACACGATTCTCACAACCAGTGATATATTGTGCAACTGGAATTCTCGTGATGTGATGTCTCCTAGTTCGATGTCTCTCAAGGCTTGTATATACTCTGCTGAGTAAGATGCATACAATTGGTCCTCAGGTTCAATCCAAAGTAATAACGGCGTTTTATTATTCCATCAGGCAAGTGATTGTTTAAATAATATTTAATGTTAGTCACTTACTAATTATTGTACATTATCGTAGTCATAAACAGATCTCCAGAATATAAAACTTTCTAAATTTTATTAATTTCCTCTTTAAATTTCAATAAAATATTTTCTCAAAATTTTTATACTAGTCTTCTTTCTACCATTTTCTAACCAACTTCCTTTTTTTTCTGTTGCTATGTTACCTCATAAAGCAAAACAAAAAACTATCAATTATTTTCTTAATTTTAGATTCTATGATATTTTATTTTAAATTTTATGTGTTTTAGTTTTTATAATTTTAATTATAACGATTAACATGTTTTTCCTTTATATTCTGGTGTCTGTTTTTATACATTTCACTAATTTGTAACTTAGTCACCAATGTTGGTAACATTGAATTTCATTTTAAACAGTTGTCATAACTTTTAATTTAATTTTGTTATACAGATCGTCCTGAAATTAAATTGTCGGTAAAATTTTTAAATTTTGAATATTATTTCATTCTGATTTTAATTTTTAGGTTATTAACAGAGCTATTCAAGAAGAATTTTCACTGTAATAGTTATCTCACATTAAATCATTCCCACAGGTAAGTTAACTTCTAACTCTTATATTTCTTAATAAAATAACATTTTTGTTTATTCTTTTAAACTTTATTTTAATACTACCATTTCTTTGTTTCTAGATGATGTTTCAATTAATATTTAAACTGACAAGATACCTTTTTAGAAGAAATATTGGATTGTGCATAGTCTGGGTATTTGGTTTTTTATTGTCAAATGACAAATTCCATTTCAATATGTATATATTATTACGATATTGTCAACATTTACATTTGTTTTCAGAACCTATGATTTTTTTCTTATATGCATGGAGAGGTTATATCTTTCTGTTCTGTCAACAATCAGCTGAGTGACATGGCTTCGATAGAAGATTTTTAAATATTTTCGTTGTCGGTTAAGCATCTTATTTGCGGTGCTGTTTAATATTAGAGATACGTCATTTTCTTGTGGATATCACCTCTCATATTTTCTATCTCGATAATTCGTTTTGTTTCCACTATTTCATACTGTTCAGTATCGATTATATCGATTACAGATCCACGTTGCGGAAGCGGTCATTTTTCGACCATTCTTGTCTTTGGCCGGTTAAAGAAAAGACTTGTGGTTTAATATACCCTCTAACTCTAAGAGGTCTGTATTTGTTTTTCTATAATTTTCAATCAAACACCTGCCATTTTGTGCTTCTTTTTTTTGAACTCAACACGTGAAGTAAAAATTAACTTTATTTAATAGGGTCCTCCGAATCTTTCTTAAAGATTTTCGTTCCATCCTTCGCTCTGTACGAAATTGAAGATAATCTTTCCATCCTTCGTTCTGTACGAAATTGAAGAAATCTTTCCATCCTCCCTGTGGACAATCATTTCTTTTTGTTCGATGTATTGAGGATAACCCCAAATCCCTTTTTACTAGTGAAGAAATTGCAGTAAAAAAAAAAAGGAAAGATCAGCCCTCCTAAAAAAAAGGAAGAAAAATCATAGGTATTTATAGCTATATTTTCTTTTTCAAACATTTTTCTTAACATCTTTATACTTACCTCATTGTATCACTAAAAAAAAACTTTACTGTACATACCTGTAAATATTGTTTTGCTACTAGTAGTCCAGTCGACAGGTAGTTTCAGGTGGAAAAAGGTCGGAAGTTAATGAAACTTAGGGATGTTGTTCAGGGATGGTTAATTAACATTTTCTCAAGTTTTTGACCTTCAGGACCTTGTGCCAAAAGAGGAGGGGGGGGGGAACTGCAGAATTTTCGACATTCCTCCGGTTTTTCCTCAATTGCTTTTTTCCCTTACGTCCCACGGCAAAAGCACTCATATACTTTGTAGAGCGGTACATTTCCTACAATTTTGACTATTCAAAAGTGTTTGTATGTCAATTCTTCGCGGAGATATAGCGCTTCGAAAAAAAGGTCATTTTTCAAATTTCGCTAAAAAATGCAGAATTCCACCTTATTTCTTCTGTTATACCCGAATCATAATGAAATGTTGTAATTATGGTTCCTGGTTAAAATCACCAACTTTTGACACCCCTCCCACCACCCCCACTCCTTCACCCACCCAAACCCAATTCACTAAAGCTCTCTCTGATGAAAGCCAACCATATTCACATCATGTTGGTATTGATATTAGTTCCTTTGCGGTTCGATATCACAGCCCCCCCCTGCGCTATTTACTCTGCTTTACCGCATTAAAGTTAAAAAATCTCCTAAACCGTTAACTTAATCGACATGAAGCAAGAGTATCTTTATGTTATAAAAATATCTAAGGAATCCATTAATGTTATTTACAGTTTAGTGTCACCACTTCTCTAAAAATTATGAGGTGTTAACCTTTGGGCATAGTCTGTTCCTGACTTCCTAAAAGATTTTGTGACAAACTTAAATAACTAATTTAAGCACACTAATGCGATTTGTAACCTACCAAAGTTTGATTGAATTTGAGGTTATGGTTTGATTGATTGATTGATTAAGTCGATGTGCCTGACTGAGGTTTTTAAAATGCCTCAATACTGCAGCCTTAAGACTTATTGTATTATGTCAGTTACATCGTTATGTTCAGGTGAAGAGGTTTGTTACCTTTATCAAGCTGAGTAGCCTTTTCACCAGATTTTCTTTTGGAAAGTCCTCCTGTGGGTTTACCGGCCCCAGTAGGTTATACCTCCAGTGCGTGAGTGCCTGGCATGTATGATATGAGAGGCTGTTTCATCCTCCTCATTGCATAGTCTACATATGGGTTCATCTTGAAAAATGCCCATTTTATGTAGATGTTCCCTGAGGTGACAGTGTCCGGTTATTAGTCCCGTGACATGCTTTATTTGATTTCTGCTTAGATTCAGAATATCACCTGTCAGTACTTTTGATGGCGCTTTAACCATTCGTTTACTGTTTTGTTGGCTCGGCACGAGATCCCAGCGTGACAGGTGTTCTTTTAACATCCACCTAGTCAGCGAGAGTCGTACCGAGGATTTAGGAATGCCAAACGCCGGTTCAGGACCAGTAAAGACGGTCGCTGAGGCTTTCCTTGCCAGGGCGTCTGCTTCCTCGTTGCCTTTTATCCCTTTATGACCTGGGACCCATCTAAGTGTTACCTTATTTTGGTTGGCCAGAACGAGCAGGGTTTGTAGGCAGTTCCAGACCAATTTTGATCTGATTTTGTTACATGATAAGGCCTGTAGGGTAGCTTGACTGTCAGAGTAAATGAGGATTCTTTTCCCTCTATACCCCTGTCAATATTCTCCCTCAAACAAAGCTCTATAGCATGTACTTCTGCTTGAAATACTGATGCGTAATTCCCCAATGGTGCGTTCAGGTCGCATCTGGGTGTTTCACCATATATTCCAGCTCCAGTTCCACTTGCGGTTTTTGACCCATCAGTATACCAAACCAATGTTCCTTCCCGAAAGTTGTTTTTTGGTGCCATTTCATCACTTCTCATCTCCATCAACGAGTTTGTGATGATTTTTGTGATTCTACTGTGTCCTTGTTCATAAGGATCCCAGTAGCCATTGCATTCCAAACTGAATGCCTCCATTCTCGCCTCCGCTCTGATATAAATATCAAGTGGCGGAAGGTTTAGTATGGTTTCCATTGCTGCTGTTGGAGTGCTCCTCATGGCACCTGTAATGCAAATGCAGGCTAAACGCTGGAGTTTAGCAAGCTCCAGTATCGCCTTCCTTTGTATTACTTTAGGCCACCACACTAAGGAGCCATAGGTTAACATGGGTCTTACCACTGCAGTGTACAACCAGTGTACCATACGTGGTTTTAAGCCCCATTTAGTGCCTATGGCCCTTTTGGCAGCCATTAGTGCCATTTTACCCTTATTAATGGTTTTTTCCAAATGCTTATTCCAGGTTAGTTTAGCGTCAAGGATTATACCTAGATACTTCACCTCCTGGGTTAATTGTAGTTGAGTGTTGAAGAGCTTGGGTTGTCTGAGACTATCCAACTTCTTCTTTTTCGTGAAGGCAATTAGTGCTGTTTTGTTAGGATTAACTTCAAGGTTTTCCTTTAGACACCACCTCTCCACGATATTCAGCGCCTGTTGCATAAGGTCTGAAACAATATTTTTAAAATTCCCCACTACAAGTATGAGTACATCGTCTGCATACCCCTGGGTATAATATCCTGCATTGCTGAGCTGTACCAGGAGCTCGTCAATTACCAAATCCCACAGTAGAGGTGATAAGACTCCTCCCTGTGGGCATCCCTTGGAAATTGACACCTCCATGTTCTCTCCCAACAACGTTGCTTCAGCTGATCCATTGCATAGCATGGTTTGTATCCACCTGCATGTGGTGTCGTCTACGCCACGCTTTGCTACAGCTGCACCCATGGTTCTAAAAGAGGTGTGGTCGAATGCACCCTCTATATCCAGAAATGCTCCTAAAGCTATTTCATTATTTCTGTGTGCAGCCTCTATCTTTGAAACAAGTCCATGGAGTGCTGTTTCACAGGATTTTCCGGTTTGATAAGCATGCTGGTTTTTGTGAAGTGGCCTTTCTTTTAGAAAGTTTTCCCTGACATGTACCTCAACCAGTTTTTCCATTACCTTTATCATAAAAGATGTTAAAGTAATAGGTCTGAATGATTTAGCCTGAGAGTAGTCCTTCCCAGGTTTGAGGTTATGGTACGAAAGTTATAAATAAAAAAAAAATGATTTTCAATCTTTAAATTAAAAATCTCGGAAACGAAGGCCCGTAGGGAAAAAAGTTATATAGTGCGGATCATAAGTGTTACCCCCCCTATCTAACTCGTTAATGGACCCTTGTTAGGAAAATCGCGGAGAGAGGTCGACTTTTGATTTCTACAATGTACATTTTTGTATGAATAGTTTACCCCTAATTTCATCGCTTACTGGAGGGGAGCAACCCTTTCGAAAAATTTTAATAGCATGGGGTGGTTTTTTTAAATTTTTTTTTATTATTTGTACTTTTTTTTTTTTACTATTATTTTTATTTTATTTTTTAATTTTTTTTTTTGCAAAACGTCAAAGCTGAAACTAAAAATAGACTTTATTTTGGCCAGGAGGTCAACGGGGAACATTTTGAACATTTATTGTAACTGTAATTGTAGTTTAGTTGCCTTCCTGTTTGTGGTGTTTTATTTTTAAACATTAATAACTCATCACGTAATCAAGCAAATTTAAAATTTTTTGCACGGTTGAATGGAGAATAAAACTTCCTTTCAAATGAGCTATTACTCACCACCCCATGCTATTTAAATTTTTCGAAAGGGTTGCTCCCCTCCAGTAAGGGATGAAATTGGGGGTAAACTATTCATACAAAAATGTACATTGTAGAAATCAAAAGTCGACCTGTCTCGGCGATTTTCCTAACAAGAGTCCAATAACGAGTTAGATAGGGGGGTAACACTTATGATCCGCACTGTATGAAGCAATAACGTTATTTTTACCACTTCTATTCATCCCTGAATTTTCCAAAGGTACTTCTGGGACACCCTGTATAAATCTTTACCTAAAAAGGGAAGTCCAAAACAGTAGCCTAGCCTGTCTTCTCTTTATAATAGTTAGCCAGAACCTGACTAATATGAAATCTACATCCAATAATATTTATATTGTTCCATACTATTTTCACTGCTTTTTGTATCGCCTGCTTGAAATCTATCGCAATATCCTTAGGTTTTAATTCCAATCTTATTTCGTTGCATTTATTTATAATTAATTTCAGGCATGTATAATATGTATTGGAAGACTTGTCCGGTAATAAACAAAATACCAGAGGGATATAATGCCCGTTGCAATATCCATGTAGAGTAAATAATTGTAAAAACGGCTTTGGGCAGTATTTGAATGTGCCATCCATATATTCAGTCGAACACTGACAAAGATGTTTTAAGTTTGTTATAATTATTTACAATCAAAAAATTCTCTCCTTTGTTAGTATTAACTTCAATACTTTCAAGTGACACATGCAATTCTTCAAAAATTTTTGGTAGCTTTGGGTATTTCTTTCTTCTTTCCCTGTAAATACTTTGGCGTACACATTTTATACCGTCTATAGTAACATTTTCCGAATTTATATTTTTTAACACAGAATGCAGAATCTTTTGGTTGTTGAGTAATCTCTTCAGTAGCTTTCTGTTTAGCTGCCACTGCTATCAAATGTTTTTGAAGCTGTGCCTCAATTAATTCATCATGGTTATGAATAAGTTTGTTGCTATTCGACACCAAACACTCCTTCCCAACAGTATATATAACAGCTTTGCACTGTGGAATTCGACATCCCCACCTTGATTCACCAGTCAATAAGATGTTGGCAAAACTAAACTTAAAATTGTTCACAATTAACTGCACTTTACCACGTTTAGAAACACTTTTTTCAACATTTACATATTTTCAAACTTAGTTGCTGAAAGGAACTGAGTTTTATTAAGGAAATATTTTATTTCTACACATCAGATTACCTTTTAGCCCTTCTCTGGAACCAATCAACTTACTTTGGAATAACCCAAAGATCGGTTACTAGGTAAATTCTTAAGAAAAATAGGTATTAATATAATTTTAAATGAAATAATCCTATTTTCTGAAAAACATTTGAACCTAAAGATAAATGTAATATAGAGCCCTCTGGAAAAACCTATGATTCATCAGGTAAACACTCTTTACTACCTTTATTTTATGAGAGGATTACTGGACCAAACGATACGTACCCGAGTCCTCTCCTCTGGACCCCGATGTTTGAAACGTGTGAGCACAACTCGTGTGCGAGAATGTACCACGTGGCCATCTCGAAATCGTGTCAACGTTGCCAAATTTAAATTTAGACAGTTCAACAAAAAGTAGAGGAAAACATATTTTAGTTCACTTGAAACGTTCGTACAAGAAGAAATAGAAGAATTGATTAGGTCAGACAGCCAAATTATTGGATTCAGACCAATTATAAGTAAGCTCTTTAGATCCGTTATGGAAATATTAATTCTTTTATTAAAAATACAAAACATTTTTTAGAAAAATTATCAAAAATTAAAATGACAATTTTTCAAAGCAAAATATCTATTTTTCAGTTATACGAAGAAATAGCCTAATTTTCAATCGAAAAAAAAGTTAGTTTTTAAATTTTCAATTTATAATTTTATCAGAGCTCATTTATTTCTTCGTTGGTTATCGCCGTATTTCAAGAAACTTTGTCTGATTGGATTACAGCACAGGTATGCACTTTATAATATACATACAATATCAAATACAAATATATCAAATATACACATATATATATAAAAAAAAATAGATAAAAATAAAATAAATAAATGAATAAACTAAAATCGATAAGTGAATTAACACTTGTTTCGAGAACAAATAGAAATATAAAGAAAGAATAACTAGTTTAATAATGTAATTAAAGGAACAATAATATATACCTATTTAAAATTATAGAATAGACATTGGCTCCATTAAAATTCAGAGAAAACTAAAGATTGTTGCGGTGGAACACTAGATTAAGACAGATGATTGCTTATTACAGGTTTATTGCATGATGGATTAAATCACGATTTTGTTGAACATAAATAGTTAAAGCTGTTTTAAACTGTTTCGGGTAGGAAATTAATTTTATTTCACTCACGTGTTAGACTTCATCAAGTTAACATAGTTTGCCGATAACAATTTTGCTAATCGACTACGAGTTTTTTCTTGTTGTTTTCTGTTCATCACCAAAATGTGATAAGGAAACGAGTTCCTACTTTGTTTATTGCTTTGTTGAGTAAATCGATGTTAGTTGCCAGCAATTAATATTAGTGAATTCCAGTGGCGTACCATCTGACAACTTCTGCAGGGAACAGGTGAGCTCCTTTTTTCCTCCTCCCTTTTTAGGGAGTCTGTACTCTCTCTTACATACTTACACTTTGTGTTGTGGCCTTGGTAACCAGGACCATACACTAAATTAAATCAATAATGATCACTCTAACAAATAAACCACCATCTAATCTCGACCCCAATCCTATTTCGAAATCATATGTCGCAGCCGCACGGACCCAACCACCACCTCCTTCTTTTCCCACAAGGGATCAAGCTATTGTCATGCACTCCATCCCGAATACTGTACTGTTCGAATACATTAAGGCTATCGGGGAGATAGTCATCCCAAAAAACATTACTTTCGCCTCTAGAATCTCTAATAATCGAATCTGTATTTACCTCTCATCTATCCAAATCGTAGATCAGCTCCTCACTACTACCACAAATGTCACGATTAATTCCACTATTGTTCCAATACGACGACTCATCTCACCAGCCAAAAGACTCCTAATTTCCAACGTATGCCCCTCCATCCCACATTCCCTAATCGAACAATCCTTAAAAGACCTTGGCTTACAGCTTGTATCACCGGTCACTTTTGTAAAATGCGGAGCATCTGAAGATGAATATGCTCATATCATGAGCTTTCGTAGGGTAACCTTTGTAATCCCGGACAAAGATGATTTCAATCTTCACACATCCTTACTAATCAATCATAATAACAACTCCTTCAGAATATTCATTTCCACTGACAGACTTGAATGTTTTCTCTGTAAACTTACGGGACACACAGCAGATTCTTGCCCTAAAGTCCCTAATGATCCTATCACCCACCCTCTCTCTGCTGTCCCTTCTTCTTCCTCCCTCCCAGTCGACTCCTTAACATCGATCAATAACCCTATCACCACCTCCACTGTATCAACTAATACTACAATATCTACATCCTGTCCAACTATAACCACCCCCACACTAACCACAGGCCAAAAAAGAGGACATTCCACTGACAGCCCCCTCAACACCCCGCCCATTCTGTCCCCCTCTGATACCCTTTCTACCTCATTTACCCCTATGGCTCCCCCGCCATACATTACACCCCAATCTTCATCCAAACAAGCCAAAAAAAAGATTAAATCAACCAGCCGGCCAGATCATACTTTGAGCACGAACACTGTAGCAGTTATCAATACGCTTTACAACGACAACCCTTCAAACTTTACCCTTACCTCAACGCAATTAATAGCATTCCTTGAAAACTGTTATGGATGTCCCACTCCACTCCAAGAAGCCCAGGAATTCTCCACTGATATACCTGGCATTCAAAAGGATCTATCTCAACTTTATACAGCTTCTAATGAAAGATCTCTTAAGAATCGTATCACGAGAATATTAAATAAAATAAAACAACAACTTAACCCTGATGATTTCCCCGATAATATAAGCATCTCTTCGGAACACCTTACCGATGAAGAATCAAATCACAGCTCTCAATCTGAATTTTAGCTCTCTCAATCCACCCTTATTTTATTTATTTTTCACATTCAATTTATTACAGCGGAATTGTGATGGATTCTTTCCTCGACTGGAAAGGATCCAACATTTAATATCACAGTCATCCCCAGACATCATATGTCTCCAGGAAACAAATGCAAAACAGTCCACTCTTCCTCATTTAAAACACTACGAAGGATATCACTATATTAGAAACAACTGCATCAGAGCTAGTGGCGGTACTTCTATCTTCGTCTCCAGTGACATTTTTTCCTCTCACCTTCCCCTTTCCACTGAATTAGAGGCCATAGCCATAACCTGTTGGTGTCCTAATAAATTGACAATTTGTAACTTATACATCCCCCCTAACCACCCTTTAAAAGAAGAAGAGTTACTAAATCTTATATACGAACTACCCCAACCCTATATCCTCGTAGGGGATTTCAACGCGCATAACACTATGTGGTAAAGACTGTAGAAAATGTCATTAACTGCACAGGTACCTGCCTCTTAAACACTGGTTCCCACACATACTTCAACATCTCGTCTGGCTCTTTCTCCAATATTGATCTGAGTTTAAGCGATCCCAAATCAGCTCCTTCATTAACATGGCACACGGCCGACGATCTACACGACAGTAACCACTTCCCTATCTTTATATCCACCCCCGATAACTCAAACAAACAAGTATTATCAAGAAGTTACTGGCGCCTAAATAAAGCTAACTGGTCGGAATACATCTCTGAAACTGAACATTCTGTGCCTATACTTCCCCTGTCGGATAACATTGATGAGTCTGTAACTTTGTTTGCAAACACTATCCGTCTTGCGGCAGAAACTCATATTGGGAAATCAATAATTTCCTCTGAACAAAAAACTGTCCCTTGGTGGAATTCCTCATGCGATAATGCTGTTCGGGAACAAAAAATTGCCTTTAAAACGTACAACAGGAATAAATCCCAACAAAACCTTATTAACCTCAAAAGAGCAAGAGCCAAATCCAGATACACTATTAAACAGAGTAAAAAAACTTCCTGGAGACATTACGTTTCCTCTATAAATGAAAACACTAACCCAAGTCAAGTCTGGAAGAAAATTGGGCAAATCCAGGGAAAGAAAACCAATCTCAAAATTAACAATCTACTGTTCAATAATATGTTTATCAATGACAAACAAGAAATCGCTAAGGTTTTAGCTGAGAACTATGAAGCAAAGTTTTGTAATAATTCCCGACCCACATCTTTAAACTCTCCACCTCAATCTTCTTCTCTAATTTCACCCTCTATTTCTCAAGATATTAATATAGTCAATGCTCCAATCACATTATTAGAACTAAAAGCTGCCCTAAAATCCTGCAAAAACACCGCTTCTGGCCCAGATGATCCTTTTCAAAAAACTATCTTCTCCCTGTCTCCTAAAACTTCTCGAATTATACAATAGTATTTGGCTTTCTCGAAAATTCCCCAAAGAATGGCGTACCTCCATAATAATTCCATTAAAAAAACCCGATCATCCCGCTCATTCTCCTAAATCATACAGACCCATATCTCTAACCTGCACTTTATGTAAAATACTAGAAAAAATAATCAACAAACGACTTATTTGGTATGTTGATAAATACAACATCCTTCCAAAGGAGCAATCAGGCTTTCGAAGAAATAGATCTACCCGCGATAATCTTGTCATGTTGCAAAATGACTTATCCAATTCAATAAATAACAAAAATGAAGTAATCGCCACCGTTTTCGACTTGGAAAGTGCGTTTGACACCATCAGTAGGCAAGCTATAATCAATAAATTAACCGAATATAATATCTGTGGAAACATATTTTATTTCATTAAAAATTTCCTATCGCAAAGATCCTTTAGGGTGTCTGTAAATGGTCTGTTCTCATCCTCGTACCCACAAAACGATGGCGTTCCTCAAGGCTCAGTCTTAAGCCCAACTCTATTTAATCTTGCAATAAGCGGCTTGTGTCATAATTTTCCTTCCCCCATCAAATATGTAGCCTATGCTGACGATTTAATAATCTATTGCCATGGCCGATCATCAACCACTACGTCCAATCTCTTACAAACTGCGGCGAACTTACTAATTAACAGGACACACTCCTTAGGATTAAATTTATCTGTGACAAAGTCCAAGACAATCAAATTCAGCAGGCGCCCACCATCGCCATTCCCCTCTATTTTTATTAATGACTCACCCCTCCCCGTGGTTGATCACTGTAAGATTTTAGGGCTAACATTCGACTCCCGCCTTTCATGGAAACAACATATCGTCGAATTAAAAGGTATGTCCTGCAAAAGGTTAAACATTATTAAAACACTGTCCCATTATCACTGGGGTGCAGATGAAAAATCCCTCCTAAAAATTTACAGAGCCCTTATTCGTTCTAAACTAGATTATGGTTGCATAGCTTACATGTCTGCGTCAAAAACAGTCCTAGATTCCCTAAATTCTATTCACAATACAGCCCTACGACTTTGTTTAGGCGCTTTTCGCTCCAGTCCATCGGAAAGTCTCTATTGTGAAGCGATTGAACCGCCTCTCTGGATTAGAAGGCAATATTTACTCCTCTCCTATGCATCCACAATCTCCGCAAATCCCCTCAATCCTGTTTACCGCTTGTTTACATCAACTGCCCACAATCCTCTCAACACCCCTTTACCAACTTTAAGACCTATCTCCCTAATTTTAGCCTCATTATCTAATGACGTCGACCTAACACTCACAAATCCCATTCCTCTTTCCCCAGTTCCTCCTTGGTCTATGCATTTTCCCCAGACTAACACATCGTTAAACAAGTACAACAAACACGAATCACCTAAAGAGCTCATGATTAAAGCATTTCTAGACATTATTCATACTAATCGCTTCGACCTAGTGCTATACACTGATGCTTCCAAAAGTGATTCCGGCGTTGGCTGTTCAGTCACAACATCCAAAAACCCCATTTGCTCCTTCCTTATTTCCCCAACTTGCAGTGTGCACACTGGTGAACTGTACAGTATTCTACAAGCATTCAAACACATCGACCGTCCTAATAAAAAAGTTGCCATTTGTACAGACTCTCTAGCTTCTATCCTATCTATCCAGGAATTATACACCGAGCACCCTCTTGTCCAAGAAATCCATCAATCTTATCACCACCTCCGTTCCCTAAACACTACAGTTACCGTTATTTGGGTACCGTCACATATCGGCATATCTGGCAACGAACTCGCTGATGAACGCGCTAAAGCAGCCATTACTTCCACCACTTCCATGACACACATTCAAATCTGTCAAGATGAAAAGAATTACCAACTCTTTATGGCAAAACCATTGGAACTCGGTAAACACCTCTCTTCATGCTATCCAGCCATCTCTGTTTAAACCTGTTTTCACCGGACCTACTGGAATTTCCAGGCAAGAGCTTGCTCTAATTCGTAGAATCCGTATTGGTCACACAAAGCTTACCCATGGTCACCTGATGTCATCAACCCCCAGTCCCTGCTGCCAAAGTTGTCAGTGCCGACTAAGCATTAAACACATTCTCTCTGAATGCCACCAATATAATGCAAAAAGGCAGCAACTAAAACTAAACCGCAACTACATAGAAGTACTTAGCGACTCAACCCAATTTAAGGCAGTATTGAAGTTCTTCAAAGAAATTGCAGTGTACCACAAACTTTAACCCCATCCTATTGTAAATTTTGAATATGTTTATATTAATTTAATGTAATTGCTTCCGTGCGAGTGGCCATAGTTGCCGAGCACGTTAATGATAATAAAAAAAAAAAAAAAATTTTATTTGAGAAGGTAGTGCGTTATAAATTTTTGGTCCCATATATGAATAGGCTCGTTGTCCAACTGATTTATTCATGTGGGGAGTTAACTCAGTATTTTTATGTCGTGTATTGTAGGAATGTTGTAATTGAATAATTTTTTTATTAGAATGATAATTGATGTTTATCTTTAAGTAAAATAGTTGTCGGATATCTAAAATTTTCGATTCTGCATATAGTAGTTTTGTTGGGTATGTGAAGTCTTTACTAAATATTAGTTTTAAAAACCTTCGCTGGATGATTTCCAGTATGTGCATTTCCCCATACCAGAAGGCCATACCTCAAATGGCTCTCTACCAGAGCAGAGTAAAGGAGTTTAAGTTGATTAATAGTAAGGGTTGTTTTTAAATATTTAAATTTATAAAGGATAAATCTTAGTTTTCTACAAATGAATAAAATGTGTTCATCCCAATTAAGGTGACAATCTAGATAGATTCCCAAATATTTTATATTTATAAGAAGTAAATTTAATTGTGTTATAGTTTGAAGTTTAAAATTCTTAAATATATATTGTTTAAAAAAAGTATAATAATTTTTTTAATATAAAATCGAAAATTCAATATTTTGTCTTGGCAAAATTACAGGTAATTTAAAACACAAAAAAGAAATTTTTTTCCACATCAAGGCAAAAAATTGGAAAATTGAAATTTGATTGATTTATTTTAATATAACATCGTACAAAATCGAAAAATAAATAGTTTCCCTCGGAAAAATTATTTTATTTTTAATAATAATATTAATTCCTTTATTAAAAATATAAAACATATTTTTTAGGAAAATTTAAAAAAATTAAAATGACAAAATCAGATATTCCAAATGTTCCTGTCGATAAGTCTCTTAAAAAATTACAATTGAAATTGAAAATATAAAAAAATTACCGTTTCTTGATGTACTAATAAACATCAATAACAATTTGTTTTAAAACATCAGCCTTTAGAAAAGAAACATACAAATTCGATAAAACCGTGTTTTTCGTTTTTCATTTTTATCTCTTGCAAAAATAATTTTTTTATGAAACCTGGTGAAAACGTTCTTTTTTGTGTATTAAAGTAGTAATTTTCTCAAAGCAAAATATTTAATTTTCAAATTTATACGAATTTAAATCAAGAATAAGCCTAATTTTCAATCGAAAAAGTTAGTTTATAAATTTTTAATTTATTAATTTTATCAGAGCTCATTTTCTTATCAGGACCCCGATGTCTGAACGGTAAGAGAGCAAATCGTGTGCGAGAATGTACCACGTGATCACTCCTCACTCTCTCAGCGACACAAAATCCGTATGTTTGAAATCAATAGAAATCGTCTACAAGTTCGCATGGGTGTGCTCTACTGGGTTGTACCAGAAGAGTTGAGTTTAGTAAGAGAGTATTCATGCGCAATAGCCCCGTTAAGGCGTTAAGTGCAGCGTTGCCAAACCTGGTGAAATTTCACTTGATCTGGTGATTTGGTAAAAACTTTAACAAAATATCTAATAAATGGTGATTTTTACTACTTTCTACAGAGTTTCATGTAACAGTATACCTAAGTTAGTGTTAACTATCGATAATAGTAACATCAGAAATATTCCATTTTAATTAAATTATAATTCTAATTTTGCTAAAGAGAGCCATCTACGAAGTCATCAACACTTCCTCATAGCAGTGCGTGTGTTGAGCGAATATTCAGCTCAATCAATTTAAATAAAACTAAAACAAAAAATTGATTAAGTGCTGTAAGGCTTTTTCTTGCCACTAAGAAAAATATTGCCTTACAAGATGACGCTTTAGTACGGAAGTTGCTCGAGCGCCAGATTATTTAATGTGGTTTACTCCACAACCCTTAGAAACGGCGTCTTAGGGACACAGGTAGCTTCAGATGGAGATACGGTATCTCCAGGGGTCTAGTTGACTTCAGACTTAATTATTTTTAATTTATTATATACCTTTAATAACCCTGAAAAGAGGTAAGGTTGGTGAATATAAACCAGGAAATAAACGTGACACTTATATTGTTTTTAGCTATGTTACACAATAAAAATTTGTTTTATTTCAAAGCCCAACCCTATTCAACCCTGAACAAAAAAAATTAAATTAAATGCTCGATTCGGAATTTACTTCGCGTAATAATCGGGTTTCGCGTAATAATCGGACTGACTCAATCAGACTAAGTTAAAGATATTAAAATAAGGAAAAACTCGAGTAAGATTATTGAATTAATTAAATACTAATATTCGGCGGAAGCATTCGTTAAATTTATTAATTCAAATTAACCGGAAAAATCTATTTAAATGATTTATCTACTCAATCGACCGGGAGAAACGGGAATACAGACTTACGATCGAATTTACCAGGTTTCTATTAAATAACGGCAATTCTAGCCAGAAACGGAGTCTTGTCCTAAGCTTTTAACGTACCATTCATTAGCAAACGATAGCTAACCAGGAATGCTAATGCCTGTTGACGCAAGCCTAGTTTGAAAAAGATATTAATAAACGATAGCTAACCAGGAGAATTAATATCAATTCCAACAATCCTCTAAACGGGAACGCGGCGGGTGAATTTACAGTGGACCCCTTGATATTGATTAACGATAGCAAACCAGGAAAATCAATACCAATCCCGGCAAGTCCAAATACAAAACAAAAACACGCTTGAGGTTGTCAGACCCTTTTTAGGCGTTTAGCGTACCATTCATTAGCAAACGATAGCTAACCAGGAATGCTAATGTCTGTTGACGCAAGCCTAAGACAGGACGAATATTGATTAACGATAGCAAACCAGGAAAATCAATAAAAGTCCCGTCAGACCTTAGACCTCAATGAATATATCCAAAATACGGTTTTTGATTAATTATAGTGAATATAAATAATTAAGAAAAGGAATACGAATTCGGAATAACCTGGTAAAGTCGTATCTAATCTCGTTCCGGCTCTTTAAGAGGAAAATATTAAGCGGCTTTTATTATATTACAAAACGAAAATTTAAAAATCAAACGTTTGCTTCCGGACGGCACGACAATTAAAAGTGAAACGAAAACAGTTAACTTGAAAATATTTCTAAATTAATTTCCCAAAACAAAATTAAAATTTCAATAGTCTAACTCGATCAACAAAGTAAAAATTTAATTAATCAAAAACAAAATCTCGAAAACCCAAACGCGGACGGAATTGAAAATAATTTAATTTTCCCAAAAACTAAATCTCAAAATCTAAATCAGAAATAATTTAATTAATTAAATAAATCTCAAAAACAAATCTTAAATTTCGGCAAAAATGTAAATCAAATAAGATTTTAAAATTCGGATGTGATTTCGTAGTTATAAATCAAAATAATTAAAACGCGTGTAAAATAAAACGATTCTTTTGGCTTCAAATTGACGACGGACTTTCACGGTGAAAAACTTATCAATGTTTACCTCGGGTTTTTTGCTTAACGGCGGAAAAATTCACGACGGACTAAAATGTTAATTCAACTTAATTTTTCAACTCGCAGGAAAAGAATGAATCTTATTTTTTGAAATTCGTAAAACATTTGGGCTCTGAATAGTCCCTTCTCCGGATAATTTCCCTACTATTTCTATAAAAGTATCGCGCGCGCATCTAGCGATTAGGCCGTATTTGTTTCGTTAAAGAATTAAAAATGTACTGGGTGAGCTAGCCAAAAATCGAACATTCCATTTAATTTGAAATAAATTTTGATTTAATTTGAAATTGAATGTTAAAAAAAAATAACTTCATTACATCCCCCCCTTACTTCGGTAAGAAAAATAAGAGTGAACTCCGTTTACGCTTATTTTTCTTCCAAACCTACCTACCAAAGTACAATTTTAAACAAAATTTACAACAAATTCAAAATTTTTCGGCGACTTCTTCTTTACGGGACAACTCCCCTTAGTATTACCATTATCATTACGTAAACTTTTCCTAAAATAAAGATTATTGGTGTTATTGTTACCAGGGGTGGTAACATCGAATTACGACACTCCGGTGTCGGATCTACGGGAACATCTACAAGGAACCCTCGACGGCGGGTTTAAGGTCTTTGATATGGACCTGATTCAGCCTCTTTCCAGTTGCATCTTTTAGATTGTATATAACGGGAGATACAACTTTGACAACGGTATACGGGCCAGAATATTTAGGAGCTAATTTAGCAGCTACATGATCGACGGCGGACGAGAGGGTGTGCTCCTTCTTCATTACCAGATCTCCAAGGGCACATTTCCAATCACGGCGGCGTAGATTATAATAGTGACTCTGGGAAGTGAACGCACGGGAGAGGTTGAGCCGGGCTAAATCATAACACTCTTTGTTTGTCTAGCCTTTGCACAAAATTTTCGGGAATGACGTTATCAGTCTGTTCGGTGTCAGTTTGCGGCTCAGCTGCTTCAACTTCTTGGCGTAGGGATTTGGGGACGACAAGTTCCCTCCCAAAGTTTAAAAAGGCTGGAGAATAACCGATGGATTCGTGCCGAGATGTATTGATAGCAAACTTGAGATCGGATAAGTGTAAATCCCAATTTTGGTGGTCCTTGTCGCAGAACTGTGCTATCATTGTTTTAATCGTTCTGTTTGCACGTTCCACTGGGTTAGCCTGCGGCGTGTAAGCTGGCGTACAACGGTGGCGGATTCCCAACTCTTTTAAAACAGACTCGAAGAGTTTGCTGGTGTACTGAGTTCCATTATCGGTAATGACTTCTTTCGGGCACCCAAAGGTGGTAACGACGTCGTCGTAGAAGGCGGAACTGACACTCTTCGCAGTTGCTGATCGGATAGCTTTGCATTGAACCCATTTTGTAAATCGGTCCATGAACATGACAATATATGCATTGCCCTTCTTACTTCGGGGTAAGGGTCCTACCAGATCAGTACTAACAACTTCCCATGGCTGTCGATTCGGAGACGGAAACATTTTTCCTGGTGTCTGTTGTTGTGACGGTTTGTATTTTTGACAAGTTATACAACTTCTTACATACTTCGTGATGTCTCGGAACATACCAGGCCAATAATATCGTCGGGCGATACGGGTGATGGTTTTTGCAATTCCGGTGTGACCGGCATTTGGTGCGTCATGATTCTCTTTCAGGACCCTGTCTCTTTGCGGCTTAGGTACACAAAATTTCCACGGATCGGAGAATTCGGGCTCTTTGTAATCGTTGATGTCCCAAAAATGGCGGTAAAGACGGTTTCCTTTGATACAGTAGTCTGGGTGGTCTAATGGATTTCGTTCAACCTCTGCCTGCTTGGTTAGATACCATTTGCAATTAGTATCTTCCTCCATAGTGCAAACATCAGGAAGGTTGGACGAATTTTCGCTGTCGGGTAACGGATTGCGAGACAATGCATCGGCTATTCGGTTAAGAGCTCCTCTACGGTATTGGATTTCAAAATCGTATTGTTGCAGGAAAATACTCCATCGTGCTAAGCGGCCGGACGGACTCACTATAGAATGTAACCATTTAAGTGATTGATGGTCAGTGATCACCGTGAAGTGGTAGCCTTCTAAATATGCCCTCATCTTTTCAATTCCCCAGACTATCGCTAGACATTCCTTTTCTGTCACAGAATAATTTCTTTCGGGAGGACTCAGCGTTCTACTGGCATATGCGATGACATAATCGATGCCATCTTTCTTTTGTGTCAGAGCTACTCCTAAGCCATGGTCTGAAGCATCTGTTTGTAATGAAAACGGAATGTTGAAGTCGGGACAGCTGAGGATCGGAGCTTCAGTTAAAATTTTCTTGATTTTCAGAAAAGCGGTTTCTTGTGCTTCTAACCATCTCCAACGGTAAGATTTTCTCAGTAGTTTGGTAAGCGGCGATACTACTTGTGAAAACGACGGCACAAATCTGCGGTACCAGGAGGCTACACCCAAAAATCTCCTGAGTTCTCTAATATTTTTCGGAGCCTCGAATTTAGAAATCGCTTCAATTTTCTCGGGATCAGTACTGATTCCATCTCCGGTTACTATGTGTCCAAGATACTTCATGCTGGGCAAACAAAAATGACATTTTTCAAAATTGATTTGAAGTTTAGCCTCTCTCAGGCGTCGGAAAACTTCTTTCACATTTGCTAGGTGAGATTCGAAAGTCTCGCCAAGAATAATGATGTCATCTAAATACGCGAATGCGTGCGGATCCATATCTGGACCAATAATTCGATCAATTAGTCGTTGAAAAGTAGCCGGCGCAGAATGTAGGCCAAACGGCATAACCCGGAATTGAAAAAGCCCTCGTCCTGGTACGGTGAATGCAGTGATCGGTTTACTACGAACGGACAGCGGAATCTGCCAGTAACCACTCTTCAAATCGAGGCTGGTAATAAACTTAGCGGATCGTAGTTTATCCAGGATGGCATTCATATACGGTAGTGGATATGCGTCTTTCATCGTAACCTCGTTGACGTTTCGGAAATCGATGCAGAAACGGTGTTTGCCATCCTTTTTCCTCACAATTACTACTGGGGAACTCCAAGGACTTTTTGAGGGTTCTATTACCCTTTCGTCTAACATTTTGTCTACTTCCTCATTAATGATTTCCTGCATTCTCGGATTCTGTGGTCGGTATCTCTGTTTGATCGGTTCTGATTTGACTAAACGGATTTCGTGTTCTACCAAATCTGTAGGTCCTTGGATCATTTCAAATGCGGGCAGCTCAGTTTGTAAAAATGCATCCAATTTTCGGGATTGTTCGGCGGTTAACGTTCTCTCAGAAACAGGTGTGATAGCTTCTAACGGACATCCTAAATTCCTAGTATTTTCTCCCTCATCATCTTCATCACAGCTTTCACTGAGTTCGGAGTGGTAAGTTTCGTCTATTTCTATTTCGTCCAACCCTGACCCGAAGTCTTGTATCTTCTTGCTGGTCGTTGGGGTTGTAGAACAGATAGGGACGGAACGGATAGGGAGAATCCTCGGAAGGGACTCTTTGTCCTTTTCGCTTTCTGTTTCTTCTTTGTCTGGAAAATGATGGAAATCCTGCGGTCCACATTCGGCATGGATCATGGCTCTAACAACAAAGGAGTTTGCGACTGCGGACGGAATTGGTTCAACAAAGACTTCATTTTGTACGGCTTCTTCTACAATTCCCATCGGGTGACAGGATACGGCTTGCACGATAGGTGGCATCGGCATCTCACCTATTGCTATTTTTCCTGTTCCCAATTCTAATCGGCAATTATACTTTTTCATTAGGTCCATTCCCAGGACTATGTCGGCACTCAAGTTAGGGAAGTGGACTATTTCTTCAGTCGCTTCTTGGTTGCCAAGCTTCATCTTTACGGAATAAGTGTCTTGAATACGGATAATCATTCCATTTGCTAACCTAGCAGTTGTCGGAACTGCTTTTCTGGGTTGCTTTTTCTGGGAAAGATGTTCCGCCAGTCGATTTCCTAAGTATGATTTTGAAGCTCCGGTGTCTAACAATGCCAAGAAATTTTCACCTTCTATTTCCAGTGTTAGGTGCGGGCGGACGTCATGATCGGGTAGTGCAATGGTTTCTTGGGCGGCTAGTGTCGGTTGGAGCTGTTGGGACCTCCCTTCCGTACAGCTCCGGTCTCGTTTCCCGACTGGTTACACGGACAGTTTCGGGAATATACACCCTCTTTTCGACATCGTGAACAGAAAATTTTCTTCGGATTTTTGCAGTCCGATCGAAGGTGTCCTTTTTCTCCACAATTCCAGCACAACACTTCTCCACGGGAAGTGGATGGTTGTGGTTCGATTCTTTGTGGTTCCAGTCGTTGCGGTACGGCGGCGGTGGGAGCGGTTCTCTGGGGATAATTAGGACGGGAATATTGGGGTGAAGTAGTCTGAGGGAAACGAGAAGGGTTTGGTTGGGAATAGCGGGGTTGTATGGGTGGTGGAGGAGGGAATGATTCAGGAGGTGGGTGACGGGAAACGGTATTCCTCGGAGCGGCGCTGGTTGACGGAACATTCTGTAATTCTTTCCTCAATAGTTCATATTCCCTGACTACTTGACAGAATGTTGTGACGTTGGAATAATCGGTCTTGCGGATCTGTTGTCGGTATTCTGGCAATAAGTTTCTGTAAAGCCAGACCAATTGCTGATCGGTTGTCATGTTTCCATGCCGCCTCATGAGTGTCTGAAGATCTGTTATATAGCTTGAAACGGTCTCATTTCGGCGCTGTAATCTTCTACCAATTTCAACCTCTAAGTCTATTTGGTAATTTACGGGGAAGTAAAAGGTACGAAAATCTGCTTCGAAATCGTCCCAACTATTCCAAGAGGGTCGGTTATTACGGAACCATAATGCGGGGTCTCCAGACAAAAGTTCAGGTATATTTAGTAGCAAACGGTTTTTATCAACGCCTTTAGAAAGGCAGATTTCTTCTAGTCTTTCTAGAAAAGATACTGGGTCGTCGCGGTTATCAAAAGAAATTTTCCAATCGTGTACACGGATTGGTTCGGCATTAGCGTCACTGGAATTCGGCATATTTTCCTGGCTTGTTTGACGAGACGGTCCGGAATGTGAATCGGTAGCTTGCTGTGTTTCTCGTAAAAATGCAACTAATCGTGCACGTTTCTTTTTGACGGGTCCCTCCGTGGGTAATTGACGGATTTCTAGTTCGGTAGTTAAATCTGGGTTTCGTAGCGTATATACCCAACTGGCGGAGGGTATCTGTAGAATGGGAACTTCTTGGATAAAAGTTTCAAATGGATCGTTGGGTTGAGTGTTGTATCCCACCGTATTTTCGGAAGAAACGTCAGAATCTGCCTCGGACATGAACTGTAGAAGATCCGGTCGCGGTCGGGTTTGTTTTTCACCAGAAACGAATGGTATTGAAAATTAAGGAGTTGAAGAGGATGGTCCAACACCAAAACAACACAACACAGGTAAACCGCGGACACGGGATGGCTTTGAAATCCGGTTAAAATCTACACTTAACTAGTTTGCGGCTGGTTTATATTTACTGCTTTAGGGCTTATTCGGGAAAAAAATTTAGACAAATTTTAATTAAAATACTAGAAAAAAAAAAGTGTATTCTGGAAATTAAAATTTACGAAAACAAAGAAACGGGCTTCTAGTGGCAACGGAACTACCCTAAACTGAAAATCAATACGGTCCCTGCTCGGGCGCCAATTTGTAAGGCTTTTTCTTGCCACTAAGAAAAATATTGCCTTACAAGATGACGCTTTAGTACGGAAGTTGCTCGAGCGCCAGATTATTTAATGTGGTTTACTCCACAACCCTTAGAAACGGCGTCTTAGGGACACAGGTAGCTTCAGATGGAGATACGGTATCTCCAGGGGTCTAGTTGACTTCAGACTTAATTATTTTTAATTTATTATATACCTTTAATAACCCTGAAAAGAGGTAAGGTTGGTGAATATAAACCAGGAAATAAACGTGACACTTATATTGTTTTTAGCTATGTTACACAATAAAAATTTGTTTTATTTCAAAGCCCAACCCTATTCAACCCTGAACAAAAAAAATTAAATTAAATGCTCGATTCGGAATTTACTTCGCGTAATAATCGGGTTTCGCGTAATAATCGGACTGACTCAATCAGACTAAGTTAAAGATATTAAAATAAGGAAAAACTCGAGTAAGATTATTGAATTAATTAAATACTAATATTCGGCGGAAGCATTCGTTAAATTTATTAATTCAAATTAACCGGAAAAATCTATTTAAATGATTTATCTACTCAATCGACCGGGAGAAACGGGAATACAGACTTACGATCGAATTTACCAGGTTTCTATTAAATAACGGCAATTCTAGCCAGAAACGGAGTCTTGTCCTAAGCTTTTAACGTACCATTCATTAGCAAACGATAGCTAACCAGGAATGCTAATGCCTGTTGACGCAAGCCTAGTTTGAAAAAGATATTAATAAACGATAGCTAACCAGGAGAATTAATATCAATTCCAACAATCCTCTAAACGGGAACGCGGCGGGTGAATTTACAGTGGACCCCTTGATATTGATTAACGATAGCAAACCAGGAAAATCAATACCAATCCCGGCAAGTCCAAATACAAAACAAAAACACGCTTGAGGTTGTCAGACCCTTTTTAGGCGTTTAGCGTACCATTCATTAGCAAACGATAGCTAACCAGGAATGCTAATGTCTGTTGACGCAAGCCTAAGACAGGACGAATATTGATTAACGATAGCAAACCAGGAAAATCAATAAAAGTCCCGTCAGACCTTAGACCTCAATGAATATATCCAAAATACGGTTTTTGATTAATTATAGTGAATATAAATAATTAAGAAAAGGAATACGAATTCGGAATAACCTGGTAAAGTCGTATCTAATCTCGTTCCGGCTCTTTAAGAGGAAAATATTAAGCGGCTTTTATTATATTACAAAACGAAAATTTAAAAATCAAACGTTTGCTTCCGGACGGCACGACAATTAAAAGTGAAACGAAAACAGTTAACTTGAAAATATTTCTAAATTAATTTCCCAAAACAAAATTAAAATTTCAATAGTCTAACTCGATCAACAAAGTAAAAATTTAATTAATCAAAAACAAAATCTCGAAAACCCAAACGCGGACGGAATTGAAAATAATTTAATTTTCCCAAAAACTAAATCTCAAAATCTAAATCAGAAATAATTTAATTAATTAAATAAATCTCAAAAACAAATCTTAAATTTCGGCAAAAATGTAAATCAAATAAGATTTTAAAATTCGGATGTGATTTCGTAGTTATAAATCAAAATAATTAAAACGCGTGTAAAATAAAACGATTCTTTTGGCTTCAAATTGACGACGGACTTTCACGGTGAAAAACTTATCAATGTTTACCTCGGGTTTTTTGCTTAACGGCGGAAAAATTCACGACGGACTAAAATGTTAATTCAACTTAATTTTTCAACTCGCAGGAAAAGAATGAATCTTATTTTTTGAAATTCGTAAAACATTTGGGCTCTGAATAGTCCCTTCTCCGGATAATTTCCCTACTATTTCTATAAAAGTATCGCGCGCGCATCTAGCGATTAGGCCGTATTTGTTTCGTTAAAGAATTAAAAATGTACTGGGTGAGCTAGCCAAAAATCGAACATTCCATTTAATTTGAAATAAATTTTGATTTAATTTGAAATTGAATGTTAAAAAAAAATAACTTCATTACAGTGCAACTACGTTAAGTGGTCTGTTACACAGTAAAAGAATCATTAGTAAGGATGGCAAAGTATGCCATAATTATGATAGACCACCAGAAATGTAAAAAAATATAATAAAAATATGTATTTAAAAAAAGAATAATGTTTTTTGTTGTTTTTACTATTATTATTACATTTTTAATAAAGTTTCTTTTCAAAAACCTTTTTTTATTCTAAAAATAAGTAGTATTTAAAATCTGGCAACTTTTTCATCTAGTGATGGTGATTTATTTTTTTTTCGTCTGGCAACACTGGTTAAGTGTCAAGACTGCCAAGTAAAAAAATGTTTTCTGTTTAGGTATATTTCATTTAAGGTTATGATGACTCGTTTCAATCATATCATTAGATGTAGAATATTAACCTTTTTATTTTATATTTTCAATTTCAATTGTAATTTTAATGTTATAACTTGTCTACTTTTTTCTCATAAGATTAAGAGACTTATCGACAGGAACATTTGGAATATCTGATTTTGTCATTTTAATTTTTTTAAATTTTTCTAAAAAATGTTTTATATTTTTAATAAAGGAATTAACATTATTATTAAAAATAAAATAATTTTTCCGAGGCAACTGTTTATTTTTCGATTTTGTACGATGTTATATTAAAATAAATCAATCAAATCTCAATTTTCCAATTTTTTGCCTTGATGTGGAAAAAATGTCTTTTTTGTGTTTTAAATAACCTGTAATTTTGCCAAGACAAAATATTGAATTTTCGATTTTATATTAAAAAAATTATTATAATTACTATACTTTTTTTAAACAATATATATTTAAGAATTTTAAACTTCAAACTATAACACATGGGCGCCGTTACAAAAAATGTCAGGGGGGGGCACATTTTTTCAATTTGCAGATATTCATAGGTACATTTATCTCCGAAAATATCAGCTACGTGGAATATGTGGAAGAGTGGGAAAATGGCCCTCGAGTTCCCGAAATTCCGTTTTTCGGCGATATCTGCCGAAATATGATCCTTAGAGCATTTTTGTTTAGACAAAAAATGAAGAGCAGTTCTTTACCTACAAAAGTTGTCCCTATGATTTTATCCGCTACACTAATATTTTTTGCAAAAACGGCGCTTCAAAAATTCGCAATTTTGGGAATCTGAAAATTCGCAAAATTATTGTGGAAAATTTGAATATCCTCCCAAAACTTGAATATCCTCCCGTTTTTGTCTGTAGACAAAAGATAAGGCAATGATAACCAACTTTTTTTCACTTTTTGCACTTGATTAATAAATTTATTGTAAAAAAATCCAATTTGAGAAAGTTTGAAGGCAGAGTTTTTCTCGTGCACTTAATGAAATACTTGAGATATATATATATATATATATATATATATATATATATATATATATATATATATATTGATGAAAAGGTCAGAATGTTATCTTTTATTTAGCACAAATCCTAACCCCAAAAAATTTTAGCATAAAAAGAAAATAATCCTTAAAAAAATGTCGATTTTCTCAATTTTCTGGAAAACCCAAAAATAAGGAAAAAAAAGAAAAAAAAAGCTTTCTAATGATGTGCGTTGAAACCGATATGGTCCTCAATTATCTATTAATTCCCGATATGGTCCTTGATTATCTATTAATTTCCGATAGACCCAGCATTTTCGAAAACTCCGGAAATCCAAAAAAAAACGTCCTAAAAAAACATGTTGTTTATGTACGCAAAAATAATTTATTGAATCTTTCTGAATATATTTAACACCTTGCAAAGCCCCATTATCCAAAAAGATTCGGTGAAATTAGTCTTGATAAAAAAAATATGAATAAATTTATAGGAGGGTCAAAATATCGAGCAAAAACAAACTTTGGCCCGGTTTTTCAATAATTCAGAGAAATAGATAAAAGGAAAAAGTAATATGATATTATAGCTACTAGTTCCTTCTTTCATCTGAACTTTGAATCATGAAAAAATATTAATTTTCACGTGATTTATTGAAAAATTTGTAATCCGCTTGGGAGTGCTCTCTAAATGCAGGGCAGGAGCTAAAAATGGGGGTCCGTTTTGGAGCCGGTTATGTCGAAAAGTATCATATTTTTGACAAAAATGATAAGGATCTTTTTTGTAGGTAATGATCTGATCCTTATTTTCGTCCCAACAAAAATTCTCTAAGTATCATATTTTTGGAAATATCGGCGAAAATAGGCGAAGAAACACATTTTTGAGACCAATGGGCCATTTTCCCGCCCTTCCACAAATTTCTCAGACAGCTGAGATTTTCGGGGGTGAATGTACCCATGAATACCTGCAAATTAAAAAAAAAGGTGCCGAACAGACCTGTTGCCCGGGTTGGCACCTTCGTTTATTGGACTATGTGGTTTAAAAAACATTGCGAAAAGGAAATTTGATACTCCAGCAAATTTAAGTTTATCACATCTCACGCGGCGTCTCGACTTATAAATCTAAAATCCAGGGGGGGGGGGCGTCCGCCCCCCTTGCCCTTAAGTAACGGCTCCCTTGCTATAACACAATTAAATTTACTTCTTATAAAGTGCATACCTGTGCTGTAATCCAATCAGACAAAGTTTCTTGAAATACAGCGATAACCAACGAAGAAAATGAGCTCTGATAAAATTATAAATTGAAAATTTATAAACTAACTTTTTTTCGATTGAAAATTAGGCTATTTCTTCGTTTATTTGAAAAATAGATATTTTCCTTTGAAAAATTGTCATTTTAATTTTTGATAATTTTTCTAAAAAATGTTTTGTATTTTTAATAAAAGAATTAATATTTCCATAACGGATCTAAAGAGCTTATAATTGGTCTGAATCCAATAATTTGGCTGCCTGTCCTAATCCCTTCTTCTATTTCTTCTTGTACGAACGTTTCAAGTGAACTAAAATATGTTTTCCTCTACTTTTTGTTGAACTGTCTAAATTTAAATTTGGCAACGTTGACACGATTTCGAGATGGCCACGTGGTATATTCTCGCACGAGTTGTACTCACACGTTTCAAACATCTGGGTCCTGGACGAACCGATAACTAATCAGGTAAACACTCCTTACTACCTTTATTTTATGAGGGGTGTTTAATTTTCAAAAACAAATTAAACATAATCTTAAATCGACAACATCGCATCAAACACTTTCAAATATTCGACATCATATAGATCACGTAGGCCCATTTCGACAACAATCCGACAACAGCGCTTGACGCAGAACCTTTAACACGGATGTGTTTGTATTATGCGAGGTTTGTCACGTCCACAATAATCTCATAACTTCGCAACCAAATTAATTCTTGTTTTCTCCAGCGTGAGAGAAAGAGACAGACATAAAAAATCGATTCGCCCACGCGATAACAATTAGCTTCCAGAATACTCGGACGGGTGGGGAAAAGTCGAAAGGTCCAGACTTCGCGAATTTTTGAACTAGTGCTGCACCGTCACTCATAGACAAAACATCTAAAACGCGCCTTATAAATTACATATTTTCTGAATGATGTGATTACTTTAATTTTTTACTAATATGGTTGTGATTGTTAACACATACTTTTATTGATAATTTGTGCGTTGTTCGTTCGTTATTTACTAATATGGGTTAGTAAAATACCCAAGAACTTTTATTGTTAATTTGCGAGTTATTTCTTCATCATTTTAATAAACCGTTAAATACAAGGTGTTTGTTTTTGTTATTGGAGTTGGGAAGACACAAAAAATATTACAGCCCACTTAGAAGCTACGATATAGTTTAAAAAGGCAGCGTTTTAACACATCGGCTGACCTGGTAAACTGATACACAATAGGGTCTCTTCATCTGATCCCTCAACATGGCCACTTCGAGCCGGGATAGTTCCAGAACCCTCAACAAGGGGATTACTGGACTAAACCCTGCATGATTACAGTGGTCGGCAAATTTTTTTTTTAAATGATCATTTTAAAACCTACGTTTTATTAAACAGAGATAACCCAGCAAACACATTTGTTACCTAAACCTTAAGTTTATGTAAATTTAAAATAAGATTGGTTACTTCCAAACTGGTGATGTCTAGTTTACGTAAATCGAATATAAAATGTTTACATCTATTTTTGCAAATATCACTTTTACATAAGAGACAGTGACTTAAATTAGCTTAATATGAAATAAATGTGTATATTACATAAAATGAAGTACATTATAATTACGTGTGCTTTTTACGTCAATATTACATAAAATTATTTACTTCTAACATTGGGTATCATATGTTAACCTCCCGTTTATATAAAACAGTCAATATAATTGTTACATATTAAATTTTATATTATCATTATATAACTGTTTTCTTTCCTTAGTGGTTTTTCTAAGAGATTTTTTGATTATTTTAGTTTTACGTAAACTTGTTACACAATATTTAAAATTTAAATTTGCCGCTATTTTACTTAGACTGGACTACTGGAGAGAGGGCAAGTCGCGCGTGCCCCTCAACCATAAAAGCCAAATGTTAGTGAGGTTAGGTGTTAGGTCAGCACAGAGGTAAATTGTCTTTATTTACATATTATAATGCCCCGAGATTTCATTGACTTATGTAAGAAGCAACAAAAACGAATAAATAAACGAGATCATCAGAATGGAATTCCTAAAAAGCAAAAAACTCAGGCTATTGCATCACTGAACAACGTGGCTTCATCTAATTTCCAGCCAGTTGCAATGTGAGTAAATAGTTTATTTTTTTTAATTAATCGCTAAACTATTATTCTTTCTCTATTACTTTAAATTATTTATCTTTTAATTTTTTTAGGTAAAATTAATGAAGCAAGTGGGAGGTCGCGACGTTAAAGATAATGTAAATAAATGCCTGTCAAACCTATTTACCAACAAGTTGGGATGTGGGATGTGAAATCTGCTCACAACTTTTATTTAAATCTTTTTTCTATAGGCAATAATAATGATAATGAATAACCCTGTACGTAAAGGCTACATAAATTTGTAGCTACAAGTGAATGTAAGCGTTACATAAAGTATACATCAGGTAAGGTAGAAAGTGAGTCACAAGTGGATGTACAGTTTACATAAAGTATACATCAGTTTATGTCAAATTGAAGTTATCAAGTTATATTACTTTTATATAATTTTAACATGCACATGAGTTGGACATTATGCGTTACATAGAAGTTAAATTTTACCTCAGAGGTACTTCCTGAGACCTTTAGATTTACGTAACACGTAAATGATTTATGTAATTTTTATATTTCTGTGATGTTACTGTGTTTGCTGGGAATGTTCATAATTTTAATTATATTTAAATCAAAAGTAAAAGTATAATGATGATAAATGTACAAGGATATCACATTTTGTGCGACGCCAAACTCTCTGACAACTGGGCTAATACCTGCTTGGTTCTTTGGCTCATCATTAAGAGAGGCTAATTTTATGGCATAGAAAAATACTAAATTTATAAATTAGTAATTTTAAGAGACGAAACCTTTATAAAAAAAAATTTAACTTACTTTTAATTTATGAAAATTGACTTTAACTTCAGATACTAGCTTAGCTCTCATTAAGGCGCAAACTTCAACATGAACTCCTAATTGTTTCTTTTCTATTTCCCCTGTAAGGTCTGCCAGTCTTAGATTTTTCAGCTGATTTTCACAGTTTACTACATCTTCGTGTATTACTGCGAAAAACCCGCTGACGTTCCAAGTATTGACGATTTTCTTGCATTCGTTAATAGCCCAAAGTCTGGTAGTGTGTATCGAATGATCTGAACAAAAATAGTTAAAATAAATTGATTTTAACATAAAATAAAAAGAAAGAAGTTCAGAAATATTGCTGTTAAAGACTATCAATAGGAACGTTCGATTAGGTATCTCATTTCCGATTGCCACGACTGTGACAAAGTCGCAATTAGTGAACGAAATGGCCGATTTTCTTCTCACCCTTGCCTCACTATTCACAGGACAATAAATATATAAAATAAAAATAAGTTAGCTGCATTTA
The DNA here is from genome assembly GCA_949320105.2 of Crepidodera aurea. NCBI lineage: Eukaryota > Metazoa > Arthropoda > Insecta > Coleoptera > Chrysomelidae > Crepidodera > Crepidodera aurea. Next base: position 25,854,398 of record OX439479.2, on the reverse strand, counting down.
ACATGGATTTGGGAAATACCACTTTAAATGTTTCTGCCCTTAAATTTCTACAATTTCGTAATATGAATATTTTGAAATTCTTTGCGATATGATTGAGTGTAATTTCTTCTCCCAATTGATGAAATCAGTTCCCCCATCATTCCTGTATGAAATTTCGACCCAGGCGGCGGTGGAGGAGGCGGAAATCCTCTATCTAAAGAACTTGAGAACGGTTTTTCCGAAAAATTTCAACCGGGTTTGATCTCACAAAAAAAATATTTTTACTAAAATTGAAGAGCTTGACAAAATAATCTGGTTCTAACCTAAAGCCGATAACTCAATTCGTTCGCGAATTATCGCGATTGGAAATTGCAAAAATGAAAAAATTAATTATTTCTCGAGTGGCAGTGGAGATAGGGCCTTAATTTTTTGTGAATAAAAGGGTAATAACGAGTACTTTTAAGTGCCGTAGGGTAGGGGTGGTGGGACAAGTAGGGGGAAACAAATATTATTGAAACGCTTGTAACTTCTGTACTAACTGAGCTAGCGCAACCAGCCGAGGATCAAATTGTTCATTTACGGAAAATTTTTCCTTTCACAAATGCACGTTCGGCGCAAAATAAAAATTGATAATTTTTTGCTCGCGATTTTAAGTATGAAGAAGGAGGTTGATGCGGTCAGGCAAGATACTGACATGGCAAAATAATAAAATGAATAAATGGTTAGAAAATGTTCTCGTCTTTATTTTGAGCTCGGTTAGAGCCCCCTACTCCTCTACATTCTCCCGCTATATGGCAAAGACTTTTCCGGCCTGTTACATAAATCTGCCCTAGCCAAAGAATCAGCTTTGAAAGAACAAGGCGCAAGAGGTAGTCTTGGTATTGGACAGTTGAATATCAAGACAGAGTCAGATTTGAATTTTCACCGCCATAGACCAAATTCCACGAAATTCCGAGGTACAACCGGCAACGCGGCGAAGCCCACATTCAATTATGGGGGTGATAGGAGCACCGGTAAGGTTCATGGAGAGAATCAAGGGGTAAGCTACAGAAATCCTCCAAAACCACTTTCACGATCAAGTAAGTGTTTTGTTTGTGGACGTAACAATCATTTAGCAAGCGAGTGTGCATTCAAAAACTGCACTTGCCATAAATGTGGAGTGAAAGGTCACCTAGCTCCCCAGTGTAAAAAGGTTTCTCAACATTTTTTGAGCGATAATTTAGAAAATAATAATGATATTTCTGATTATTCGATATTTAGCCTACACGATTCAAATGATAATAATTTAATTTCAAATGATTTAGGTAAAAACTTTTTTGTAAATCAGAATTTTACAGATGAGAGTGGTAATGTTAAGCCCACTTTCGTAAATGTTTCAGTTGAAAATGTACCTATTAGTTTTGAAGCAGATTCCGGATTTGCACATTCAGCAATTTCTGAAAAATTATATTTTAAACATTTTCATAATAAAATTTTATATGCAAACGATTTATCTCTGAGAGACTATGTGGGTATAACTTTTCAACCTATTGGATTTTTAAATTTAAACATTATGTTCGACAATATGAAATATATGTTGAAAACTTATGTCATAAAAAATGGTGGACCACCACTGATTGGTAGAAATGGTTTGAAAATGTTGAATCTTGGTATATGTAAAATTAATTTTAATTCGATTAATGATGCATCGAATCAAATGGGTTCTTCCGACATTTCACACCTGACAAATAAGTATAGAGATATTTTTGACGAAAAACTGGGTACTTTTAATAAATTTGAAGTTTCGTTAAAGTTAAAAAGTGATGCCATTCCAAAGTTTTTCAAGTCCAGACCCGTTCCTTTTGCATTAAAACCAAAAATTGAAGCGGAGTTAGAGCGATTATTGAACAATGGAGTTTTACTCGCGGTTGAATTTTCTGATTGGGCGACTCCAATAGTTCCGGTTTTAAAACCAAACGGTGGCTTAAGGATATGTGGAGATTTCAAAGTAACCCTTAATCCACAATTGCAAGCGCAGCACTTTCCGTTACCCAGAATTGAATATTTGTTCACAAAATTACAGGGTGGTCAGAAATTTTCTAAAATTGATTTGTCCGACGCCTATCAACAGGTGGTATTGTCAAAAGAATCGCAAAAATCAGTCACTATTACTACCCACAGGGGACTGTTTTCGTACACAAGGTTACCCTATGGAATCACAAGCGCACCAAGTATTTTTCAAAATATTATGGAACAAATGTTCAGGATACCAGTTGTCTGCTTTTTAGACGATATTTTGGTAACAGGTCGAAATGATCAGGAACATATCGTGCGCCTGGAAAAAGTTTTCCACAGATTAAATGAATGCGGGTTAAAAGTAAAAAAAGAAAAGTGTTCATTTTTTCAGGAATCAGTTAAATACCTGGGACACGTTATAGACAAACACGGTCTTCATACTTCGGGAGATACAGTGGAGTCAATTATTAATGTTCAAACCCCAAAGTCAATTACCGAATTGAAATCTTTTCTTGGTATGATCAATTTTTATTGTAAATTTTTGCCAAATTGTTCGAAAATCTTGCAACCATTGTACACTTTACTAAAAAAAGATTTTGATTGGGTTTGGTCGACAGACTGTAAAAAAAGTTTTGAAAATGCAAAACAGTTGTTACTGTCCACCGAAGTTTTGTCTCATTTTGATCCGAAACAAAAAATAAAATTAACAGTGGATGCATCTCAATTTGCATTAGGTGCTTCATTGAGTCATATTTTTGAAAGTAATTCGGAAAAACCGATAGCATTTGCATCAAGACTTCTAAATTCCGCAGAGATAAAATATTAACAGATTGCGATTATTTTCGGAGTGAAAAAGTTTTTGCAATATTTATATGGACAAAAGTTTTTTTTATATACAGATCATAAACCGTTATTAACTATTTTTGGTAATAAAAAGGGTTTACCTGTATTTGCGGCAAATCGTTTGCAACGCTGGGCTCACATTTTATCAGCATTCGATTACGAAATTCATTACGTTAAGTCAAGTATGAATACGGCAGATTTTTTAACAAGATTGCCTCCGAAAATATCAGAGTCTTCGTTAGATTTTATGAATGAAATGTCATATTTACATTATGTGGAGGAATCCACATTACCCCATCCACATCATCCATTGATCCCATTTTGAGTAAAGTCATTTTTTATGTCAAAAATGGTTGGCCCATTAAGCGCCCTTCGGATGAATTTAAACCGTTTTTTATGCGGAAAAATGAAATTACTACAGAACAAGATTGCCTCATGTGGGGTTACCGATTAATTGTTCCGAAGAAATTTCATAATATAATTTTGAGTGAATTACATAGCTCCCATATGGGAATCGTAAAAATGAAGTTATTGGCACGTTCTTATGTCTGGTGGCCATCAATAAATAATCAAATTGAACAAGTTGCTTTAGGATGTAAAATTTGTAGCGTACATTCGGCACATCCACCTAGAGCATCGCTAGCAGTGTGGGATTGGCCAACCACACCTTGGACGAGAATACATGCGGATTTTTTCGGTCCATGTTGCAATAAGTATTTTTTGGTAATCGAGGATTCGACCTCTAAATGGATCGAATGTTTCGAAATGTCAAATATCACGGCTACAAATACTATTAAAGTTTTTCGAGAACTTTTTGCACGATTTGGACTACCCTCTGAAGTTTGTACAGATAATGCAAAAACATTTACTGGCCAAGAATTTCAGAGATATTTATCATGCAGTGGTATAAAACATTTGACAGGCGCACCGTATCATCCTGCCACGAATGGACAAGCGGAAAGTGCCGTCAAAATTTTGAAAAATGCAATTTTGCAAGCTTAAAATGAAAACTCAAACTTAGATTGTCATCTCATCATTAGTCGTTTTCTCTTTCAATATAGAAATACTCCACATACCACCACGAATGAGACACCCTCTAAAATTTTATTTGGGAGAAAGTTGCGCACCAAATTTGATCTTTTAATGCCCTCTACGAAAAATATAGTGCAAACAAAGCAAAGGTATCAAAAAGAATACCATTCGAATAAAATGGATATATTTTTTAAATTAAATGATAAGGTGTGGGTGAGAGATTATCGCGCTCATTTTAAAAAATGGTGTACCGGTACTATACACAAGGTGTTAGGTCGAAGAACCTATTTGATAAGAACTGATTGTGGAAAAATATGGAAAAGACATAAAAATCAGTTGAATTTAGATAAAACTATAGTTGAGGCTCAATAAAGGGTTAAACCGTCAGTTTCGTATGTTCCACGACCAGAACTTGATGAAATTATTGTATCTAGTTTAGATAGTGAAGTGGGGGAAAATAGTGCCAGTGAAGTGGATATAGAAGGGGAAGAAACAGGACAAGTAGATAAAGATAATGTTTTTAGATTATTAAGACGTAGAAGTAATATCAGACAACCTGAAAGGTTTGGTTACTGAATTTTGTAAATATTGTATAAATTTAATATTAGGTATTTTCTTGGTGATGGGATATTGAAATTTTTAAAGGGGGAGATGTTACATATAGTTAAGTCTGGCAACGTTGTTAATTCTCAAAAACAGAAGCTACCGGCTAACGCCACATTGTTAAGTAGATAGTATGTATTTAACCTTCAATAAACATCTAGTGTCTTTCGTATGTACGCAGTTTTATTTAATATTCAAATTTAATATTAAAACGTTAATTCCATAATTGGTAAATACATAACACGGCCCGTAGTGCACTTCCTAATCTGAGCAAAAAATTATCCATTTTAGACTTCTAAACCTAAAGTTTAAAAAAGTCTTATGGAACGCTTCTGTCTGTCTGTCCGTCTGTACGTATTTATAACTCAGGATACCTTGAATGTGTGCACGCCTAAATTTCATCTTTCTACGACGATTTTTCAAATTTAATACTTGTGTTATCTTAAACACATATCCTCGCTATTTTGTCGGAGACGAAACAGGCCTGAAAATGGGGTTATGAAGACTTTGACGTCTATCAACGTTATTTTTTTCTAATTCATTTTGAGTTAAATATTTTGGAGCATTTGCACATAATATAGGGTAGTTAAATCACCGAAAACAACATGAGTTAAATTGAAAAAAACTGACGTAAACATTTGAAACAAAGGACCACGCACCATCCTAATGGAAACGGGAGCACCGTCAATTTGTCTGAATTTTTGATATGTGGTAGTACTTGATGTCCTGATTAATAGTGTCCATGGGCCCAATCCTATCCTATGGCAACATTTCGAAATACACGGCGTTAAAGTTCAAGATCCCGAAATTTTAAAATGTGTACCAAAAAGTCTTTGTAAAATATTTTTAAAAGTTTCTGGCGGATATATGTAGTCAAACTACATACTTAATAAATAAAATCAAAATATATTTTCTTACAGTGCGATTCATGTTTCCATAGGCATTTTTGTTCAAAGTATGTATTTTTAATATGCAGAAATAGCCTGAAATATCGATAAAAAAAGTCACCGTCAAAGTTTCTGAATATTGGATATAATGTAGATCTTGACGTCCTCCTTCAAAATTGTAATAGGTAAAATTGGATCCTATGGCTTGTTTTCGAGAAATTAAACGATTAAACTGTAAAAATATCAATTTTTATCAATAGCATATAAACGAAATATTGTAAACTAAATATTTGCACGCACTGTATTAGATTATATTGCACCGGTATATTAATTGGAGGCAGGCCAAAAATCCACACTTACAGGGTGATCTCACTTGAGCTTGCCAGATGACAAAATCAACAAATCTAAAACAGCTGCCAAACAATTAATAATTAATTGTTACATTTTACTTATTTTTTAATAAGTTAATCTTAGTTTAAAAATCTATTTTATTGAACTGGTTGTACGTATGATGATCATACAGGGTTATTCATTATTCCATTGGGTACAAAAAAAGATTAGATATAATTACAGGTTAGTTGATTTGACAAATATTTTTCCTTTTTATTGAACCCATAATTCAGATTTTAAGCTCGTTTCCACACCACCCGTGAGGTAGAGCCATAGGCGCGTTTTTTTAAGTGGTTTCCCCTTTTAGGCCTATTCGCCTGATATTTTTGTAGAATCATTAAATCAATTTTATGGGCAAAAACTGAAGGCAACCATATGCGATCATAAAAAGCATAGTAGGTAGGTAATGTTAACTAAGAAAGGGTAGGTAAATAAAAAAAAATATTTGTTTTTGTAAGACTCTTTCAGTGTTTATACTAATGCTACCTGGTCTTTAGGACCAATGAGCAGTTTAATTATAACCTAAATTAATACGTTTAAAACCTATTCTAATATTTCCTCATTATTAGTCCTTATTTGTCCATCATATATAACATGACATACAGTCAAGCACAGACTTCGCTTTTTAGTCTTATTTAACTAACTCAAACGGTGCAACTCTTTTACCTCTCTATACTGCAAAGGAGCTGGAGGGCCTCGACGTTCATAACTTGGTGAAGCCTCTCTTCATGGTTCTTATCAATAAATCTCTTGATGGTGCTGGTTACAATTTCCATGTTTAGGTTCCGATGTATGTCGCTGTTTCTGCAGTACCATGCTTTTATAATGTTCCTCAGTACTTTGATTTGGAGTATTTGAATAATTTTTATGTTGGTCTCTTTGGTATTTAATGGTTTGTTGGCCTGTTTGGTATTTGATGGTGGTTACCGTTTAATTTTCCTCTACTATGGGACCAAGAACAATATCTTCTGGTAATAAACGGTTTACTGCATCGTCGACACAATTTAGAAGATGTGTTGGTGGAAATCTAAAGTTTTGGTGGTGCCTAGCATATCCAAAAAACCACAAAATTGTTGCGACATGTGCGCAAGTATTTATAGTTCTGGCACCGGATGGACATGTGCAGTAGTGGTAGAAAACTGGAGGATTGTCTTCGATAGGTGCCTCCTCGTATGCCAACCACAACATATATTTAGTGGCGTTTCTGAATCTAGAGTAGATTCTAAAACGTAAAAAATTAGGTTCTTCTCTCAACTCATCGATTTCTAAAATATTAAGTTCCTCTCTTTGTAGTTTGTCTTGTATATATGATGGACTTAAATAAAGGTGATAAGAGCCTACTAGGTCTTTTAAATAATTAATATTTAATCGAGGAAATTCAGGAACATGCATATTGTTTAGTCTTTGCCAGCGACCATCTCTTTATGCTAGATTTTGGGCTTCCACGCGTGCTTGAACAATATTTACATCATCCAGTTTGTTTAAAATTTCAGTAGCTACCTCAATTGATCCTGGTATGTTTATTGGATGATGAAACTTATTAATTAATGCACCGGTAATTTCATAAAAGTCATGCAAGTTGGCAGTATGATGCGTTGATATGCGTCCCTTTAAAAACTTGAAAATAGAGGTAAAATGTCCATTTCTAGCTTCTATAACCCAACGCGTTTTAGTTATCAGCCTTGCTCTATTAGCTTCACTGGTAGATAGTTGACGTTGGTTGCGACGAAGTAAAGGCGGCATATAACAAATGAGACCTATTTCTTCTAATGTGGGAATGGCGTCTCTGTAGCCTCTATCTACTCTACTTCTTCAAACCAGTTTCTCATTCCATTAATGTCATTCTCTAAACCGTGCCGTAAAATCGCTGCATCGTTGTTTCGTGCATCAGAAAAATAGGGACCGTTGACTGATAAAATGTATCCGTCAGGAGCTACAATAATTTCTGGCTTAATTAAATGTTCCTTCTTAAAAGAGCAATAGGACTGACGTAATATTCTAAAATTACTACTTCTTTCAATAGGGTTATATGTACAATCTACATAAACAATAGCTTTTGGATCATCTGGTGTAGGGTTATAAAGCTTGTTTACAAATTCGGGTACATGATTTATTATAAAATTGTCTCTTGTTATTGATCTGAATCCAATATTGTTGGGTACAAATCTTTGCAGCAGAGATAGACGGACATTAGATATTATTAAACTAGTGTTTTGTCTTGAAGAATAATTAAAAAGTAATTTTAAAAAATCATCTGTCTTAATTTAACAAGAAAGGCAAATAAATCTTTTTGCTCAATATGTCTTATTCTACCCTATTGTTCAATTGGCTCACACAGTTGATATAGTTCTTGGAAGTTATCTTTTGAAATTGAAGTTAAATATTTAAATTCCTCTAAACTAAAAAAGATTCTAAGTATATCTTCCCAATTTTTGATATGATTGTTTGAATTAGCAGCAGTTCTTAAACTAGACAAAAATGACTGAATAGCAAACCCGAATTATTTAGATGAATGTCACAAATCTTGAAATGTTCAGGTGCATAAATATTAGAAACTAGAAAAATATTTGCTCTACATTCTGCCGATATTTTTCTTACATTACCTTGCACATTGCATATTATGCAACCACGTACTGAATTGGCACTTAAAACGTTAAGTTTAAGGATATTAGGATCATTTTCAATCTGTCTCAGGTCCTCGGCAATTCCATGATAACAATTTAATCTGACTTCTTCTAGATTCTCGATAGCAGGATGTCCGGCAGCTTGCCGTCTATAAGTTGCCATGTTCAGAAAATCTATATAATTTTCTTCGTTTAAACGCGTGGTGAGTCGAACCTGAAAGTTTCTATTACACACATAACAGTTTATCCTATTTGCAAATGCCATATTTGCAAAAAACAGTATTTCAAACAACTATTTTAAATTATTAAACTCCTTAAAAACACAGACAAGTGTTATAAACAACTAAAAATTATTTATTATAAAACTCAATGACAGATAGATGTGTATACCTATAGTTACATACAATATCCCGACGTCTTTACTTGGGTAGTCAGCAAAATTAAGACTTTACCAAAAAATATAGTTTTCATTAAACGTCTAGACTTTTAAAATTGCAAATATACAGGGTGATTGATTAGTGTAACTAAGCTCAGTAGATCTGTTATAATAAAAGATACAAAAAAAAGTTAATTACCTACCTTAATTATTTACATTGTATTTTTTTTCAGATTATTCAATTATTTATTTGCTGTAAACTACATAGGATAAATATAATTTTCATGTGAAGAATCTCTCGTAAAAATTAAGAAACGCTATTAAATAAATGTATACGGTGGTGTAATAGGAGATATTTCAAAGCTCGATGGAATAATAATCGATTTTCCATAATTGCATATGTTCTCCAAAAATATCAGTGAAATATCCCTAAAAAGGGATAACAAGTAAGCCAAAACGCTGGGGCTCTAACGCAATTATGGGTTCGACAAAAAAAACTAAAATATGCCTACCTATTTTCTTATTTATTGGAACAATAAACCTTTCAATTCTTTGGCAGCTGTTTTAGGTTTGTTGATTTTGTCATCTTACAAACTCAAGTGAGATCACCCTGTAAGTATGAATTTTTAGCCTGCCTCCAATTAATATAACGGTGCAATATAATCTAATACAGTGCGTGCAAATATTTAGTTTACAATATTTCGTTTATATGCTATCGATAAAAATTGATATTTTTACAGTTTAATCGTTTAATTTCTCGAAAACAAGCCATAGGATCCAATTTTACCTATTACAATTTTTAAGGAGGACGTCAAGATCTACATTATATCCAATATTCAGAAACTTTGACGGTGACTTTTTTTATCGATATTTCAGGCTATTTCTGCATGTTAAAAATACATACTTTGAACAAAAATGCCTATGGAAACATAAATCGCTCTGTAAGAAAATATATTTTGATTTTATTTATTAAGTATGTATTTTGACTACATATATCCGCCAGAAACTTTTAAAAATATTTTACAGGGACTTTTTGGTACACATTTTAAAATTTCGGGATCTTGAACTTTAACGCCGTGTATTTCGAAATCTAGCCATAGGATAGGATTGGGCCCAAGGACACTATTAATCAGGACATCAAGTACTACCACATATCAAAAATTCAGACAATTTGACGGTGCTCCCGTTTCCATTAGGATGGTGCGTGGTCCTTTCGAAGTACCTAGATGGCTCAGATCCCTTTAGACGTTGGACGTTGCGAAGAAAGTTAAATATCTATTGAATAAACTATTTTGGCATTCTACAAAAGATCGAGTAATGATGAAACGATTAAGTAAATAACATTTTTTACGGATGTTTCTTTTAAGATTTGTTTTCAAATTTAATAAATAATTTTTGCGCATTTCCGAAAATAAAAATCTATCTTTTAGCGGATGAAAAAGTGAACAATTTGAGCCCTGGCTGGTTGCGTCAGTTCAATTAGTACGGAAGTTACAAGCGTTTCAATAATATTTGTTTTCCCCCCATATCTCCCCCTACTTGTCCCCACCACCACCACCCTCCGGCACATAAAAGTACTCGTTATTACCCTTTTATTCACAAAAAATTGTGGCCCCATATCCACTGGCTCTCGAGAAATAATTAATTAATCGCGATATTTCGCGAACTAATTGAGTTATCGGGTTCTGGTTGGAACTAGGAACTTCATCGATTGGGAAAAAAAATTTCTTGATTTTATCAGTATGTTTTTGAGCCGTTTTTTTCCATTACTACCCAATCCGAAAGTTTTCTACTTTATGTCGCAAACAATTCCGATCTATGATTGTTACCTAATCTATGTAAAACAGGAATTTGCTCAACCAACGGTAATTCGTCCAGTGGAGCGCCAATGATCCAGTCGGGAGTAGTTTCGCACTGATTACATAGCGTCACCAGATCTTGTAATACGTTAGCGAACATTTTTCCCGTTTCTCTATTGCAAGTAGTTTTAGAAGCTACCAATGCAAGTCGGAAATCTTGATCCCATGAAGTAGAGACTACGTGAACTCCCAGAGCATCTGCAAGACTTGCCAACGCAGAGAGGATTATAGGGGATACATCGGCTAAAAAGCAAATTTAATACATTGTTTAATTTCCAATTACAAATTAAACATAATTCATTTCATTCATTTAATAAACAAATTGGCAACTGCGCCAACCGCGACATTGAAAAGCGATACTGGCAACATGGTTCTAGTAACTCGCTAAATATATCTAAATCAGACGGTCAAAATAAAGTTCTTTCACTAGTACGAGTGCGAATGAGATGAAATCGTCAAAGCTTGAGACGGAAGAATTATAGCAGACTTTCGCTTCCGCTAGACCACTTGTATTTTTTCACGTAGACAATTTGGGAAGGGATTACGGCGAGACGCTTAGGAGTGCAAATTAAACCATACTAAATTGAGTGTTTTTTCAGCTGTGTACCGGTCTGACCAATCCGTTAAACCATAAATTTATTTTCTTTGCACAAAATGTTATAAAATTACAAGTGCTTTTCTGATTGGCTAACATAGATCATTTGATCATTTTTCTATTTGTTACATAATTAAAAGTTTAAATAAAAGTGTTAAACGTAACGTGTGTGTGTGTATTAATTGGATGATTTTGGAGAAAACAAATTTTATACAGTCCACTTACTATCATTCAAACAGTGTTTTTCTACAACCACTATGCAAAAAACGCTTTTCTACACAAATTTTTATACGCAAAGCAGGCCTTTTCTTAATTCCTGTGATATCCTTTGGAAAAGTAATAATTTAAAATGGTAAAAGGTACACGCTGAATAATAATGATGATCGGTGATTTTAAACTATTTATTTTAACAGAAATAAACGTAAAATATTTACTACAATCACACATTTATAAGTAAATTTCTTGTTAGCAACGGTTATTTTCTGTTTCACGCATTGAGTCACAGTTGAAAAGTCGCTTCGCGCACCAAGTCGTCCTCATGGGCGGTGTTGACAGATCGCGTTGATGTTGCCAGATTTATTTTATGAATTATGATTAAACATATCGCCCTCCTGAGAGGCCACCTAAAGAAACTCGGATTAGTAGATAAAGAAGAATGCAGATTCTGCGAGGAAGAAGATGAAACCACTATCCACATTCTCTCAGAATGCATTACCCTGCAAAATCCAAGGGTACGATACCTCGGAGAATATCAAATAGAAGAGGAAGATCTACCTAACCTAAAGCCTACCGACATCCTGAACTTTTTGAAAGCAATATGACTGGAGGAACTGCTCTAATCGTTGAGACATCCTCAATGATTGGGCAGCAGTAGGGGGCACAATAGATCTTATAGGTCGCAGTGTATCGACACCCTTATCACAGATAGATAGATAGATCGCCCTCCTTGAAAGCTCGTAAGGGCTTTGACTTGTTGATGGGTAGTAGTAGTAGTAGATCAGTTTTTATTGTGGCAACTCTTGCCACTCCATCTTGACAAGGAAAAACTTATAAGACTCGTCCAAGTAGCCATTTTAAAGGTGGCAGATCATCGTCTTCGATGAGCACTACTAGTCCAGGTTTTAATGATTCTTGACTGGGATTATTCCATTTATAACGAGATTGTGATTGAGAGATATAATCCTTGGACCAGCGTTTCCAAAATATTTGAACCATTTTTTGAATTCGTTCAAATTTGGGAAGTCGGTTACCAGGCAATTGGAGGTAACTTGGTTCTGGAACAGCAGTTAAGGCTCCTCCAATGAGGAAGTGTGCGGGTATGAGTGGATCAGGATCGTTAGGATCGTCTGACATGGAATATAGAGGTCTGGAGTTCAGGATTGATTCAATTTGAGTCAATATTGTAATGAATTCTTCGAAATTTAAATTAGTTTCACCGATTACCCTACGCAAGTGATGTTTAACAGATTTAACACCGTTCTTTCATATTCCACCAAAGTGTGGAGAATTAGGCGGGATAAATTTCCAAGTAATTCCTTCACTAGTTAAATTTTGATTAATATAGGTTGCTTCTTGTTTAAAAAATAATTTTAATTGATTGTTAGCACCGACGAAGTTGGTACCATTATTAGAGTACATTATGGATGGTTTTCCACGTCTCGCAGAAAAACGCCTGAGTGCAGCAAGGAATGTAGATTTCGTCAAGTCACCGACTAATTCTACATGCAGTGGCTTAGTGGATAAGCATATAAATAAACATATGTATGCATTAACAAGCTTGTAATTCCGAGTGACTCTGTCTTTAAGAGGGGCATCGCGACAGGTATGCCAAACTACAAACACCAAAAATCCCCATCTTTATCTTTATCTTTTATCACTGTCTTTCTACAATAATGAAGAGAGATAGATATCTTAAGACTTCAGTGAATCTCCTGTATGCTAGGTGGCACTGCTAGTATTAAAATATAATATATTATTTGGGATATCTAAGGAATCTGAGAGAATAAATTTTCTTTATTTTCACGATTAGTCTTGTCGCAGAGAGCGCTAATAATCCATTTGTCATGAGTTCGATACCTGCTTCAGCCACGACAGAAATTTTATTTTTTATTTTTAGGCAATTTCATTTTTTTTGTTTCCTATTTTTTTTTTCGAGCATCAAAATAAAGTTTATATTTTATTAATTTTCAATTACTTTCGTATAAATCCGTTTATTTTAATATGAATAGCGCTGCCACGCGACTAATTTCATTAAATACATCAGATAGGAATGGAGCTCGGAAAATAATACTTCTAACATAAAAAAAATATTTAAACATCAATGGATTCATACGAAAATTGAGAATTATATAAATGTATAATCTTTAAGGTGAAGCAAGAATTTTTTAAAAAAATGAATTAATAAATAATTGGCGGCCCCAAACGCAAAATGTTTTTATCAATATCTATTTGTTTAAACAATACATGAGTTATCGACACAAAAAACTGCGGTCTATGAACAAAATGCAACATTGTAACCACAATAAATTATCTGCAAGTCCTTTTATAAAAAAAAATTGTTAATGTTGGAGCATTGATTTGTATATAACAATTGAACGGTTACAGTTACAAAATCGCTGCAAGTCTTAAACCATGGGTTATGATAAATTATTCATGTTTCATCCCTTGAAATTTTTTTTGTCCGTGTCACCATTTTCGTTAAGAAGTACAAAAAATAGGGTTGAAAAATTAAAATGCTCACAAACGATCGCTTTTAACAATGAAGACGGCTATTTATAAATTTTTTAATGTCACCATTGTATTCAGTGTGATTTTTTCTATAAGAATAATATACAACAATAAACCTACTTTAAAATTTTACCCAAAAAACAAGTGACACGTATTTAGTATCCATACTAAACTTTATACTTTATTTATTTACCGCAGCATTAGAACAGTGTCGAAAATGCCTACCTAGATATTTCTTTATTATCAATATACGATATGAATTTATATGAAAAGCGTTTTTATATTACATTCCAAAATATTTTAAATGGATAATTTAGAGGTTGCGGGCATTACGGCAACATTAGTGTGTTTTTTCATTTCAGTTTTTAGTTTTTTGCTGTTTTGTCTTTCTTTTCGCCCTGTCCGCTCTCTAATTCTGAAATAAAATAAGATAACAAACACTACTAATTTTAATGATTAGACAAAGAGCGGCAGCAGTTCTTATTGTGTCTTCGAGCGGGCATTCTTTGAAAATGTTTGCAACTAATGTTTTGTGATTTTGGCGGTTTTTCCATCCGTTTTGTGACGTGATTTTACAATTTAGTTATTAGTCGTGATTTGGTTGGTCTCTGATTGAGCAGGTCACGCTAACGCATATTGCATTTTTGCTTTTATCTCCATTAGAGGTATATTATTACGGTACAAAAGTGGTGTGAAACGGACACAACAGTATTTTTAGGTTTTAGATTCTGATTGTTTACCCTCCTCGGTGAAAAAGGACACCATTTTCATTTTTGGGAAAAAAGACACAATTTTTTTTTTATTATTTTTTATATAGGGTAGGTTATTATCCAAAGATGCCTCGAAGTTCGCGTAAAACTAGAAAGAAGAACAAACGCACTGCAGCAGCGCGATTGAATTGGGTAAATAGAGAAAACAGGGACTTTTCCACAGAAATATTAGAAGAATCGTAAGTTTTCTAAAGTTATATTTTAGCCATATTTTTTATAAGTTATTAAGCTTTTTATTTAAATTTTTTGATTATGTACATTTTCCTAGATTTAATGAAGAAAGTGTCCCAGAACAGAACACCGAAGAAGAGGGATTCCCAAATGATTGCAGCGAAATATTACAAGAATTGTAAGTTTTCATAAAGTTTTATTTTTTATAAGTTATTCCTATGAAGTACCCATAATCAAAAGTCTGTCAAAGTAATTTTCATATATAGTCTGTCTCAAAGTATATCGTCTTAGCTTTAGATGGACCCTCTCCCCATAAATAATAATACCTATTGTTATTGGGAAAACCCATTAAATATAAATACTAGATAATGTATTCATAGGTACCTGATAAGGCAGGGGTGGGCCAGGCAAATGTCGACCAGGTAAATATTTTGGGTGATATCAGTAGCGGTTAACCCTTCTTAACGTGCGTTTCAAAAAGTTTCTTAAGAGTATATCACTGATTTTTCCGTTATGTCGCGTCGAATTCACTTATCATTAGATGCAAAACAAATTGTGAAAAATGTGTATGATTGTTTAATAAGTAGAGGCTCCATTAAACAAGAAGCTTTAAAGGAGACCTGCCTGTTGACAAAAACGCCTTTATCTTCGATAAAAGATATTGTTAACACTCAAGCATTGACTGAAAGAAAAAAACGATGTGATTTTCAATGTATAATATATTCCCTTTATCAAAGCCAAATTGTTCCTACTTTGGATATACTAAAAAGGAAGCTAGAAGAAGATGAAACCAATATAAATATCAGCTGTGCCACCCTCCATAGGGTTGTTTGTAAAATGGGATTTAAATATCGCAAGATAGACAAGAAGCAAGTGGTAATGGAATCGCATAGATTGCGCACTTGGAGATTTAATTACCTTCAGGAAATTAAAAAATATCGGTCTGAAAACAGACGTATAATTTACCTCGATGAAACGTGGTTTGATGCACACGATACAGTATCCAAAGGATGGGTTGATTCCAGTAAAAACTGTCAGACTAAAGCACCTTCAAATAAAGGAAAAGAAAACGGATCACCATAATTCACGCTGGATCAGAAGATGGATTTGTTCCAAACTGCTTGCTGTTGTCTGCGAAGAATATTAAGGACTCAAGCTTGGACTATCATGAAGATACAACTGCAGAACTTTTTGAAAACTGGTTTGAAAATTATCTCTTGAAAAATATTCCGGATAAAAGTGTAATTGTAATGGATAACGCAAGCTATCACAGTCGCCAATTACAAAAAGCACCAAACTTATCGAGTAGAAAAACGGAAATTCAGGAATATTTGTTACAAAATGATATTTATTTCGAATACAGTTACAAAAAAGGACAACTTCTGGAAGTGTTAAAATCCTATGATGTTAAAAAACAATATGTATGTGATAACTTAGCTGAACAGCTGGGGCATGCTGTTTTACGTCTTCCTCCATACCATTGTATATTCAACCCCATAGAACATTTGTAGTATCAAGTAAAATCAAAGATTAGAACAGAAAATGTTACTCCTACTTTAAGTCCGAGTGTTATAAATGTAATTAAAAATGTAATTAATAATATGCCTGTTGAGAGCTGGAAAAAGTCTGTACAACACATTGTAAAAGTTGAAGATTCTTACATTCACATTGAAAATAACATAGAGCCCATTATTATTAATTTGAATGACTCTGACAGTGAAACAGAATTAGATTTAGAATAAAAACATACTTGCCATCTATGATTAGAAGAGAGTATTGACAATTATTAAAAGCAAAAAATTCCCGGTGTATTGAGGTTGCATACACAATTTGCATCGTGTGTTGCAAAGCTTTTATTTGACTGATTCTAGTCAAAATGTCACTCTCTTCTTTCGTATCCCTTTCAGAGATTAATACAAAGTTAGAAAACGAGTAAGGAATTTAATTTATCAGATTCGACATCCTAAGACCGGTTTCTGCCTTTCGGCTTCGTCAGTTAGGCTTTTCGAATCCAATAAATAAAATTCCAAACTCGTACAAGTCAGTAGCTATATCCGCTATAAGATAAAATTTTTAGATGTGCTGCCATCTATGATTAGAAGAGAGTATTGACAATTATTAAAAGCAAAAAATTCCCGGTGTATTGGGGTTGCATACACAATTTGCATCGTGTGTTGCAAAGCTTTTATTTGACTGATTCTAGTCAAAATGTCACTCTCTTCTTTCGTATCCCTTTCAGAGATTAATACAAAGTTAGAAAACGAGTAAGGAATTTAATTTATCAGATTCGACATCCTAAGACCGGTTTCTGCCTTTCGGCTTCGTCAGTTAGGCTTTTCGAATCCAATAAATAAAATTCCAAACTCGTACAAGTCAGTAGCTATATCCGCTATAAGATAAAATTTTTAGATGTGCTGCCATCTATGATTAGAAGAGAGTATTGACAATTATTAAAAGCAAAAAATTCCCGATGTATTGGGGTTGCATACACAATTTGCATCGTGTGTTGCAAAGCTTTTATTTGACTGATTCTAGTCAAAATGTCACTCTCTTCTTTCGTATCCCTTTCAGAGATTAATACAAAGTTAGAAAACGAGTAAGGAATTTAATTTATCAGATTCGACATCCTAAGACCGGTTTCTGCCTTTCGGCTTCGTCAGTTAGGCTTTTCGAATCCAATAAATAAAATTCCAAACTCGTACAAGTCAGTAGCTATATCCGCTATAAGATAAAATTTTTAGATGTGCTGCCATCTATGATTAGAAGAGAGTATTGACAATTATTAAAAGCAAAAAATTCCCGGTGTATTGGGGTTGCATACACAATTTGGATTCGAAAAGCCTAACTGACGAAGCCGAAAGGCAGAAACCGGTCTTAGGATGTCGAATCTGATAAATTAAATTCCTTACTCGTTTCTAACTTTGTATTAATCTCTGAAAGGGATACGAAAAAAGAGAGTGACATTTTGACTAGAATCAGTCAAATAAAAGCTTTGCAACACACGATGCAAATTGTGTATGCAACCCCAATACACCGGGAATTTTTTGCTTTTAATAATTGTCAATACTCTCTTCTAATAATAGATGGCAGCACATCTAAAAAAAAATTTTATCTTATAGCGGATATAGCTACTGACTTGTACGAGTTTGGAATTTTATTTATTGGATTCGAAAAGCCTAACTGACGAAGCCGAAAGGCAGAAACCGGTCTTAGGATGTCGAATCTGATAAATTAAATTCCTTACTCGTTTTCTAAAAACATACTTGTGTAGGTAATTAATAAAAATTTGTATATACATAATAATATAAATAATGTAATTATATTTTACCTGTAATACACCTTAATAAACATATAATATACGAGTATTATTTAATATGAATATTTTTAAAACACCTTAGAGTCCGTCCCTGATGCTCTATCAGTGTTCAGGTGATTTATTGCTGTCGGCAAGTTTTTTCGATAATCGCCGGCAAAAGCCAAGACGATATACTTTGAGACAGACTATACCTAGCTTTTTATTTCAATTTTTTGATTATGTACATTTTCTTAGGTTTAATGAAGAAAGTGTCCCAGAAGCGAACGTCCCAGAAGAGAACATCCAAAAAGAGGGATTCCCACAAGAAAGAATTACAGAAAGAAAGAAAGAAGCCAACAATCAAGAGAGTTTTCTGCAAGAGGATATTTTAGAAGAGGTCATCCAACTCAATGACTTTCCACGAGAAGGAAATACAGACGATATTGAAGAGGATTTCACACAAGAAAATTTAGAAGAGGATTTCCTGAGCCAAGAAGAAATAAATTTAAAAAACCTGGAATAATTTCTTCAGATGAATATGACAGGTAAGAAATATTAGAATATTTGCATAAATAGAGTTTTTACATACCAAGAATTTAACTAGATAACAACAAGGAAATTCTTGTGTCCGTTTTGTTGACAGTATTGACCAAGGCATTCTAATTAGGTGAATTAATATTTCTAATGCATGGGTACATTATATCTATCTTTAGACTTATAAACCATAATGAAAATTCTTGGCCAGCTAGCTATTTACATGGTGTATCATAAGGAATGGTCAATATTTTAATAATTGGTTCAGGACCTCGAAATATTAATATTTTACTAAATAACTCTGGGTCAAATGTTATCTACTACTAAGATGCAGGCAGGCCCGGATACAAGGGGGGGCGATAGGGGCGTCGGGGGCGACCGCCCCGTCAAACGCAAAAAATCACATATACAAATAAATAACTAAAAGGTAATAAATACATTATTTTAAAAATTCACATACTAGTGAACTGCTTTCATCCATGGATATACCCACCATGAGTTCGAACATGTTCTATAAGATTCAAAATGAATTAGGACAGGTAAATAGTTGTAACTTACAGAATTAACTAATATTTATGAAATGATACATATTTTAGGAATGGGAATCTTCTCTTCTCAGGTCAATGAAAAGAGCTGGAGAAACCGAAAAAGAGATTGCAATTCAAAAGAAGCAGTTTTGTATGGATGGTACTCCTTGGATAACGGTTTATGTTGATGGATCATGGAGTAAAAGGTCATATGGTACAAACTTCAATTCACTATCTGGCATGGTATCAATAATAGGAAAAAATACTGGCCACGTATTATTTATTGCAATTAGAAATAAATTTTGTGCTATATGCGCTAGAGCTGCTAAGCACAATATTGTTGCTAAAAACCCTAAGCAAGTACATTCAAATAGAAAATAGTTTTTTTTATTCTTTTATTTTAGTATGCAGTCTATAAAGTTGAAGTTGAAGCCCATTAAATATTAATAGTAATTGTGACCCTTACATGCATTTATTAATCATACATTTATTTCAGATTCTTATTTCTAGTACTTGCATTTATTAATCATAAATTTATTTCAGATTCAGGGGTGTAAAGTTAGCTCGCCTCCACGTGGTGTACCCTGGGTAACGGTAAATAGCTAACTTGGCAGCCGGACAATCTTTTGATCTCCCGGCTAAAGCACATGATGCCTGACGCGACATTTAATCCAACCTTAAGACCTATCGACAAGAAATCTTGAACCAAGTCTCAAGATCTGCCAACTAAATATATCTTTTATGTATTTTATGACATATGCAGTGATACGATAAATAAATAAATAATAAATACTTGCATTTATTAATCATAAATTTATTTCAGATTCTTAGTTCTAATATACTTGCATGTATTAATCGTAAACTCATTTCTTTAATGTTAACTGTATTGTAAATCATTAAATATTATAAAATCATTTTTGTAAGAAAATAAATTGAATAATTAATAATTATTTCTTTATTTAAAAGTACCTAATTACAGTTATTCACTAAAACAAAAACAAAACAATACACTATGAAAAAACTGCATTGCTTTTTAGCAATTGACAAAAGACATAATAGCAAATAAAATGTGTAACAAACCTACATCAAGAGTCCCATGGACGGGTTAATATGTGAGACATACTGTAAATATTAATTTCTGCAAATGTCTGTGATTCCCAACTATGCAGACACTATTTTGAATGCACGAATAAAAATCACAAAAAACTGTTATAGTTGAATCGCACATTCTCCATATTACTAATCACTAATTTTTCAGGCTGACGACTTCCTTCGAATATGCATAAAAATTGAAGATTTTTTGAACAGCCTCTCGAGAATGGAATTTTTGTTCGTGGAAATATTTTTACCCGTTATAGCTTACACCTTGGAATAGGACATCTCCATTTTTCAACAAATTTTAAAGAATAATAAACATATTAATTATTTAGTGGAAGGTGTGCTTTTGACAATTTGTGATAACCAATTTTAAAGTGAAACATGTCTTACATGAGGTTTACGGCATTAATTGACATACTTTAAACTGAAGAACTGGTTTTAGTTAATACTAATTTACTCATTAAAAAAAATTGCAAAACACACGAATAAATTAGCCAACATAACCTAAAATGTCAGTTCTAAACATCTAAACTTTCTTTCATCGTAACTTCGTATTCGTAAAACTGGTTGCATACATCGTTCAAAATAAAACCAAAAAGCGCCACTGTCTCAAAGTGTCAGGCGGAAAACGCCTGAACTATGGAAAGAGAAAATCTTACTGGGATATAGTGTAATAGCATGGATTTTAGATTTTATTTGAGACACCCGGTATAACTAAATTTATTTAATTTACAATGAAATTGTCAGAAAACTAGGTGCGATTTTTCATTACCAAGCAAATATTTCACAACAGAATTTTAGTTACAAAATCTTTGCAACGAATATGAAAACAATTTCAACACATTTTATTTTTTATTCTAGCGGAAAACAAGTTTTATATTTCAAAAACAAACGATCGCGAAGGTACAATGTTCTCAGAATTTGCTGAGTAAAGACTTATGGTAAATCGCGATTCAAATGAGAAACAGACATTTCGGCCATGATTAAAACTAAAAAAGCAGCTTTCTGATTGGATGACAAAATTAAACAAATCAAATGTAGCACATTTGAAGAAGGGTCGGAGATTTTTGTTTTCAGTTTTCTTTGTGGGTTTTCGCGGAAAACCGGGTAGTTCGTTTTCGCGACCAAAGTGTAGTTGCCGCTTTCCAAGAGAATTTCAAGGGTTGCAATCCAGCCAGCCCGTAGTACTATTTGGGATAACCAAAAGGGAGTAAGATTGATTATTTTAATTTTATACTAACCACTGAATTTCATAAAGTGTCGATTTGTTTGGTAGTTCAGATTTTTCCAGTGCTCATTGCATTTAGCGACCCTGTCTAATTAGTAAAAGCCGTAGGGAAAGTCTTGTCTTGTGACAGACAGATTTATATAATTTTTTGTTTTGTCTTTGCAATTATTCAGAATTTAAGTGGCCTTAGTTTTACAGACAGTAGATTTGATCTGTCTTTTGATAGTTAGACAAATATTAGTCTGGGAGCTTAAAGCCGACCAATTTTGCGGTCTAAGTTACATTTAGGAAAAATTGGGTTTATTTTTGATAATTAGAGCTTATTTCATTTCCATATTTGTCGTTTATTGTAGCTATCAGTATTTTGTCTTGTTGTTAAATCTTAACACACATGGTCAAGTTATAATTTTGCTTTAGAAATAGTTCATTATCTTTCTTTGTAACTTTTGTCAGTTTTGCTTGTTAATCGTTTTTTTTTTTTAGTTTTAATACATTTGCTTAAAGTTTAATCTTGCATTTTATTTGAATAAATCCCCACCTCCATTTCACAAGTTATTTGCTTAGATCAGATTAACCCTGAGAATTTTTGACACTTCCCGTTGAGATTTAAGTAATCCGTACTATATTTAGCCACGGCGAATCACGCCTATTTTGGACAGATTTGATCTTGGTAAAAAACCAGTAAGCTTTTTTAGACCGCTCGTAAATTTGATAGATACGCTTTGGTAAAAAGTAACCTTAAATTTCCACGGTAGGTCTAAATGCTACAATTGTGGTAAACCCGGTCACTCTGCAGCTACGTGCTATTCAAACAGAAACAGAACCAACCCAAACGAATCAGGGCGAAGTCAATAGCCCTCGGGCTCGCTCTATCTTCCAGGGGGCAATACAGTCACTCTATTCAGGGGGTACTAACGGAAAATGCAGCAATAGATGGAATAGCAGTAACAATCATAATTGATACGGGATCCGAACAAAACATAATAAGTAAGGATCTGGCAACAGCCATCGACACCCGACAAACGACCCACCTACTAGCAGTAGGTAACACACGAGTACCAACCCTGGGAACAACCGTAGTAAATCTACGATTAGCCAACACAAGCATACAATGTACAGCTATTGTGGTAGAAAAACTACCAGTAGCACTAATATTAGGGATGCGATCGTTAACTGACCTAGAAGCAATTATCGATCTAAAAAATCACGAACTCCGATTTATTTCGAACAGAAAAGAGTATGCCGTAAGTCTAAATGCTAATAAAAAGACAACAAGGGACTTTAAGACTAACTGTCTAAGCTTGACTCAAATACCGCCAGACGCAACAAATTACAAAAACATGTATCACACAGAATGTTTGGCTAACATTAAAAATACAATAAATCAGCCTACATTCAACGGTACAAATTGCGAGAACGCAAAGTCAATATCGGCGGCCCCTCGTAAAGAGGAAATGCAGATAGAAAAAAGTGCTGAGTATGAGATAATCGAAGTTTCAAATAACAATGAATACGACATACTAGCATGTAATTATGTTACAACCCCAGAAAAACCTTGTAAAGTAATATTAACAAAAGACTATATGTTATACGCGGTAATGGAAACTACTATATCAGTAGACATACCAAACCCACCTGATAAAAATAAATTACACTACCTCAACGAAAATCTAAAAAATATATCACGAAATCACCTGGTCATCTTATCAAATATAGACGATATAATTAAAAGGAAAAGTATGGTAATATTAAATAAGAATTTCAGGAACGTTAAACTATTCAAAAATAGCACTATAGGTCATCTAGAAGAAAACCAAGACAAGACTCGCTACGATTCGATGCACCGCATATTGGACTTCAAGGAAGGCGACCAAGTAAAAGTTTTTACTCCTGTCAGGAAGGTGGGAAGAAGCGAAAAACTTCTTCCACGATGGTTCGGACCCTATTACGTGGAACGAAAAATAGGGGAAGTAAATTACGAAATTAAAAAAGATGCACACAAGAATAGTGCTAAAGAAACTGTTCATGTAAGTCGAATTCTCCCGTATAATGATCCATGGCTCCCAGAACCAGAACCCATTCCTGTAAACGAGGGGTTAACATAGCCCTCAAATTAAAATTAGTTTTAAATTATTCTTAAGATGATAGTATATCTACATATTTATATTAATTTTAACTGTTTTAAATTTTCTTTTTAATTTTTTTAGGATATTTTTACTATATACTAATGCTCCTTTTATGCAGGATAATAGTGGTTTTCGCTACAATAAGTACAATAAGCCCCAAATCTCAAACTAGAGATAACTGCTGGCGCCTTCTGACGAGCACTACCAGAGACAGTAGCATATTATTCCATTAATGTACGAGTCCAAAGTGACAGAAATGGAATTTGCTTTGATTTGTATAGCGCTTATCGCATTCATAGGATACTTAATAATAAGATTAATACACAAATGGGTCTCGACCAGAAAGGCACAGCAGTCATCTTCCCCTGAACAGATAGAAGATCCCTCCCCAGATGAACCCAATGGTTCCTCAGCAAGACATCTCATACTGAACCTGGAAAACAGGAATCTGCAACAATTAACCGCAGGACAGAGTGTACCCTGTCTTCTGACAGCAGAAGAACAATAAAAATAAAGGCAAGTAAATAATACTGTGTGTGTTGTAAGAGTATGCATGAACGGAAGTATGTAAAAAATATGAGAAACTCAGTATCAAAAATAATGAATAAATGATGTATGTATTCAAAGAATTGTAGGTAATTTGTGAGAAAAAGTGAATGAATACACATGCATAGAGTATATATTATTATGATGAATTTATTATGATGAAATGACGTGTACAAGTAGAGACATGTTATGATATTTGTTTTGAGTATAATGAATAAGTAATGAATAAATGATGTATGTATTATAGAGCCAAATAAAGGCTCGAGACATAGAATTATTGCACCAAGAAGTGCAATACTGGGGAGAAGGGTTAGAAAGAATACTGTAAAAAACAGTTGATAACCTATCTCACCCTGTAACAGTAAAATAAAGATATATGAAGAATGTGTATAAAAAGATACACACTAGGAATTTTTTTTTGTCGGCTGATAGTAGCTGGATAACGAGTTTGTAAGAAATATAATCCAATATCTGTCGTGGTATTAGCCAGAGAAGTAGATGTATTCAAAGATTATAAAAATTGAGATACCTACAATGGATGTGTGTGCTGAGAGAAAAATTTTTGTGTTTACTTCCTAACTCGTGTGCATGAAATTGCAATATAAATAGTCGTTAGTAATGAATAAAAGTAACGTTGACCCATCAAGTTTAAAAACAATAATAAAATAGCAGATCAACAACTGTAACACATAATATGTTTGAAATCGGATATTTCAAGTTCACTCCGGCTTCAAGACAACAAAATGTGTAAATGAACCGGGAAAATAAATAAAAACAGTATGGTACACATACAGGGGAGATTCTATAAATAGTTTTTCTTTTTCATTAGATTTCTTCGTAATAAGATGGGGGGAATTAAATTAAAGTATTAAACAAGGAAATAATGGAATAAATCTCTAATAATAATATATTAAGGGGGCAAAGTATATTTTTTTTTCTTTTTTCAATCTGTTGACAAGGGCAAATTGCTAAAAATAATGAAAGTGTAAGAAAAAAAATTATGTAAAGGGTTTGCCACTTGTCCAACCTAAATTAGGATATAGTTAGGATCAATTAAAATTAGTTTTCTATGTTAATCAATGGTCATACTACTTGTAGCTTTTCTTTTTTTCATATTAACGCACACCACCAGACAAACACTATCAACCACACAGCATCCAGCCACACGAAAGCTACCCTACGAGACAAAACCAAAAGGGATCACGGTGGCGAGACAATACCTGGTGCCAGCCCGTTAGTTCTAAACAGGAAACCTAGAGGCCAACAGAACCAACCACGAGAACGAAATTACCAAAGAAGTCGTGGGGGTCAGCTAAAACCACCCAAACGACATAAAGTTGAGCAGGAGACAGTTTCGTCCTTAAAATGTGAAGTTACGTCACCCTTAGACGTTAGAGGGTCAATATTGGTCGCCCAAGACGCCTAGCAGATACCCAGAAGCGGTCGGTAAGACAAAACGGCGGGACAACCAACCATGGGCACTCACCATTCCCGGCTCAGCGAAGCTGAGACCATAGAGGAGGGAGTCAATCAGTGCAGTACAGCCAGGGGGTCCCCACTAACCAATGGAACCATAACCGGGATACTCAAACCCAGTGGAAACAATTCCCGGACGGTTCCATCCCACTTTTGGAACCAAGGCTCCCAGGTAGAGTCAAACCGCCCATAGCTGCTCTCAACCAAGCAGCAGCTATGACCAGATCCGAGTCTCCAGGTTGCTAGGACAAGCCACGCAGCAGAAGCAGAGGGCATCCTTCCAGGCTGGATGTGCAAAGACTAGACCTTAATGTATAGTGTTTGACTGTTAGTGATTAGGGACTAGACAAGGTGTGCGGACTTTAGTTAATTGGTATTAGTCATTAATATTTATTCATTTTAATTCTATTTCTGTAAACTCAATTAGACTTTTTGTTTAGCTATATTTCTCTGTTTTTTTTTGTAGGATAGATTTAAGATTAAAGCTCGGGTCGAGGCTTTAGCTGTCGGGGGGCATGTCACGCTAAACAAAAGAACACTCAGTACATCGAGTTTGCATTTTTGTGTTTAATATAAGTTAAGTAAATTATATAATCAAACCAGCGATTCGAATAAACAATAATAGTATTTTTTAATAACATAACATTGAGCTGGTCACGTCAGACCCAATTCGCGAGATATGAATATCCGCCGAGTTACCAATAAAGGTACTCTTGTCTAGGGGTCATTGTGTGTACGAGATCGTACAGCCCTATCTCCAAGCCAGCGTTACGTACCCAACGAAGAGATAGGTGTAGCTTATGGTAAGGCCCTTTGTATTTTATAAGTGTATCTTTTTATAGTTGTTAATAAACTTGTTTACTGTTTAACCTGGTTTTATTTCATAAAGAAAGGTAGCAAATAATTATAAGTTAATAATTCTCACAACCATTAGGGTCGTGACAATATCCCAAAATTTTTCAAGTTTTTTATCTAATGATTCTAAAGAAGTACTGCTTGAATCTGTGATAAGGTTACAAATACCAGTATGTTGGTTTTTGTGTAAGTAGATTGGTCGAGAAATTATCCATCCAAAAAGTGTTTTTTGTAATATAGGAGCACTGTCTGTTAGTTTAATTTGACCAACACATAGTATGTCCCAAAAGATGTTTGCCCCTATCAGCATATCGATTTGAGAGCTGATGTTGAAACTGGGATCAGCTAAGGTTAAGGTTTCTCGTATGTCCAGGATAGATTTGTTAAATGTAATACAAGGAAGATAGGATGTAATATTCTTAATTAATAACCAAACAAGATAGGGATGTGTTGAATGCAGTGGTTCTTGATAAAATATTTACTTTAACACTAGCGGTGACAGAGGAACTGTTTCCACTTAGTCCAGATATTGAGGCATGAATTTTATTTTTCGGAAGATTCAATTTTGAAGATAATTCCTCGGTTATAAAACTATGTTGAGAACCACTGTCTAAAAGAATTCTACAATTATGAATGTTTTCCTCATTATCTTGCACTTGAATTATTGCAGTAGAAAATAGGACGCAATTTTTGTTTTCCACAGAACAACAAGAAGTAGTAGTTACAACAGGTTGTATAATACTGAAGGTATGGAAGAAAATAAAGTCCTTTTTATCTCACAAGTTATTTATTTGAAGAAGCGACCGGTTTCGGCGATCAAGATATCGCCATCATCAGGCCCTGCGTGGAAAAATTATGGAGTTAAAAGGCAATTTTGTTAAGTTACATAATTTAAAGAATTTATTTTGATTTAATTTAATTTTATTTCAATTAAAGCAAAACCCACTTTTTGTATAATAGTTTCAGTATTTGTATTAGAGTCCTTTTCAGGTTTAGGATCAGCGTTGATTGGGAATGTAGGATTTTTACCGAAATGTAAAATAGTATGGTGAGTTTTACCACATTTACGACATTTACTGGCTATACATTCCTTTGTTCCGTGATTATTTCTCAAACAAATAATACACAAATGTAATTTTTTTATTTGTTCATATCTACCTTTTGACTCTAAGTTTAAGAATTTCGAGCAATTTTGTATTGTATGGCTCTCTTTGCATAAAGCACAAGTTGCGCTAGTGGTAGTGGTTAAAGATCTGGATTTAAAGTTTGTAGAAATTGGTGTTGCTATTTTAGCAGCTTTAGTATCAACATGGGTGCATTTTAATCGGTCACACCGCTCTTGAATAAATTCAATAGAATCATTGAGGGTAAGTGTTTTTGATTTTTTACTTTTTGCTAAACACGGAGGTTTTGAGTCAAAGTATATTTTTTAAGCTAGAGTATGATTTCTTAGCAATCGGTTGTATTTTCAGAATTTCTCTAATATAATAGTTGACTAAAGCGTTTTTATCTTCGTAGTGATCTAAAAGAGTTTGCCATGCTATATCATAGCTGTGCTCAGATATTTGGAGATTACGTAAGACAAGAGCTGCTTCTCCTGTAAAAGCGAGTCTCAGGTAGTGAAATTTTTGTATTTTCGAGATGTTAGGTCTGTTATGAATAACTGAGATAAACGTATCCCTAAAGAACAACCAGTTATCAAAAGATCCATCAAATTTTGGAAGAATTATATCAGGCAATTTAAGGCTGCAATCTTGATAAAAATAAGGTTGAGGTGTAAAAGGCATATTTGAAAATGGTGTTTATATTTTCAAGCTACCCGGTATTTGAAAATGTTGATTGGGATTATTGTGCAAAAAGTTAGAATTATAGCCCGATTGAATATTCCACGGTTGGGGAACGAAAGGTACATTGTACATTTTGATTTGTAAGGTTATGGCAAGCAGGATTATTTGCCGGTAGGAGCGACCGAGCTGTTCGCTCCACCAGTTAAAAATACATTATATTTCAGAACCACTTCCTTATAGACCACAATGTAGTTACGCCTCTGAGCGGAACCGACCACTAGATAAAACCAATACAATACAAAAAAACCTCTCTTATCGCCAAATACCTGAATATACTAGTCATTATGCTTTCTAGTGCGAATTCGACCACATTAAAATAAAAATGTCGGATAAACGACGAAAGTTGAGTGAAAATATGTGTAAAATTAAAAATAAAATTAGAAAATTTGAAAAATGGATGGAAGGATTATGTGAATCAAGTAAGCAGTTTTAAATAATATTAAAAATTTTTTTTGTAGATTATCATCGCCAGTTTTTTGGGATTGGTATATTAATAGAAGTGTTTTTTTTTCCAATTTATGTCCTTTGTTGACTAAATTGTGATATTAATCGTTCAATATTTCTTGGCGATTAATTTTACCTAATTATAACCAAATCTCTTTGTTAGTTTGGTTATATTGGGTCTCCAACACACTTCAAGGTGAATTTTGATTCCAGATGATGAATCAGATGACGCTGAGTCCAATAGTCCAGAATTTACCACACATCGAAGACAACCTGTTCGTCGCTTGTCGAGTAGTTCTAGTGACGATGAGGAATATAGTCAAAATCCGGTTGATGTTACCGATGAAGTTCATCAGTCAAAAGAGGCGGAGGTAATATCCCAATTGTTAGGGGAAGAACCGTCGCTTAATTCAGTTTTTGGAAATACGATAAGTAATGATATTGTATCTAGATGGTCTGCTTATTTGAGTAAAGGTTTAGAGAAAGAATTAAGAGAATCTCTTGCAGAAAAATGGCTTATTCCTGAAAACTGCCCTCTTCTTTGCGCCCCCAAAGTAAATAACGAAATTCTTGGATTATATTCTTCGACAGATTTGCGTAAAGATAATTTTCTCTCTGCAGTGCAAGATAAGATGGGAAAAGGTTTAAGCGCCTTAGGGTTTGCTTTAGATTTCATAATAAAGAAGCAGAATTCAGGCAATGTTAACCTAAAGGAAAAAATTTTGCCCGCCATTGTTGACTCCGCAAAATTAATTTGCGAGTCTCACTTTTTAATTTCTCGTCATAGAAGATATGAAATTATGCCAGCTATGAACGAGACGGCAAGGAAAATGGCTGAAGAATCGGTACCCGATAGTTTTTTGTTTGGTTCAGACTTCAATGAAAAATGTAAATCAGCTCAGACAGTACAGAATGCGCTAAAGGATTACAAGGCAAAGACTCCCTCCAAAATTACTAATAAAAATAAGTTTAATACTTCAAATTTTTTAAACTGGAAGCGCCCTTACCAGAAACACAAGATGAAAGAGAGTCCAGAGTACAGGTACAAGCGAAAACAGCAGGATTACAGGAACAATCAAGGGACACGGAAGATATATTACCAGAAGTTACACAACAAGAGATTTTAAATCAGGTATTTACTGTTTATGCGGGTAGAATTAGCTTGTTCTATTCTAACTGGCAAAAAATATGTAATGACCTTAGGGTCCTAAGTTGGGTTAATGGTTATACTCTACCTCTAGTGAAAAAACCTAAACAAAAAAGTTTTCAATTAGTAAAGAAAATTAGTCATTTAGAAAAACTCAGATTAGAAGAAAGTATAAGGAAATTAAATAAAATAGGAGCAATTGTAAAATGCCCATATAGTAAACACCAATTTATTTCATCTTATTTTTTAATTCCTAAACCTAATGGTGATTATCGTTTCGTATTAAATTTAAAGAAATTAAATACATTTTTGGAAACAGTTCATTTTAAAATGGAAAACGTAAAATCTGTAAAATCTCTCATTTTTCCTGGTTGCTACATGTGCACCCTAGATTTAAAAGATGCTTATTTTTTGATCCCGATTAGAAAAAATGATAGAAAATATCTAAGATTTTCATTTCAAGGGTCTTTTTATGAATTTACATGTATGCCGTTTGGTCTAAGTACAGCTCCTTTTGTATTCACGAAATTATTGAAGCCGGTATTAGGTTTTTTAAGAAACCAAGGAGTCTTATTAGTATGCTACCTAGATGATTTATTAATAATAGGAAAATCAATTGCTGAATGTTTGGAAAGTGTAAATACGGTTAAGGACGTTCTGATTAGATTGGGATTTTTAATAAATTTTGAAAAAAGTGTAGTCATACCAAGACAGACATGTAAGTTCTTGGGATTTAATTTTAACAGTCAACTAATGTGTATCCAGTTGCCTAGTGAGAAGAAATCATCAGCAATCATAAAGGCTCAGGAGCTAATAAATAAAAAACTCTGTACAGTCAGAGAACTAGCTAAATTGTTAGGTTATTTAGTTTCTTTGTGCCCAGCTGTAAATTATGAATGGTTGTACACTAAACAATTAGAAAGAGAAAAATATTTAGGGTTAAAAAATAATTTAGGGAATTATGATGTAACTATTATTATTAATGAAAAAATTAAGGAAGATATTCATTGGTGGATAAAAAACATTCCTTCTGCTGGTAGAAGTCTAGAAGATAAAAGATTTAAATTAGAAATTTATTCAGATTCTTCTACTTCAGGATGGGGCGCTATATGTAACGGAGAAAAAACTCATGGGTTCTGGTCAGAGGAAGAAAGGTTACTGCATATAAATTACTTAGAGTTATTGGCAAGTTTTAATGCTTTAAAATGTTTCGCAAAAAATGAATCCTTCTGTAATATTTTATTACGAATAGACAATACCACTGCTATTAGTTACAAAAATAGAATGGGAGGTGTTAAATATCCTAAGCTCCATAAGATCACTAAAAATATCTGGCAGTGGTGTGAATTTAGAAACATATGGATTTATGCATCTTATATTAGTTCACA
This sequence comes from Crepidodera aurea, assembly GCA_949320105.2. Lineage (NCBI taxonomy): Eukaryota > Metazoa > Arthropoda > Insecta > Coleoptera > Chrysomelidae > Crepidodera > Crepidodera aurea. The sequence goes on along the minus strand of OX439479.2, from coordinate 25,823,036 downwards.
AAATAATTTTCAGGCTGATGCAGAATCACGTTCTCTTGATATAGAAACTGAATATTCCTTAAATGACAGAGTCTTTAGCGTCATAACAAAAACTCTGGGACAACCATCCATCGATTTGTTTGCTTCTCAGTTCAATGCTAAGTGTAAAAAGTATGTATCTTGGAAGAAAGACCCTGATGCCTTACATGTTGATTCCTTTACGATAGCTTGGACAAATTTGTTTTTTTACGCCTTTCCTCCTTTTCCATTAATATTAAGGACATTACATAAAATTATATCCGATAAGGCGGAAGGTATCTTAGTTGTACCTGACTGGTGTACGCAACCCTGGTACCCAATATTCACAAAATTGACTTGTAGTAAACCCATTTATTTTCATCCTAAACATGATTTAATATTAAGTCCTTTTAGGGAAGCTCACCCAATATGGCACAAGATTACCCTGGTTGCTGCTCGCTTATCAGGGAGTCGTATTTGAGGAAAGGAGTTCCGCAATCTATTATACCTACTTTAATTAATTCGTTAAGTTCTAGTTCCATCAAACAGTACAATAGTTCATTTAAAAAATGGTGGATATTCTGTAAATCAAATGATTTTGGCTGTTACAATAATTCATCTTGGGAGGTACTAAAATTTCTCCAGGCTCAGTTTGAGAATAGTGCTAGCTATAATACTTTGAATACTCATCGGTCTGCCCTTAGGTTAATTTTGCATATAGATGATGAACAATTAATTAACCGTTTTTTGAAAGGGGTTTACAGAAAAAGACCAGTTTTCTCCAAATATTCTGCCACATGGGATCCCGCACAAGTTCTAAAATTCCTAGCTAGTTTATACCCCTTGAATAAATTATCCCTAGAAGACTTAACCTATAAGTTAGTCACGCTTTTAGCGTTAATTTCTGCGCAACGAGTCCAAACATTGTCCAAAATTGAAGTTCCTAACATAAAAAGATATGAGAATAAAATAGAGATTAAAATAACAGAGTTAATCAAAACTTCGGCCCCTGGTAGATCTCAACCATTAATAATAGTACCATATTTCTCTGAAAAACCAGAATTATGTGTAGCTAAATGTTTGGACGAATATTTACATAGAACCGAGCTAATTCGAGGCGCCATAACAAGCGTAATTCTAACTCACAAAAAACCACATCGAGCCGCCTCGACACAAAGCATCTCGAGGTGGATCAAAACCACTTTGTCCAAAAGTGGTATTGACATAAAACAATTTTCTGCACACTCTACTCGCCATGCCTCGACCTCAGCAGCTAAAAGAAAGGGTACAAATATAGATACAATTAGAAAAGCTGCTGGGTGGTCAAACAATTCTAAGGTATTTGCTAAATTTTATAACAAACCACTTTTGGACAGTTGTTCATTTGCAGAATCTATTATTATAGATAAAGTATAAAATTATTTTTTTTAAGATATAAATAGGCGGAAAAAGAATACTTGTTAATTATTGTTGTAATTTGGTTTACAGTATGTTAATGTTAAAAACCTTTTGTTCTATACAATTTAATTGTTAATTTTTTTCTTCGTTATATTGTTAGATGATTCTTGTTAATACAAGATTAAACTAAAAATGGTAGGAAGTTTTATTTTAACAAATCTAACCATTTAATATACATATAATGGATTTTAGATCCTTGTCAGCTTTGAACATCTACATTGTGGTCTATAAGGAAGTGGTTCTGAAATATAATCTAAGATTAAACGACTTACCTGTAAGGAAGTTCAATCGAGATTATATGAAGAACCACTTCCGCATAGACCAACCCGCCCGTTCCCCAATGAGAAACTGTGTTCCCCTAGAGATCTAAAATCAGGGAGCACTAGAAATCATAATGACTAGTATATTCAGGTATTTGGCGATAAGAGAGGTTTTTTTGTATTGTATTGGTTTTATCTAGTGGTCGGTTCCGCTCAGAGGCGTAACTACATTGTGGTCTATGCGGAAGTGGTTCTTCATATAATCTCGATTGAACTTCCTTACAGGTAAGTCGTTTAATCTTAGATTATATTCGTTTTTTTAAGTCATTGCATTTAGGATTAGTATTAGTATTTTTTACGGAATCTGGAGAGCTACGATCCGATTCTGCGTTACCCAAACAATCAATAAGCTTTTTTGCGAGGTTAATTACTGAATAGTAAAAGTTTTCAAAATTGTCACTCTCTGTTAAGTCCTGATTAAAGGTACCATCTTCTTCGGTTGCACCTAACTCGATGGCGAATTGTAAAGCATTAAAATCTTCAAGAGAATTTTGAACATTGTTGAAACGTAACTCAAGTTCACTTACGTCCTGATTTTCGCTTGATAAACACTGTACAAAGGTTTTAAATCGGGTTGCACTAGCTTTTAATACCTCTCGTTTGTTTTTCAAAACTTAGAGGTCTTCAGTAAGAATTTCTGAGGTATGTGACATTTTTCAAAATGAGATATAAATGTTAAACAACACCAATATAGGGTATTTCTATATTATAATTAGAATACTATGTGAGTAAACCAGTAAGGAATTTTAATTTATTAGATTCGACATCCTAAGACCGGTTTCTGTCTTTCGACTTCATCAGTTAGGCTTTTCGAATCCAATAAATAAAATTCCAAACTCGTACAAGTCAATAGCTATATCCGCTATAAGATAACATTTTTAGATGTGCTACCATCTATGGTAAGAAGAGAGTATTGACATTAAATTTTGACTGAATCTAGTCAAGATGTCACTCTCTTCTTTTTTATCCCTTTCAGAGATTAATACAAAGTGAGTAAATATATAGAAATATATATGTTATGTGTTGCCGATAAAGCTATTACCTGTATAGTATTAATATGAGAATTATTTAGTGTTGCTGCTAGCAGCTAAAAACACGTTTAAAGTATGTAATAAATGAAATCAAACACAAAATTGGCTCAAAAGAAAAAAAAGAAGGTATTTTGGAACAGAAAGAAAAATAAATGGAACGCACCCACCTCTAACAATAAGAATAGACGGCTAGTTCCTGGCTTCAAATAAGTTTTGTTTTCTTCCGATTAACTGCTTCCACAGGTTGATTACAGATTCGTATCGAAGGACCATGAATCATGAATAATAATGATGATCGGTGATTTTAAACTATTTATTTTAACATAAACGTAAAATATTCACTACAATCACACATTTATAAGTAAATTTCTTGTTAGTAACAGTTTCACGCATTGAGCCACAGTTGAAAAGTCGCTTCGCGCACCACGTTGTCCTCATGGGCGGTGTTGACAGATCGCGTTGATGTTGCCAAATTTATTTTTTGAATTATGATTAAACACACGCTATGGCACTTTTCCCCACAGAAATGTCAAAATTGTATAGTTACAAACAGCAAACAACCATAATGAATTGATTTTGTTAGGTAAATCAACACAGCTATGACCTGTTAACATTTTTTTGACAATTTAACATTATCATTGTAGTGAATAATTTCTAGTCGACGAAAACGTTGGTGGAGTGATGATGGAAAATCGTCATAAGAAAATAACCTATTTTTGTAAATATCAACGTCAAGGTTTGACTTTATTTAATTTCGCCATAATAATCTACAAATTTTGACAACTACTGACACGCACATCTCTGGGTAAACTTTAAGATATTCATGAAATTTTCACAGATATCATAAAACATGATAAATTCAATATAGCGATAGTAATTTTTGCGCGGAAAAATATTTTAAATGTTGGGCGATTATTAAATGTTCCGCTGTTTCGCTTACTTTTACGTTTAAACTGTGCGTTTTGTTTACCAAAACCGTGCGTCTGGTTTACGGTAAACAAATCGCACGGTTTTGTGTTTACCGTGCGTCATGAGCTATATACGGAGGCTGTGTGTCGTGTGTTTATACCTGTTTTCTATAGTGGCCGTAGGTAAAATTATTTATTAACCCCTTAACAGGGCGTTCCGGTTAATTCGAGCGCTCTAAACAAATGCTCGAGATAATTCGAGCTCCCCAAATAAACGCACGAGATAATTCGAGCACCTTAAATAAACGCTCGAGATAATTCGAGCGCTCTAAATAAACGCTCGAGATAATTCGAGCATCCTAAATAAACGCTCGACATAATTCGAGCATCCTAAATAAACGCTCGAGATAATTCGAGCGGTGTCATATTTTCTTAAATAAAAAAGAATACCTACATTTTCAATATATCAAGTGAAATGAAGAGAATTTTGTAAAATTGTTCAAAAAATCTAATTGAAGAAATTAAGTACCCTGTCATAAGTCCAGACTTTTTGGCACACTGTATATGGCCGTAGGTAAAGTATAATACGTAATGCGTGTTGTAAAGCAATTACGCACTCATGGAATTACGCACTCACCGCTTCTCGGCTTCGTGCGCAATTTCTCCATTCGTGCGTAAAATGCTATTTACAACACATATTACGTAATATACTATTTCACATTTTTTGAAAAAGAAATATACAGGGTGTCCCAAGATTTTTTTACAGGCTATAACTCAGGAACTAACGAATAGATTTTTTTGGAAATTGGGTAATCTTTTTGGGACCTACAGTAATCTCACCTGAGGTATACAGAGTATCTGTGACGTCATCACAGAAGCAGGGACGGCATCTCAATGAAAAAAATTAAATGGAAAGGGGGAATCAAACTTAGCTCAAATGAAAGGGTTTTTTATTTCAAATTCAACGGTGTATCACAATGAGGGTATCAAAGTAATAATTTTACCAAATTTTCAATTTAATGTTTATTTGCAACAATAACCAGTGATATTTAAAATGCCGCAATTATCATGTCCAAATTTACTTCTGATTGGCCTATTTTTACTTTTAACTAGTTTTTTGTAAGCTGAAGAAAACAGTTGGCGTTGGAATTCTACCTTAATCGCTTTTTGATTGACATTAGTAAAATCTAATAATGCATTGATATTTGAATATTCTAGAAAATGAGCTACCTGCGTTACTGGATGATATTCCTTTAAATGAAAGAAGAGACATGATATGGCAGCAAGATGGCGCACCTCCACATAATAACGGCATTGTAGCAAATTATCTTAATGCCAGATTTCCAAACAAATGGAGTGGAACTCATGGACCCTTTCGATGGCCTCCACGATCGCCGGATATGACACCACTAGATTTTTTTTGTATGGGGATATTTGAAAGATCTGGTTTATAATGAACAACCTGTAGACGTGAACGATTTAAAAATTAAAATTAGAAGAGCTTGTAATAACCTTACGCAAGAGATGATACATGCGGCATGTACAAGTGAACTACTTAGACGCTTCGATGCTTGTGTTGATGCAGACGGAGGTCATTTTGAACATCTCTTATAAAATTACCGTGCAATCGAAATGTTCTGGTTATTCTTGAAAATAAACATTAAATTGAAAATTTGGTAAAATTATTACTTTGGTACCCTCATTGTGATACACCGTTGAATTTGAAATAAAAAACCCTTTCATTTGAGCTAAGTTTGATTCCCCCTTTCCATTTAATTTTTTTCACTGCGATGACGTCCCTGCTTCTGTGATGACGTCACAGATACTCTGTATACCTCAGATGAAATTACTGTAGGTCCCAAAATGATTACCCAATTTTCAAAAAAATCTATTCGTTAGTTCCTGAGTTATAGCCTGTAAAAAAATCTTGGGACACCCTGTATATTGGGATACTCACTTACTCACTCCCAAGACAAACAAATTCAGTGCGTTGAAACGATTATTTAACATATTTTTCCAATACAAACGCATATGTACCTACATAACTTTTCTACAAATGCCCAAGTAGCAATTTATAACCAGAATAAGCCTGAAAAGTATTAAAAAAGAAAAAAATGTTCATTTAACGGACATAAATAATTTGCTTGTCAAATGACAGCCATCTCATAAATTCAAAGTTGAAAATACAACGTTGCCAATTCAATTTCAGAAATCATGGATTTAGGTAAATATTTAATGGAATGTTGAGTAATAGTTTTGGTTTTAATCATCTTTTTCCGAGTTAAATATTCGTATGTCTATGCTAGACATTAATATTGAAACTCGGTATGTTAAATTTAATAAATTTTCGGGCAAATATCGTTTTGGCGAAGAACATCCTGACTTTCTTTTTTAATGAAAAATGTAAATGTTTCTTATCTTATCAAAATGCATAATAGAATCAAAAAATTTTGTAGGTCCAGATATTTTATTTTAATTTATTACGCATTGTTTTAGGAATTATGAATCAAGATCAAAATTTATCTTTTGAGTTGTCGAATTCCGACATTGAAAGTAGTAAATATGCCTAAACAAATTGCAGAATATTTAAAATTAAAACTCTAAATTGTACACGGGTCATTGTTTTCGCCGATCTTCAGCAACAATTTTAGCAAATTCAGGCGGAGACTTATTAACATTGAAGCGATATGGTGGATGGCGCTCAAATACAGTGTCGGAAGGATACATTGACGATTCGATCTCCAACAAAATTGAAATTGCCAATAAAATAGAAAAATCTATTATACCTGGGGCTTCTAATTCATATGATATTATTACTAATGAAGAACAAGCATCAACATCTTCGTTGACAAACACCAATATTACGTTTAATAAAAACTTACTATCAAAAAAAGATACACCAGGCATAACAATTCAAAATTGTTCAAATTTCACTATTAACTATAAGTTTAACTGACTTTTCTATATTCAAAAATGCATTTTTTAAATTCTTTCTGTTCAAAGTTTAAATAAAATACCTATATAAGTTACTATTTTTCTTTCATTAATAAACGTGGTTGTAGAAAAAATATTTCTCTCTCTCTTTCCACTGGATTAAAACCACTTAGTTGTTAAAAAAGTTTTTTTATTGACGTTTCGGCTTTCTATTTTGAAAGCCGTTATCAAAATGACATAAAATAAATAAATTTACTAGAAACAGAACACTTGATAATCTTGCAAAAATATGACATCAACATAGTATACATAGAATAAGATTTTGAGATTGAAGATGTCAAAATCTATTTCAATCATATTTTTGTGACGTTTCTGGGAACGAATTTTTTAAAGGATAGCGCATTTGCATATTATAAGAGAATTTATACTTCGTCATAAATGAAGTTTTCTTATTAATATTATCATAAGAAAAAACCAGATAAAAAACTTATAATACTATCCCGATATAGAGGGTATCCTTTTTGCAATTAACTCTTTTTGTAAAATAGGTATCCAAATTTTTGAAATATCAACCGAACAATTAGAAACACATTCGTTATTATTTAAGCATATCAATGCTGCTTCTTTAACTTTGCGGTTATAATTATTCGGTTATTTTAATAATCTAGTTGAAGAATTCCATTGTATTTTATGACCAGAATCCCATGCGTGTTCACATATTTTGGATTTTTCGAATTGTTTATTTTTAATGTACGATTGGTGTTCATTAAGTCTAATATGAAAAGGTCTAGATGTTTCTCCTATATAAAATTTATTACATTCGCATGGAATTTTGTAAATACAATTTTTTGTGTTTTGAATTTCATTAAAAGGTTTTGTATTTACTATTAAAGATTTTAATGTATTATTAGTTTGAAAAACTGTTTTTAAATTAAATTTATTGCCTATCCTTCTAATTTTTTCCGATAATTTTGGAATATAAGGGATATGTAAGTTCACGATTTACCGAGACATCAAAACTAAAGATCAAAATTTAAACCCCCTAATAATTCTTTCAAATATAGTAAAAATCCCTTATATTCCAAAATTATCGGAAAAAATTAGAAGGATTGGCAATACATTTAATTTAAAAACAGTTTTTCAAACTAATAATACATTAAAATCTTTAATAGTAAATACAAAACCTTTTAATGAAATTCAAAACACAAAAAATTGTATTTACAAAATTCCATGCGAATGTAATAAATTTTATATAGGAGAAACATCTAGACCTTTTCATATTAGACTTAATGAACACCAATCGTACATTAAAAATAAACAATTCGAAAAATCCAAAATATGTGAACACGCATGGGATTCTGGTCATAAAATACAATGGAATTCTTCAACTAGATTATTAAAAGAACCGAATAATTATAACCGCAAAGTTAAAGAAGCAGCATTGATATGCTTAAATAATAACGAATGTGTTTCTAATTGTTCGGTTGATATTTCAAAAATTTGGATACCTACTTTACAAAAAGAGTTAATTGCAAAAAGGATACCCTCTATATCGGGATAGTATCATAAGTTTTTTATCTGGTTTTTTCTTATGATAATATTAATAAGAAAACTTCATTTATGACGAAGTATAAATTCTCTTATAATATGCAAATGCGCTATCCTTTCAAAAATTCGTTCCCAGAAACGTCACAAAAATATGATTGAAATAGATTTTGACATCTTCAATCTCAAAATCTTATTCTATGTATACTATGTTGATGTCATATTTTTGCAAGATTATCAAGTGTTCTATTTCTAGTAAATTTATTTATTTTATGTCATTTTGATAACGGCTTTCGATATAGAAAGCCGAAACGTCAATAAAAAAACTTTTTTAACAACTAAGTGGTTTTAATCCAGTGGAAAGAGAGAGAGAAATTAAAATACAAACCACTATGAGCTTCCGAAATGAAGAAAAAATATTGTGTGCAACTCGTTCGCAAAGCACTTTTCCCACTCGCTGGATTTAACGTAAAACCTGCATTGGCCGACCTCGTAAACAGGTACTCTTCTTGTCAAGAGTGAACATATATGTTAGAATAAAGGCCTTAATTTATAATATACGCGAAGGAAAAAAAAAGATTAGTATAAAATGTATTAAAATTGTTCACCTCAGGGAGTATACATTAATTTTTATAACTTTCTAAGGTTCACAAATATTTTTGTCAATATATCTCATTAGACTTTAATGAGAAAATGTTGTGAAAGCTTTATTAAATTTTGGAAGCATGTTATATTTATTAAAGTCCACTTCAAAACGGCCGAAAACCACCCCCCGGAGGCGTTAAACGAATTTTACAAGGTTTTCCTGTAGAAAAACGCACTTTCCCCCCCATTTTCCAGCAAGCTGAGCACGGTGGTGGTGTTGGATATCGCTTCTGAGGGAGAGTGTTGGCCAGTGGCGGGGTTGGTGGGGGTGGGAAGCAATTCAGCCCCACCACCGAGCTCAGCATTCTCTAAAACTGGACAGGGGTATATATTTGCCGCAGATATTTTTAAAAAACGGCCCAATTAGGGGGAGAATAATGGCCGGTGGAGGGGTTGGTGGAGGTCGGAAACGATATCCAACACCACCACCGTGCTCAGCATCCTCGAAAATGGGGGAAAGTGTGATTTTCTACAGGGAAACCTTGTAAAGCGCGTTTATCCCATACAGGGGGTGGTTTTTGGCCGTTTTAAAGGGAATGCCGAGGGTAAAAACTTTTTATACCCTTAGACTAAAGACTAAATTGACTGGGAAAATCACCTCAAATTTCGACTCCTGACCTAAGACACTAAAAGCGTTATTTTACGATTTTAATATTTTTTAAGGTTTTATAGTAAATGAATTTGGTTCAACGTTCATTGGTAATAAGTGATAGTAATTCCATCAGTTATTTCCGTTATTTAAAACGTGCTACCTTACCTGTTGGAATGAATTGGACTATCCATTCCCTTAAATGCTGACTGGAATGGGGTGGTCTGGCCGACAGGGGTGAAGAGGACCACCAAAGAACGATATGTTCTAAAAAATTACCAACTTCTCCCCATAAAATTTGCTCGTAGTATTCCAGTACTCTTTCACGTGCTTTTGTGCTAATTTTTGTGGTACCTTTAAATCAAATAAAATTCTTAAAATTTGGTTTTTCATTTCACACTATTCAATTTTGTTTTTGATTCGGTACAAAAAAATAAATGTAAATTATTTTACACGTATTTCAAAAGTTAATCCATAAAATAAACACGATTACATATTGCAATTATTTATGGAAACTATTTGAGAAAATATTTCACGAAAAAATCATATTTTCATACTTAAAATTAATAAGATATAGAAGATCGAAATATTGTCATTTTGAAGCATGCGAAATACGAGACGAACTTGATATACCTGATTGGAAGAAATTTATATCAAATCCTTATAATATTTAGCACAAAAACTAATGAAAGAAAATTATGTTATACCTGATCAAATTGAAATTGTATTGGCAGGAATGTCAGAAGATAATCAAAGAACAATAAAATGGACAAAAATTGAGTCGAAAGTGGTTGATGAGTTACAGTTTACTATGGGCATGAGGAACCTGATTCTAGAATATTTGCAATTATTAATATTTTTACAGACATGTTTAAGGTACTTGTTATTTACTCATTGGACACAGATGTTTTTATTTTATCAACGTTTTTCTCGGTTACCTTAGATGTCGAAATTTGGATGGAAAGAGAAAAGAAATTTATCCCATGTTTCTCAATCATTAAAGAACTAGTAAACTTGAAGTATCTGGATGTTAAAATATTAGCAGACAATTTGTTGTCAATATATTGTTTATCTCTTAGATTTCCGTTTAAAAAAGGCAAAAAAAGAGCCAGATGAGATGAATATTTTGGAACCAAAATATATCATTGAAGTTTGTACTATTATACTGGTAGGTAAATAAGGTTTTAATAATGACCTTTTGTTAGGGATTTGCCGCCGACGGAGGATTCTTTTATTTTTCATGTGAGAAGGGCATTTTTACAATGCGCAGTTTTCAAAACGGCATATATGTTAAAGCCAGATCTGCCAGAAATTCTAAAGTTTGGTTACGAACGCAAAGACATTAATTGTATAGTTCCAAAATTAATGTCCAAAGAAGCAAAACCTACATTTTAAATAATTACTCCATTTTACAAATGTAAATTATTTAACTGTGGTAACAAGTGCCTGAAAGCAAATGTAAGATGCAATATAAGTTTCCAGTGTGAGGGAAAATGCATTGTAAAATAAATATTTTAATTAAATAATAATAATATTGTGTTTTATGATTGTAAAAAAATTATTATTATTCCTATCATTTCTCAATCTAGTATTCATTTCACCGTTGAAGCGTAAACAAGTGTCGGTAAGCGATCTCGATACGAAAACAAAAGTTAAAATCGAGTATTATGTTACATCATTGATACCGGCGGTCAATGACACGGTCGCAATTATCGTGTTGTAATAAATAAAAATAAAGTGTCTCGATGCACCAACATCACCTGTGTTTCGTGTGTCGCTGGTAGATGTAGGTCAACAGAATATTCCACTGTTTCAGGAAAATTTTGCTAGATCTCAAAATGAACAAGCCCTATACAATGCTTGGAAAAATTCCGAAAATGAAAAAAATTGTTTAGTAAACAAATTAAATACTATACAACAACAATTAGATCAAATGCAAAAATATCACTCAGATCTGCTAAAGAAATTATCTCCTCCTCCACAGGAAGAGGAAAAAGATAAAATAGAATATCACACTGATGAAGAAGAATTAGCTAGAGAGACAGAGTGGATAAGAAAGAATCAGGGAAACAACAAGAAAAGAAGAATGGATACCTCACTCTCACCTCCACAAACTGTCTCAATTACTCAACAGATAAAAGCCAAAAAACCTCTTATGCCCCCACCAATAGTGGTAGATGGCATTGACAACTTTAAAGATCTTCACGAGGAATTAAACAGAATGGTGACAGGCCATCAAATCAAAATTATCAGTAATGATAATATCAAAATTAATGTTCCAGATGAAGAATGTTATAGAAATGTCTCAAAAATGCTTGGAGATAATGGGTATTCTTGATATACCTATGAGAACAAACAGAAGAGACCAATCAGAGTTATTGCTAATAAATTACATAATGAATGTGACCCAAAGGCAATTGTAGATGACCTTCGAAGAAGGGGATATAAGATATTAGAAGCCACTAAAAAACTTAAGTTTAATAAGTTTAAAACTAAGCAACCGCTAAACATGTTTATGTTGACATTTAAACATGATGAAGATGTAAATAAAATCTATAGTATTACGGATATACTGGGAATCAGGGTTGAAATTAAACCAATTAAAAAAACAAAATTAGTTCCCCAATGTAAGAGATGCCAGGGCTATGGGCACACACAAGGTTTTTGTGGTAAAGAACCAAGATGTGTCAAATGTACTGGAAAACATTATACCAAAGATTGTACAAAGCCAGAAAATGTACAGCCAAAATGCATTCATTGCGGCGGTAACCACCCTGCTAATTATCGAGGGTGTATCGTTGCTAAACAAATACAAAAAATTAGAGCTGATACTATGAACAAACCATCTTTACCTAGACAACCAGTACTACAAGTACAACAGGTAAGAACTGATTCTTCAGTACAAAGAACGAATAACGGAAATCAAGTTCAAAAAAGTGAAAATAGGCCATCTTCCTACAACCAAGCTGTTGCAGGACTATCAAATGCCAGTAAAAACAATAATGTTAGAACACAAATTAAAGCAACTACTGACCCGACTTTACAATTGATCTTAGAACAACTTAAGAAACAGGAGCAGTTATTCCAAAAATTTGATGAACGATTAACTCGTTTAGAACATAGTGCCAAAGGAGCTATTCCAAAGCAGAGAAATGGCTAATTTTAAAATAATGGAATGGAACGCTAATGGTCTCTTGCAACACCAACAAGAATTGCAAGTAATCCTAGATGTACATAAACTAGATGTGTGTCTCATTTCTGAAACGCATTTTACTAATCAGTCACATATTAAATTTAAAAATTATAAAATTTATCATACTAACCATCCTGACAATGCAGCGAGAGGTGGAAGTGCCATAATAATTAAGGATATCTTACATCATGAAGAAATAGAATATAAGACCAGAGAAATCCAGGCTACTGCAGTAAGTGTGAGCATTAGACACTCTCAGATTACTCTAGTTGCTACCTATTGCCCACCAAGATATTCTTTGAAGAAAAACCAATATATAGATTTCCTATCTAATCAGGGAAACACATTTATTATTGGCGGTGACTTTAATGCCAAAAATACCCACTGGGGATCTAGATTAACGACCACTAAAGGTAAAGAACTTTTAGAAGCAATGAAAGAATATAAGTGTGAAGCTTTATCCACTGGAAAGCCTACCTATTGGCCAACCGATCCCAACAAGATTCCAGACCTTATTGATTTCTTTATAATCAAAAACATATCGGTCAACTTTTTAGAAATAGAAGAAGGATGGGACATGAATTCTGATCATTCCCCTATCATCTTAACACTTAGTGAAAACATTATTAAAAAAGAAAATAACCCTACATTGACTAACAAATTAACAGATTAACAACAAGCAGCTTGGGAAACTACACCTGCTATTAATAGAAGGACGGTAGGAAACAACTATCCTAGAGAAATAAGGGAACTAATCTCTGAAACTAGAGCCCCACAAGATAAAACTACACTCAACAATGCTACCCAAAGACTCAAAAGAGAAATACAACATATTAAAGAAGAATCGATTAGTATTTACCTAAGAGAATTGACAGACGACAGTAGTACTGATTATTCACTCTGGAAAGCTACTAAGAGATTGAAAAGACCCATAATGCGAATACCACTTGTTAGATTGGAAGATGGTAAATGGGCTAGAAATAATGAGCAAAAAGCAACAAGATTTGCAAATCATCTAGAAAATATCTTTCAACCTCATGAAGATCAAGATGAAGAACCTACTCTGGAAGATCAGCCACAAATTGGTCAAGAAATAGAATTTACCTCTCCCAAAGAAGTAATTACCGAAATAAAAGAAAATATCAATCCGAAAAAAGCTCCAGGTTTTGACTTAATTAATGGAGAAATTTTAAAACAATTACCCAAAAAAGCAATAATTAAAATAACTAACCTAATAAATGCTGCCTTCAGATTGAAGTATGTACCCAGCCTTTGGAAAATTGCGGAAGTCATAATGATACCCAAGCCAGGGAAACCACCACATGAGGCATCGTCATACAGACCGATCTCATTACTGTCTGTTATATCGAAACTATTTGAGAAACTCCTACTCAAAAGACTAAAACCACTTATCGAAGAAAGAGAAATTATCCCTGATCACCAATTTGGATTTAGAAATAAGCACTCTACGATCGACCAAGTTCATAGAATAACCAACATTATAGAGAAATCATTAGAAGAGAAAAACATTTGTGCTACTATCTTTCTTGATGTAGCACAAGCGTTTGATAAGGTTTGGCATGAAGGCTTAATACATAAGCTCAAGCTTTTCCTTCCAAAACAATATACAGATATCCTTCATTCATATATATCGGAAAGATAATTTAGAATTAGGCAAGAAGAAGCCTATTCCGATCTTAAAGAAATTAAGGCTGGAGTACCACAAGGAAGTGTCCTAGGACCTGTCCTATACTTACTGTACACATGTGATATTCCAGAGTTAGAAAACAATACCGTATCCACCTTCGCCGACGACACTGCCATTCTAGCGGTAGGAAAGAGCAATGAAGAAGCAACCCACAAGCTGCAAACAGCCGTCCACCTTATCTATGACTGGACGAAGAGATGGAAAATTAAACTTAATGAAACTAAATCACTCCACATTAACTTTACAAACAAAAGGATAGATCATATTCCAGTCAGAATAAACAATAACCTGATTCCATATTCAAACACGGCAAAATACTTAGGTATTACATTAGATGCCAAACTCCGATGGAAAGTGCATGTTAAAAAGAAAAGAGAAGAACTTGGACTGAAATATAGAAAAATGTACTGGCTAATTGGAAGAAACTCCACTCTGTCTCTACATAATAAGCTTATGCTTTATAAGCAGATACTTAAGCCTGTATGGACCTATGGTATCCAACTATGGGGATGCACCAAAGCAAGCAACTTAGCAATCATCCAAAGATTTCAAAACAAAGCACTGAGGAACATAGTAAATGCCCCTTGGTACATTCGCAATAGTGACCTCCACAGGGATCTGGAAATGGACACTGTTGACCAGACCATCAAGAAATTAGCCAAGAGTCATGAAGAAAGACTTCATCATCATGTCAATGTCGAGGCTATCCAGCTCCTTGACAATACTGGGTTAGAAAGAAGACTTAAGAGGATCAAGCCCTTTGAGTTAGTTTAGTGTTTTTAGTGCAAAAGCAGAGCTTATGTGTGCACGTTAAAGTTTAGTGCAATCCTTTCTACAGAACCTAAGGAACGCTGATGAGTATACCTTAGTTTTAAATTTCAAACTCTATTAGATTAAGTTAGAATTAAATTGCTCATTGGTCACTGTTGACCAGATTGTAATATACTAAATGCCTTTATGGGTGTTTAATAATAAAAAAAAAAAAAAATTTCTCAATCTCATAAATCGCACTATACCCCCTATAGTGTCATTAATATTGTAATGCGCGTCATCTTTGACACACTGATCGCTTTATTCGCACCCACAGTGATAAAGCCAAGAGATGCGACGTGCCGATTCAATTTCGTTCGGTTTTAAAAAGTACACAATCCAAACTAAACGTCGTATGAAAAAAAAGTTAACATTTTTCTCGCTTATAGTAGTTAACTATCTCTAAAGATAAAAAAGTTTTCTCGACTCACCATTTTACTCTGCAAAATGACGATATTTTGTGTCATCTAGCGAAAAAAAAATGACCTTTTATTTGACGTTCTACATTTTTTATTGTTATGACACTATGTCAGGGAAGTACTGAAAAATATCATATCCAAAATTCATAACGATGGGACACCAATTAACAAAGTTAAGCACTAGTTTGCAATAAATATTATTTTAAGGAAAATTTTCAGATTTTTCAAAAATGTCATGTTTTGACACATTTCGCAATTCCGGATCAAAGGGCGAACAAAAAATTCGAATCCGGCAGGTCATTTTACATAGGATTTCATGTTTTTTAGGTGGATGTTCGCGAGTTGTATAGAGCATCTTTCAGATTTGCCATTGGCCCACAAACATCCATATGTACAATTTCTAATGTTTCTCCTGTTCTTTTCTCAGAATATTTTGGAAATGGTAACTTTGACATTTTTCCTCGAATACAGCAGTCACAGTTCAACTTTTCAGTACATGGTTTCAATGATATACCTTGAGCTTGATGCTTATTAAACATACCTTTTACTGTTTCTTGATTTCGGTGACCAAATCTCCGATGCCAAACATGAATACAAGCCTTATCCTGCTTATCCCATATTGAGTAGACCTTTTCTGCACACTGCAGTCTGTATAATTTATTGTCCAGTTTAGCGACGGCGTATACTTCGTTAGATTTCATTATTTTGCATGTTTTATTTGAAAATATAATTTCAAAACCTTGTCTTTCAAGGACACTCAAAGATAACAGACAGTTTTCCAGTTGTGGAACATACCTTTGCCTATGCCTTTGGCTTTTAACTTCTTTCCATCAGTAAGAAATATCTCCTTATTAGTCTCTTCCTCAAACTCATCAAAAAACTCTTTATTATTTACCATGTGACATGTACATCCTGAATCTATGTACCAAAAAACGGTTTTTCCTTTTACTTCTTCCTTGTTATTGAAGCAACATTCTTCATCAGAATCTTCTGTAATGTTTTTCATTTCATCTTGAACATTGTTCACCTTGTTTTTACTTTTAAAGTTCTTCGATGATTTTTTAAAAAAAATAACAATCTTTCTTCATGTGACCTTCCTTATTACAGAAATAACATTTAAGCTTAGTTTTACGAAAACTCTTTGCTTTCATTACTGTTTCTTCAGTAGTGCTGGTTCCTTCCGCATTAAATTCTTTTCTGCGTCTATATTCTTGCAAAAGTTTATCTTTAACAATTTCAAGTGTTACATCTTCTTCTTTTCGACCTTCCAAAGACATTACCAGTGAGGTGTAACTATCAGGTAAACTGCTAAGTAATAGTGCAATTGCTAAGCGATCTTCAATTTCCTCGCCTAGAGTTTTTAACTGATAAATTAACTCTAGCAACGTTGAAACATGTTCTTCAAGATTACCATCTTCATTTAATGTCAGTTTGCAGATTCTTTTTAGTAAACATACTTGATTTGTTAAGGTCGATTTTTCATAATACTGTTTAAGAGATTCCCAAGCCTCTTTGGCTGTTTTCGCATTTCTTATATGCGATACTTGATTATCGTCGACCAAGAGCCCAATAGTTGCTCTTGCTTTATTATCAAGTTTCTTCCATGCATGAGTTTCTGGATTTGGTTTATTTTTCTCTATGACTTCCCATAGATCTTCCTTTTGCAGCAACAGCTCCATTTTAAACTTCCAAATCCCGTAATTACTTCCATTCAACTTTAAAATATTAAACTTTGTGATATCTGACATCTTGTGTTACGTTTTACTTTATTTTACTTGCTCAGTAACTGGGCCCATAACCTGTAGAGTTTAGTGGAATTTACAATCAGATATCACCCAGAAATAACTTCGAATAGAACGAATTTAGTAACTGACGTTTATTTTAATTAAATTAAAATTTGACATAACATATAATATAATAATCAACATATCTATAAACAGGGTGATTACTTAATATTGTATAGGTATCCAACACTCTGGCCTATTTTTGCAGCTGGTTTTCCCGCTCATTTCTGGCCACCCTAGGGGGAACACGAACACACGCATTTAAACACGTGATTGATGCTCTGTCACTGCCTTGTTTATTCCGTGTTGTTGTTTACATTTTTGTGTTGTGCTAATATGGAGTATATTGATAGTGAAACATTAATTTTGGGAGTGGCGCAGCACGGGAGACAGATTTATTGAAGCCAACTTTGAACGGATTCATAGTGAAATAGGTTAAGAAAAAATTTTCAAACTGTATCTATACACAAGCAAAGCAAAAAAAACCCACAATATGTGATAATTGTCGTTAAACCTGTGTTTAATGTTTTTGTTAATTTTTTGCTCAAGTAATTTTTCGGTAAGTTTTATTTTTGTTATACCTAACACGGTTTTTACTGGTTTTTCTCTTTTTCTATTTTAGTTTTGTTGTATTTGAAGTGATTTGAGCACCTTTGCAGCGGTTTCCCGGTACAGCCTTGTCTTGCTGACCTTTTAAACCCTGTTTGATTTTTTGCTTTCAATAATGTGGACTGTATGTGTAGAACGTACAAGAACTCTTTCCCCCGTCTCTCCAGTATTACCAATAAAACATCAGGAATTTCATAACCCCTTTTATTTAAATTTCTTTAACGAAGAACAAGAACAACACATAAAAACAGGTAATAATGGGTACTATAATTTAACTATAAATAACTAGTATAATATATCTCAACTAGTTGAGCAATTCACTGAAGTGAATGTTTAAAAAAATGAATTTGGAAATTGAAGTTGCAAATATTCGATCGCATCGATTTTGTGCGATCCGAACTGAACGAGGTGTTGAGCGATATTAAATCTACAAGCGCGGCTTTGCCGGTTGCAACGAAACATCCAGACAAAAAGCTGGATAAAAAAAATTGTTTTTCGCCTGGCTAATATTCTAACGGTCGAAATCAAGGTTGAGTATCTAGACTGTTTTTTTATTGTTATTTAAACTGCGTCGGTTTGTGCGAGGTGGCGTGTTTTCACGGCGTTGTCGGATTTACGCAATACTAATAATCGTTATGCAAATTACGATTTATGTTCAATTTTAGATTGAAAATTGGAACAGTATTTATGTTCTGAAGATGGGTGTATATACGCCCGAAACATGTAAACATTTTTTAAGTAATTATTTTTTAATAAACATTTTTGTCTTCGTAGAGACAACTTCGTGTTTTATTCTTTACTGTATTAAATAATAATCTCGAAAATCAACTTATTATTTTAAGGGGGTTCTATACCCTCCGTCATATTGGAAATGCTAATGTTAAAATTGCGGGCTTAATACTCAACAAAAAAATATTTTTTTGTATCCGAGCTTATGGTTCATCGTAGAATGGCGGATGATCACTTTTTTTTATATATACGTAACAGAAATAACATGAAAAAAATATAAAAAAAGTCGTATACGTATATAAGTTATCATCCTCCGTTCTTCATTTGCCACTGAACAACTTTTGTATTTACCATATTTGAAAAAAGTAAGTAGTTTTTTTCTAAAATTGAACATTGCTTCAAAATCTCAGAGGGTACCGGGAGGTGCTGTCCCGACGGTCCTCTTTTAAAGCAATTAAAAATTAAAATTTTACTAGAAGATTTATATTTCGAAAGGTTTATCTTGTGTGTAGCGGCTCCCGGGACCTCTCGCATTGCGCTCGTGCTGTCAGAGTTTTACAGAATCCTGGCCAATCAGAAAAGGACATTGTATGGCGAAACCCGAATTCGAGTTTCGTTAACGCAAACGAGGAATTTAATTGAAGACAATAGTTATTCTGAGTGCATTTATTTACATTGGATTGTTGTGTTGACTCGAATATAGGCCTCGTGCAGATGCGCGCGCATCGCATTTTTTGAGGCCGCTTTTTTATATTTTAGGGGAGCTGCGAACTGCGAAACGAAATTTTTTTAAAAAATAATAAATAAAACGTTAAGATAACTTTGTTGAAAGTTGAATGAAGTGATTTGCCATAATATTCATGCATAAAAGTAGTAAGTTTACATCATAATATTTTCGTAATTTTTAGTTTTTAATAACATAACCTCATTTCAGTTGTATTTTTAGGGAAATGATATAATATTCACGTAATATTATTTTAAAAAAATATGTGAATAGAACAATATTACATTTACTATTTGATATAGATATTTTAACAGTCAATCGTTATTCTAAATCCGTTTAATTACAAATTTCGCATAAATCCTTATGTTAAGTTAATGGAGAGCGGCCTCAAAAAGTTTTCAAGCGTTATCCAACATCACCACTGTGCTCAGCATCCTCGAAAATAGGGAAAAGTGGGTTTTTCTACAGGGAAACCTTGTAAATAGCCCGTTTAACCCCTCCGGGTTGTGGTTTTTTGCCGTGTTGAAGGGGACGCCGAGGAAAAAAACTTTTTTTAACCTCAGATTCGGTTTCAGCGACTCGAAAATGGGGGGAGAGACTAAATTGGCCCAGTCCGGAAAAAAAAGGTGTCACTCCGACTCCTTGCCTCCACTAGTTTGTTCTAGGCATTTTATAACAGGTATTTTTGGCGATCTTTTATATATATTTTTTTATGTTTACTTGTGTAAATTTTCTTAAACCTGCTCTGTTAAAACACTATAGTGACAAATTTTGGACAGAAAACTGTGGTTTTTTAAATTTAATTTTACCAGGTGATATTGTTTTAGCCGACAGAGGTTTTTTAATTCAAGATTCTCTACAAATATTAGGTGCGAATTTAAATATACCAGCCTTTACAAAGGGAAAAAATCAACTACATCCCACTGATTTGGAAAATACACATAATATTGCCACTGTACGAATTCATGTAGAACGAATTATTGGTCATTTAAAAAAAAAAGATTTTTCATGAAACAATACCAATGAGTATGTTGTCTAAAAAAAAGAGATGGTTATATACTGCATTGGACAAAATTGTAGTAGTGTGTAGTGCATTTATAAATATGTGTCCCTCGCAAATACCATTGAATTAATTTTTTTCCATAATTTATTTTATTTTATGAATATATAAACATCTAAGATTTACAATTTGTTTTATTTGTATTATTTCTGTATATTAAACACAATTTTCACAATTTGGCTAAAACACTATATGAACAGCCCTAGCCTCATACTGCTTATAGGCTTGCAAACTTTTGTAAGCCTTAAGCTGTTGTCCCGAATAAAAACTGTGAGTTAGTATGTAACATTTATAGAAAAGAGGTTTCTATACAAGTTACTCACATTAGTTTCGTTCGCGCTCAAATTCAAATGCTGAAATGTCAAACTGCAGATAAACAAACAAACATTACGCGTTTCGGGCAGTTCAAATTAATACCGCTAGATCGCATAAAGTTGTGTTCATGTCAATAGAAATCTAATTTCCATACACGACCGAAAATGCTAGATGTCTAGATGTCGTCCTTATCCGAGAATTGGTAACTATGCAACCGCAAATACACAGATGTATTTCATGATGCCTAACAATTTCTTTAGAGGGGGTTCAGCGAAGCAGTGGCTGCTCGTGAATTTTCTCATAGAGGAGGCAAATGGAAAATAACAAAAATTTGCCGTAGTTCAGTCTTATGAACTTAATAGCCAATGCTCGACAAATGCTAAGTAATGCATACATAATTATATTATTATCTAAAAAATAGGAACACTCATATTAAATTTGTATTAGGTAATTTAATTATTTAAAAAAACTCCAACTTCACCTCAAAACCACTCACGCACAATGTAAACACAAGCAGCCACAGAGAACTGACTTAAGTAATTTATTTTATGCGCATGATTAAGATATGACAGTTAATGTTAATGGGCAATGACATCATAAAATCCGCTTACCGCCATTGGTTGAGGCTAGCCTCAACCCATAGCGATTGGACTGCAATTTAATGTATTATACCAGTGAAAGCTCTGGAAATATTTCTATTGACGTTTTAGGATCAAGAGTCGCGTTTTTGCCATATTAAAAATATGCCGTAAAATCTGGGATAATACAGAAAATACTTTAACTGTGTTTTGGACTAAAATTAAAAAAAAATAAAATAAATGGAGGGTCTATTGTGTAAATATTTCAGAGGAGGCTCAGCCTCCGTTGCCTCCTTGGGCCAGCCGCCACTGCAGCGAAGGCGTAAGGGGGCGAGGATTTTGAGGTTATGTATGAAATTGACAGAGTTGATTGATATAGAACACTGACCTCTAATCTAACTGGATGAGCACTAGCCGTTTCGTTATATGCTAAAAGTGAGGCAAATTGAACGTGTCAAATTAAAAGTGCGCATGTGCATTGCTCCATAATGTCAATGACATTACGCCAGGGAGCCATTTTTACCAGTGGTGGCGTCTTTTTACTTTGTTAAATGTTTTCAGTTTCCAAGTATATTTCCATGAAATTCGTCAAAATTGACATATAAATTATTCAAAACGAGTATATTTTGGGACTTCAAGACTCCAAATGTCGTATGCACGTTTGAAAAAATGCCCCAACAATTTTCGAGATCATTTTCAATGAGATTAAAAATGTCCCTTAACCCTTAGGAGACGCCTATGCTTGACATATCATCAATGCGCATGTGCCCTGCTTCAAAATGTCATATACTAGTTGCCTCAATTTTCTTATATGGATGTGCTCATCCAGTTAGATTAGAGGTCAGTGGTATAGAACACTCTTAAATAACAACGTTTAAAGTACCTGAGGTTTTGGACTTTTTAATACCATCGTCTCCCAGCATTTCTGGAGCCGTTTTTAAGGTAACCGTCAGTAGATCTATAATATTTTTTTCCTCATAGTATATTAGTTCTTCCAAACTGGCAAAACTGCTTATGTCTTTAATATTTTCAGAAGGATGATCAATGAGAGTATTTCCACGAACATCAGGTGGTGACATGTGTTTGGTCAAAGTCCTAAAAATTATATTTTTACCATGGAGCAAAATACAGATCAATTTATGATAGGAAAAATATTTGTCAAAGTTATTTGTTAGTTCTAGTTATAACAAAAAAAAAACATTCCAATATGGCGCAAAACACGTTGTTTTAGTACATTTTGTTTAGTATTCCTCCACTAGAATTATACATTCATAGATCTAATTAAAAAAAATAATTTTCGTATTTCCCAAGGAAAGTTCCTTAGCTCAACTTTTAATTAATCAAAAATTAAATCAAATATTCGATCCAGAGCTATATCACCCTGTAAATGGTCAATAAGATTCCGCTGACGCGCGCGCGTAGGTAAATTGGTAGGGAAAAATTTGCAGAGGGGTGTTTTAAACTTTGGAAAAAGAATTTATTCTGTTTCTGCGATCTAAATAATCCAGTTTAAACATAGTTATTAATAGCCGTGTCCGAATTTCGAGCCTTTTGAAAACAAAACCGAGGTATCTACTGATAACGCTTTTTCAAAATTTTAATTTTATTTTCACCGTATACTTGGCAGCTATTTTGAGACTAAAAGAATCGTTTTGAATTTCATTTTCGCACTTTGATAGTATTTACCGAATAGTTTCGGTTTACAATTAATTTATTTATTTTTGGGTTTTCACGAGTTAAATTTTTGAAAATTAAATTTCACTTTAGTTTTTTTTATCCGGCTGATAATAAATAATAGTTATCACTTTAATATTTTCTGCCATGTTCATTTTAATAAACCATTTAATTAATTTATATATTCTTTCAATAACAAAAATTCTTTTGAGAAATGAACTTCAATTTCCTTCGCTATCACCGGGATAAAGGAAATTATTTTGAAATAAGCGGAAAAAGACTAAATACGAATATACCAGGTTAACCCGAATTTTTCTGTTCCCTTTTATTGAAAAACTCGCATTTAAGTTTGAATAGTGTCTGAGGTTTACGACCGTCGGGACTTTGTTGGTTTTTAACAAAAAACTGGTAAATTCGCCCGTAGTCCGTATTTCCGAGTGTCCAGTTAATTTCATAGTCTAATAAATGTTGCCAATCTAATATTTCTTTTATTTTAATTGTTTTGCTCAGGGATATAAGGGGTGGGCTTTGAAATATTATTTTTAGTAAATTGTAAATAGCTTTCATAAGCAATAAATGTATCAATTTTACCTGACTGGCTTATAATTGCGGGTATTTAACCGTGTAACCCCCTTAACTCTTTTTAGCTTTCGGAAATTCTTTTCGTTATTGGCACTCTCTGATAAACTAGCCTGGAATTTCCGTATCTCCATCTTTTGTATTTTTTTCTGTAGAACTCAATGGAGTAATCAGTTTTTTAATTTTATTAAAAATTTAAACAAATTATCAACAATTACCTCGACAATTACTGAAAAATTCGTTATTGCAAAAATCATTTTTTGAGTTTTTTTCAATTTTTTTAAATGGGGACTATTCTTTTTTTTATTGTATCAAAAAGTTCACGTAAAAACAAAAAAAATGAGCACCTAATACGATGATTTTTTGCCAACCAACTTTATTTTCGAAAAAAATGTTTTTAACCTAAAAACTTTAATATCCTGAAACCCGTTAGATTTTTTTAATTTGAAAAAATTTGTGGTTATCTGAGACCTAAAAAGTTATACTACCATAAACTTTTAACAAAATTAAATTATTTTTGCGGAAATTAAAAATAAAAAACTAAAAAAAAAAATTTCAAAATTTTTTGCATTTTTCGCGAAAATTTTGAGGTTATGGTAAAAAATGAGTCACATAGAAGTTGTACATTTTTCCAGATCTACAACTTTGCCATTGGATATATTTTTTGATAAGACGTTTGGCGGAAAATCGCAAAATACCATTTTGTCTCTTTTCACCCCCCTCAAATTAACCCTTTAGCACCCCTCTTGTTGAACGAATTTTTTTTTACGTTCATTATAAGCTCCTTTACCACTTTTTGCAATTAAATTACCTGTCTCGCCTGCACTTAACCAAATAACTTTAATTTTATCATTATACATTTTGTACCTATTTAACTCTCATGATTGTAAAAAAAAAAACTCATGTTTTAACCGTTTGTTAAAGATTCCAATTGTTTTTTAATTAATTTTAACAAGAGAACAGTGCTTGCATATT
Organism: Crepidodera aurea; assembly: GCA_949320105.2. NCBI lineage: Eukaryota > Metazoa > Arthropoda > Insecta > Coleoptera > Chrysomelidae > Crepidodera > Crepidodera aurea. The sequence goes on along the minus strand of OX439479.2, from coordinate 25,798,452 downwards.
TTAACTCACATATAGATTTCTAAGCTTGAATTATCAGATCCATCGTCCTCTTCAGAGTTTTCGTACATTTTGTAAGTTTCTAACAAACAATCTATTAGTTTATGGCAGCACAGTTCCGCTCTTTTGTATGCTACAATTTGCAGCAATCGTGTCACTGAAATACGCCTCATTGGAAAAATCAAATAAGGACAGGTATTTTTGCAGATACTGTTATCGGAAGAAGTGTTGTATTTTTTTTCCAGGTCCAACAAACGGTTGTAGCATACAGAGATTCTGAAAAATAAATATCGCTGTGTACAAAATAAAAAAACTTAGGTACACGCTAAAACGTCATCACTTCCCATGACGTAGTCTTTTAACGGGTACCTTTAATTTCATACAAAATGAACATCGTGCAAAGAAAATGATAGGACCAACGCACCGATTTAAAAATCGGTTTTCACTTGTAATCTCAGAGTTTGAATTACTATCGGAAATATTTCTGAAAGCACGAATTTTTTAAAAGTATCCCGAGTCGAAGACGAGGGATACTTTTTAAAAAAAATTCATGCTTGAGGAGATATTTCCAGATAGTAATTCAAGATCGTGGGAGATTCGGTAAGAAAATTTCACACCAAAGTAATATAAAAAATTAAAACATGACATTTTCGTAAGATCGGTGTATTTTTATAATTTGGGCAACATTCATCCCTCCGGGCGTTAGGATCTATATAACGCACTTGGTGCATAAATAACTATTTTTGTCCGTAACTTTTTTTTGGCTGACAATATCGAGATGTACAATAAATCATTTTAAAGCATAGGGTATCGCCGAAATGTCAAACTTTTTCATTGGAATGACCGTTTTTTTAATATTTTATCCGAAAAAATGACATTGACGGTTCTAAATGCAATTGTATGCAATTTCAAACGGCTATATCTCGTTACAGACAAAAGATAAACATTTGCTCAAAGTCTTGTCTCTTTAAAATTTTTTCAAATCAACACTTTTCACTCTATTGACCAAAAACAAAAATTTTGCTCAACTTTAACAGACCAAAACTTAAAAAATAATTATCTCATAGGGCTAGATAATTGTAGAAACATATGTTACGACTTTCTGCAATTTTTTTTTTTTTCAAATTAGATGGCTTAAAAAAATTTTTTTAAACTTTTCTTCTGCTTATGTTAAACGGTTCTGGATGGTCTCAAAATGTACCCAATGTTGTTCTCTCATTATGATGTTATACAGGGTGTTTCACGACGAGCTTACACTATCTGTATATTTTATGAAAATTGTGATTTATGGGTCTCAAGTAATGGCGAATTCATTGAAAATGTTTTGAAAGACATGACATTTCCGGTTATACCGGAAGTGAGCAGCAACTTTGTTATTTTAAATGGAACACCCTGTATATTATTAACTTTTCGAATTGTACATTAAATTTTAATGTCACTTTGTGTAGAATACCCTATACCTAAAATTTATACTTATCGAGATATTCATTTTTTTAATAAAAAATTGACAGGTGCAGACTTCCATATTGAAAATTCTGTGTGAACATCCCCAATACCAAATAAAAAACATCTTGTCTGGTTGATTAGTAGGATGATCAAGGCAATCGGTGACATGTCGAAAACTTATTTTTTGTATACAGGGTTGTTAAAAAAATAATGAAAAGTTCAAGTTCAAAAATGTAAAATATCATCATTTTTTTAAATGAAACAACCATATTTTTATTCTTTTACTTAATTCTAAGGCCGAAAATAAGGGCAGTTTATGTTCACTTCCCTATACCCAATCTTAAGCGTTTTTGAGATATTAACATGTATTTAAAAATATTAATTATTTCAGGCTTATTATTGTGTCGGCGTCGGCCGTGTTATTTATTCTTTTATTATATTTCACTGGTCTTTTCCAAATACTTGAAAAACTCTGTAGTAGCTTCTTTGAGATATCTACGTGCCACAATTTTAAACAATGAATCACACTTTTCTCTCCCATATCGCTGACAGTACTGTAAACCGGTCAGAACACGATTTTGTGCCCTTGATCGCTTTTGGGATTTTTGGTTGAGGGTGGATGACAAGTATTTGGAAAAGAGAGTTATTGCAACCTCTTTTTGGCAGATCTTTTAATAAAAGATCCCTTATTTTGACATGTACGCATGCGCAGTGAACAGCTCCTTAAGTTTTGCTTTTATTAAAATACAGGCGTCCTGTATTTAATTTAAAGTAACTTTATTTTGACTTATGAAGGACGGTTCTGCCAACTTAATGATATTGAAACTGTTAAAAATCAATAGGCACCAAATAAAATAAAAAAAAACTTGTAAGTATAGAGCAGGGCCATCAATAATTTGTAAAATAAAAAAAATTCTTAGCACTATGTGGATGGTCGGAAAATTTAGGGTAAATTAAAAAAAAATCAAGTGACAGAGTAAAAGTTCCGGAAGGGGTGTGGGGGTACGTAAATATGTGCTTTTAGGGTTTGATATAGGATTTATACGATTTGTGGTAGAAATATACATATCCTATCGCAAAAAGTAGTAGATAATTAACCAAGCAAAAAATACAAATTATCTATGAAGAAGCGGCTTGGACTATCTCAAAGAAAAAATGAGAAAGAGATGGCATTGGAACAGAAAAGGTTAAACATTGAAGGAAGAAAAGTAGCTGTGGCAGAACAGAATGTTGCCCTAGCAGAGAAAAAGTTTCGTTTGGAGTCCGAACAGCAACAAAAAGTGTTCGATAATCATTAATAAATTACTAGAAATAGTTCAAAAGCATATTTGATGTACTACATATATATGTTTTTCATTCACAATAAATATATGTACATATATAAGTAATACATACTTTTTGTTAAGATATTTATATATTTACGGGCCCATTTAAGATATAAATTACAATTTTAAATTATAATTAAAATACAAAGACAATATATATGTGTAAGTATAAATTAAAAAATTGATATAAGAAAATTATAATATATAATATGATATAATAAATTATTAGTAGTAGTCTTTCTGATCATTAGATGGTCTGCATATATTAGGTCGAACTTTACCATTAATAAATTCCAGTTTGGGACTGCTGCTCCCATGTTGGTTATGGACAGATGTCCATGATTTTCCCCAATAAAATTTGCAGTTGTAATAATGTGGCATAAGGATAGCTTCGTCTTTTTAATAATATACATAGTACCTTCATCACTCTGTAAAGACACATTTGAAATATTTAAAAAAAAATCATTTTGCAAGTTACCTACCATTCACAATGTCAAATTGAATTCCGCGGGTTCTATTACATTATTTTCCTCATTAGCTTCAACGGCAACACCAATTATGTTGTGTAGAAGTAAGTTTTCAATTTCTTCGTTATTAACATCCGCTAGAATAGCTATTTCCAATTGTTCTTACAGGTTCATTGTGTTGTTTATTAAGTTAAAAAATATTGTAGGTTAGGAATACGATTCATGTCATTGTCAGAATAAAGGACTGTCAAAATAAAGTTTGCCGATGAGGACTGTTGCAATAACTCTCATAAACCAATCGTGACATTTCGTAATACAGGATACTTTATTACAGGATCCTTCAATAAAGTTTGCCTTTGCAATAACTCTCTATTATGGAACGAACTTCCTTACAGGTAAGTCGTTTGTTCCATGTATTATATTTCACTGGTCTTCTCCAAATATTTGAAACACTCTGTAGACGTTTAAATAATAATGAAAAACGATCCCAGCAATTAGTTTATTGACGTTGAAAACATTGAACAAGTATTAAACAATAATTAATTTTTACAATTTTCTTTTGTTAGTATTAAAAATAAGAATAATATAATTTATAATTATAATGACTAATATAATAATTGTTTTTTTTAATTGACTTTTATTTCTATACATAGAATTGGAAAAAAAATATTATATTTCCATTATTTTTCATTTCTTAGCAAAGCCAATGCAACATCATTGCTCTCAGATGTTAGTGGTCTACTATAAAATTTTGCAAAAACAGGAGGATTTTCGGTCCATCCCGCAGTTTTCATGATTTGGTCAACGCTTACTCCTGCACTATACGCCCCGGAGGTTGCAGCATGTCTTGTAGAGTGACTTTTAAAAATGTTGATATTCACACCACTTTTTTCGAGCACTGATTTTAGCCAACGGCTTGATATTTGTGTGGTGGCTGTTTTGTGAGGTGATTTCACAGTTATAATTAAAAAATCTGCTTGAGATTCTCGATATTATTCAGTACGTTTTATATATTCAGTTAAAGTTGAAACAACGTACAATTTTGGATTTTCGCTAAAGAAATCCAGCTTAATAATTGGTTGTTTTCGTTTTGGATCAGATGTTTTTATGATATCCGTAATTAAGATTTCAAGTCCTTGCGAATTATTTCTGATTTCAGTTATTCTAATTTTGAACAGCGTTTAAATTCGTTGTGCTGTGGTAATTGCCATTAATCCTAGCAATTTTTTTTTTGAAAGATTTTCTAATGTTAATGTTTGTAGTGGATGAAGAAAGCTTTTCTAAATATTTAAGCCGGGTCCCAGATGCTTTGATATCTCGGAAAATTGGGTCGTAACTTAAAAATTCCCCTTAAGTATCTTTTTACCAACTCCTGATCGTAATTTTTTTCAATTATTAAATGTAGAGCTGATCTGTGGGCGTTGATGGTATTATAGGTAGTTTTAGTATTAAGCAAACTATTTAAAAATGAAATCACATCTGTTATGGTTGGTTTAAAAATGTTTGTTTTTTATTTTGCAATATTGATTGATCCAGAATACTGTCTGAGTGTTGATTTGCTGAGAGATGCCATTGCCTCTTTTGGTACACCTTTCTTTAAAAAAAACTTCCCTGATAACCTGCCTGCTATTAAGAAAAGGTGCTCCCAGAGCGGGTGGATTTCCCTAAAAGGCGAGAGAAGTAGTTCTTTTGAGGGTGATATTTTTATGGGTTTCTTAACTAGAAGTTTAATAAATAGAGGGTACCAAGGTTGACGTGGCCAATTTGGTACTACTAAAATGCCTTCAGAATTGTCCATAATTATTTTACTAAGAACTTTACTAACAATTGTAAACGGTGGAAAGGCATAAAAAAACATTGGTTTCTCCAGTTTATTGCGAAAGCGTCAATTTCTAATGAATGAGGGTCCTGAAACCACGAAATATAGTCTTTACATTTTGCATTTGCGTAACTGGCAAAGAGATCTATATTAGGTTCGCCTAATTTACTTTTTAAATGGTTAAATACTTCCAGATTAAGACTATATTCCGTATCAATTTTAAGGACTCTTGATTCATGGTCTGCTTTGTAATTATCTACAGAGCCAGAGCTGGGTCGGATGCAGAAAAAAAGTATCCGAGTACCGGATACGGATACTCAAAATGTATCCGGATACTTTTAAAAAAAGTACGGATACTTTCAGTTAAAAATGTACTCGGATCCGGATACTTTTTTCGGATACTTTTTAGGATACTTTTAAAAGGGACCTAAATTGCTTGTATTAGAATTATGTAATATACTTAAGTACGTGTATTTTTATTGTATGATATTAAAAAGAAAATGCATAAAATAATGGAAGGAGAAATCAAAAAGTACTCAAGAAACAAGAAATAGTTAGTTCACAAGTAGTTTATTACTTTTATAGATACATAGTTATAATTATAAATGAAATTAAAAACATATTAATAAACAAACGGCGATTTTCAGTAATAATACAACAAGAGCATCGAAAATAATCGATTGTACTTGTACACGAGGGCGAAGCTCGAGTGGTGTTTTAAAGAAATACGTCGAAATGAGGAGGATAGTATAAATATTATTTTCGTATGCTCACGTGATATTCGATACGAATATACAACTGATCTTACATTTAGCCAATAGCAATTGCTATTTTTACTTAGTTAGGTACCATGTATCGATAAGCGAATATACGCCTGACGACGTGGTATAATCGTTTTTGTAATTCGTATACTTACTTCTTGAAAAGGTTGTCATAGTAAAAATAATTATATAATTCGTACGAATATAGTCAAATACCACCAAATACCAAATACCGCGAGCATACGAAAATAATATTTATAATATCCTCCTCATTCGACGTACTCGAGCTGCGCCCTCGTGGTGTTTCGCGAAATACGTCTCTTGACTCGGAAGTATAATCAATTACTTTCGATGCTCTTGTGATATTACTACTGATTATACAACTCATCATAAATTTAGCCAATACCTAGCAGTTGCAATTTTTACTTAGTTACCATGTATTGATAAGCGATTATACCCTTGACGACGTGGTATAACCGTTTTTGATTTTCGCATCGATCGATTCAGATGGTGTGTGAACTACTTTATTATAATACGGAAAAAATACTTTGTTTTAATATACCGAGTTCTTAAGGGAAATGAAATACAGAAAATATACCATATAAATCTAATTAATTAAACAACATAATCTTGTGGAACTACGTAAAAATAAAACTATATCCTATTATACCATAAGTACGGAAAATAAAATGGGATTTAACATACTATGTAGTATGTACATCTGGATTGAAGTGTGGTGCGTACATTACCGGCAGACGTTGAAAGTTTAAAAGTATCTGTTGAGGGTTCTGGAATAAACCCTATGTTGTGCCAGTTTCCCAGGACGACCAACACTGTGTTATCGCCTTTTTAAACTGCATCGTTGTATTCGTAAAATGGACTGTATAGGATTGCTTCTCAACTTCCTTCAGCAAAAAAAACTATGAACACTTTTATTTAACCATTTATTAAACTTGTTAAATAAAATAAAAAACAACAACGTAACAAAGGATTACCTTAAACTAGTAATCAATGAACAAGTATTACAATTGATATGTGATTAACAAGCACTAGCACATATCAATGAAAATGAATTAAAATAAATGATCACATCATTCAGAAAATATTGGTTTGCGTGTGTTCTGCTTGAGTGATAATTAGACACTGGTTTTAAGGAAGCATCGAGGAGCTTTGCATCGTATTTCTATCCCTTCTCCCCCGCCTTATTGTTCTAGAAGTTTTTTAAGCTTTTTATGCTGTCTCTCTCTCCCGCTTGAGATGACAAGGACCAACTCAAATCACGCCATCATGAGTTTAGGGCGGACTTGACAATCGTCACGTAATCCTAAGAAGTTCGTTATAGTTTTGCGCGGTAAATATATTGGCCTACGTGTTAATCGTAGCGTAATGAAAAAAATTGTTTGTCGATGTCTCGCGTCTGAAGGTTGTTTTTCAAATGCATCCCGGTGCGGCGTTGCCGGTTGAACTTAATATGAGTTTACATGTTTAATTATTTGAAAATTAAACATTCTCCCCCCGCGAAAAGAGACGGAGTATAGCGACGCATTGGTATTGAAAGTTTTTTTTTTTTTTTTTTTTTTATAAAAAAAATTTTAGTAACTTAGGTCATCACCCTGTAGTTTCAGAGTTTAATTGGAATAAGTTTGAAAAAATGTAAAAAGTTTTAAATATTTGGATATTTGGATCCTGGCCGCTTGTGGGCGCATAGTTTAATAAAAATTGGATATTTGAATCCTGGCCGCTTGTGGGCGCATAAGTTTAATAAAAATTGGATATTTGAATCCTGGCCGCTTGTGGGCGCATAAGTTTAATAAAAATTGGATATTTGAATCCTGGCCGCTTGTGGGCGCATAAGTTTAATAAAAATTGGATATTTGAATCCTGGCCGCTTGTGGGCGCATAAGTTTAATAAATATGATTTGTACAAACGATTTGTGATTAGGCATCACCGAGCCATGTTCCTTATTTGGAATTACAAAACAAAACATGCCAAAATCTTAGCAACATTTGCAAAAATTGCAGCTATAGGCGTTGGCTTTCCCAGATCTGCTAGCAGGAATATCCCAGATCAATTCCTTAGCCCTCTCTCTATAACGACTACCTCAGCCTACAATAGTAGTACATGAATGTTTGAACGAAAATGGGCAAAAAGATCCCAAGGGTATACTATCACCCTGTATGAAAGTAGAATTGTTTAAAATATTTGGATGGATATAAAATCCTAAGGGTATTTGCTCACCCTGTATGAATGAAAAAAGTTTAAAATATTTGGGTGGATATAAGATCCTAAGGGTATTTGCTCACCCTGTATGAATGAAAAAAGTTTAAAATATTTGGGAATATTTTCCGCTTGTGGGATCACCCTGTAGAAGTAGAGAATTTGTCATAGAATATGGGCACGAAATGTCCCTAGGGTATAATCACCCTGTATGAATGAACAAGTAAATGCGTAACAAGAGACTTAATGAAGATCACTGTTATGAGTTGAAATGAAAATGTGAACGAAAAATACAAAAATTGCGACTATAGGCGTTGGCTTTCCCAGATCTGCTAGCAGGAATATCCCAGATCAATTCCTTAGCCCTCTCTCTATAACGACTGCCTCAGCCTACAATATTAAAATGGGCAAAAGAAATCCCAAGGGTATACGATCACCCTGTATGAAAGTAGAAAAAAAAATGAAAAAGTCTAAAATATTTGGGAATATTTTCCGCTTGTGGGAATCACCCTGTATAAAAAGAATTGTCAGAGAATGTGGGCACGAAATGTCCCTAGGGTATAATCTTTTGATGAGATCACCCTGTGTAAAAATGTTTAAATGTTGGATATAAATCCTAAGGGTATGTGCTCACCCTGTATAAAAATGAGAAAAAAAGAAAAATAGAAATTGCATCACAGCTTGTTTAAGGTATTTGCTATAAAATGAAATGCCTTGTGAAAATTAAAATGAATGCGTTTGAGCGTTTTAATTTGTTTTTAAGATTTATTTATGTTAGTTTATTTGATTGATTTTTGTTTGGTTTTTAAAATGATGGGTTATTGATCCCTTGTATGTATAAAAGTAGAAAGGTTTGATTTAACGAATAGTTTTTTGTTGTGGAATGTTTTTTCCAGTACAACAATTGAAATGAATGTACGAACACCTTTTTTGGCCACATCAGAGGATTTTTGGTACAAAGTAAAGTAGAAATGTCAAAGAATGTTTATGATAAAAATAATTGTTTGAGGGTAGTTTTCCCTGAAAGTTGAATACATGAAAAAGTGCGATAAATGGATAAGTAATCCTGAAAATAGAGCCTTATTAGAAGGACATTTTTAAAGTTTTTATTTGTTAAAGAGGGTAGTTTCCCTATGCAGTTGACAAGAGTTTTTGTTAACATAATTTGCGAAAATTGCAACTCCAGGCGTTGGCTTTTTCTCAGATCTGCTGGCAGAGGTATCCCAGATCAACCCCTTAGCCCTCTCTCTATAACGACTACCTCAGCCCAAAATAACTTTCCTCGCAAATGAATTTTAAAACGATACATAACTGGGCATTTTAGTATCCCGTCTACAACCCCTTGGACCTAGTTTGGCACCAAAGGGAGGTGTCTCATCATAGAGATCACCTGGCATTGTTGATTGACAGAGTCTGGGCATCCAATATCCCTGGGGGTAGTTTCCCCATACAACCCCTTAGATCTGAAAGATACCAAAGGGAGATGTCTCACCATAGAGATCATCTTATGTTTGTCATAGAGTCTGGGCATCCAATATCCCTGAGGGTAGTTTCCCCCATACAACCCCTTGGACCTAGTAAGGTGCCAAAAGGAGATGTCTAACCATATAGAACATCTTGTGCGAAAATGAAAAGTAGAATTGCTAGAAATTTAAATGTTTGTTAGAGAAAAATCAAAATATATTTGCAAGAGAAGGTATAATCTTTTAGTAGATCACCCTATAGAAAAAAGTATAAAATTGTCAACGAGGATTTAAAATATGTTTGTCAAAGAGGGTATAATCTTTTAGTAGATCACCCTATAGAATAATAATGCGAACGAATGCGAATAAAAATAGTACAGGAGCCTTGCTATAAAATGAAGGACTTCCCTTTAGATTGAAAATGCGAAAATGAACGAAATACAAGAAGTCTTTAAATAAAGAACTTCTTCTTGAGTGCAAAACGAAAAAATAGAAAAGCATGTGCAATGAACGGTAGATTGAAAATTGTTTGGCTATGGAGAGCCTGTTGCTAAGGGATAATTTTCCCTATGAACGAGAATAAAAATATAAGGGTATGCAGCCCTTTTGTACCTCTGATGTGGCGCTAGTTTCTAGAATAAAAGGAGGTGTCTTATTTTTGAAGAACACCTTGTATAAAAAGTAGAAAAATAGTAAAATGTTTTTATAGTGTTGAGTTGTAAGTTAAAAAAATGATTTTTATTTATTAAGTGAGATATTAGATCTCGAAACAACGATCAGCTGTTGTCTTGTATTTGTGACGAAAGTGAATTTTAAGAATAAGGTTTGATTGTAAAAATAGCGAATGTTTATGATTTGAGTTTTAAATATTGTTTAGCGATTTATTTGTAGAATCGTAGAACCATATCTACGGGTTTTTAGATTTGTTTAACGAAATGATTTGTTGCGAACTATTTGAACAATGCGAGAATTATTTTTTGCCGTCGGCAAATGAAAAAAAGTAAGTTAAGAATAAATGCGATTTGATTATTAGTGCAATTTTCTTGTACGAAAATTTGTTTTAATTACGAACGATACGAGTTTTTTAAAATTGTGTTTGTATAGTGAACGAGTTGAATTGTTGATTCTTAACTTGGAAAGGTGGCGTTTTAAAAGCCTAGTTATTTTTTAATAAACTTTCGTGCTGTTTACACGAAATGTAAAAATTCGAGCATATTTTCTGAATGATTGTGACAAAATTTGGTAGCGAGAACAATTTTTCAATTTTTGACAGAGAAATGTTTGTATATATGAAAATTGAGTTCATTTTTGAATTGTAGATTTTGATTGTGTGAAAATTTGTTCTTTCTGTTAGAACACAAAATATGTAGGATAAAAGTACGTAAATACAAGTAGATGCAATGTATTATAGGTTAAAAATATGCGACAATTATATAAATACAAATTCCTACAGAAAAAATGTATAGAATGCGACAATGTTTTATATGTTAAGAAAAAATGAAAAAATACATGTATCTCGACTTTATAGCTAAAAATATGCAGAACACACAAATACGAAATGTTTTCTTTTTTATAAATGTTTGATAGTTTACAGTAAGTAAGTAAATAAATATCTACGGCCGGCTAGTTAGCGCATGCGCCGAGAATTTGGTAAGTTTAAAATACAATGAAAGTTTTTTATACGTAAATGTAACGAAAAAATGTGTGCATTAATTTACCACAAGCCTACGATTGTTATCGGACCGCTTTTAAGTGGTTACAACGAATTTAAATGAGTTTTACAAAAAATACCTTACAATTTCTTGCTGTGAAGAGTTGCTTGAAGGTTTGAAGTTGCTTGAAGTTTTTAAGCCACCATAGGCCTATTGATGAAGTTGAAGAGTTGAACTGGATCGCTCAGGATCATGGAAGAATCTCTGGAATCGCTCAGGAACCTGGAGGAAAATCTCTGGAACTATTCCTGGAGAGTTGAAGAAGTGGACCATGATGAGGTCCTGGAGAAGTAATGAAGATTGAACCCGGTTCGATGGGACCATGTTGAGGTCCTGATCCGGCTCGATTGGACCATGTTGAGGGTTCTGGAATAAACCCTATGTTGTGCCAGTTTCCCAGGACGACCAACACTGTGTTATCGCCTTTTTAAACTGCATCGTTGTATTCGTAAAATGGACTGTATAGGATTGCTTCTCAACTTCCTTCAGCAAAAAAAACTATGAACACTTTTATTTAACCATTTATTAAACTTGTTAAATAAAATAAAAAACAACAACGTAACAAAGGATTACCTTAAACTAGTAATCAATGAACAAGTATTACAATTGATATGTGCTTAACAAGCACTAGCACATATCAATGAAAATGAATTAAAATAAATGATCACATCATTCAGAAAATATTGGTTTGCGTGTGTTCTGCTTGAGTGATAATTAGACACTGGTTTTAAGGAAGCATCGAGGAGCTTTGCATCGTATTTCTATCCCTTCTCCCCCGCCTTATTGTTCTAGAAGTTTTTTAAGCTTTTTATGCTGTCTCTCTCTCCCGCTTGAGATGACAAGGACCAACTCAAATCACGCCATCATGAGTTTAGGGCGGACTTGACAATCGTCACGTAATCCTAAGAAGTTCGTTATAGTTTTGCGCGGTAAATATATTGGCCTACGTGTTAATCGTAGCGTAATGAAAAAAATTGTTTGTCGATGTCTCGCGTCTGAAGGTTGTTTTTCAAATGCATCCCGGTGCGGCGTTGCCGGTTGAACTTAATATGAGTTTACATGTTTAATTATTTGAAAATTAAACAGTATCCGAATGTCAAAAAAAGTATCCGGATACCGGATACTTTCAAATTTGGTCACGGATACGGATACCGGATACAAAATTTAAAAAGTATCCGGATACGGCTTTCGGATACATCAAAAGTATCCGGATACTACCCAGCTCTGTACAGAGCTAATGTTTTTCTTTTCACAGTAATCCCAAATTTGTCTAGAAATTAGATTTAGGTTTTTAAATCTAATGCCTCCCATTCTGTTGACATACGAGATGGCTGTCGTGTTGTCGATGTGAATTAATATATTGTAACTGTGCTTATTTTTTGTAAAAGATTTTAAAGCATTAAAGGCAGCTAGTAACTCTAGGTAATTTATATGCTTATTTTTTTCATCAATAGTCCAGAAACCACGGGCAATTTCATGTCCAGAACTGCACCCCAACCTGTTTTTGACGCATCACTGAATATTTCAAAGTCGTAGGTGGGAATTTTAATATTATTGCAACTGCTGGGTAGTTTCTTTAGCCACCAGTTTATGTCAACAGATAGGGAAGTAGGGATAGATACGTTTGCGTTATAATTATTGTTTTTTTTATTTAAGGCTAAATAATTCAGTTTCTCAGATGTGCCCATTCATATTTTACAGTCGGACAAGCCGCGACTAATTTTCCGATTATTTTGGCCATATCTCTAATTTTTTGTATTTTTTTTTGCAATATCTGAAGTTTATTTCTGATATTAGATTTCTTTTTTGAAGTTAATGATATTGTCAATTTTTCTGTATCGTAACAAAAGCCTAGATATGTACAAGACCGGCTGGGAGTCAGTTGGCTTTTTGCGAAATTTATAATAAATCCAAGAGACTGAAGTATTTTTATTGCATCTGACACATTTCTTGTGCATCGATTAAAATCTTTATCTAATAATAAAAGATCATCTAGATATATAACACATACCATTCCCTTAGATCTCAGGTAGCTGATAACAGGTTTAAATATTTTTGTGAATATATATATATATATATATGGACCTGTGCAAAGACCAAATGCCTTGTACTCATATAATCTATTTTCAAAAAGAAACCATAAGTATTTCCGGCTACTTTTATGTAATAGGCGTCCGACAAATCAATACATGCTAAATAGACATTTTTTGTAATAATGTTGCATACAGTCTTATGATTTTCCAATTTAAAATGAGGTGGAGATATATTTGTGTTCAATTCTTTTAGATTAAGTATAAATCTGTCACCACCATTTGGTTTTTGTCGTAAAAAATAGGCCGATAAAAATTGATGTTTACAACTACTACATTCGAATATAACAATAAGGTCTTTAACAGCTATTTCGACTAGTTTGACCTCGTTTGATTTGTATTTAGTAAAGTTTTTAGCACGTTGAATTGCTTTAAATTTTATTTTATATCCCTGGATCCAGCTAAGTAAAGTGCTATTGTTAGTTATTTTTGTCCAATTTTTATAAAACCTTTTTAGGCGACCACCACATTTTTTTTAACTTATTTATTTCCTGTATGTTCCCCGATAGTTGCGTCGGACTTGGTAATTCCGCCCCTCCCCTCTTTCTTGAAGATTTCCCAGTTTAGTCGAGTGATCTTTGGTGGGTAGAAGGGGCGTCTGAAGTTTCTTTGCTCGGTGCAACAGCTTATGTAGTCAGTCACCTGTTAAGTTTAACTGTGTACCATTTGCCCATGTATTTGTATTTGTATGAGACAAGGTTTTTTGTGGTTAAAAACTTATACCACTGTGTATATTTTATGTAGCATAATTTTTGTGGTTAAAACTTATACCACCTCCATGTATTTTGTATAAAACGCTGTTTGTGGTTAAAACTTATACCACTTGTGTATATTTTATATAGCATAATTTTTGTGGTTAAACCTTATACCACTTGTGTATATTTTACATAGCATAATTTTTGTGGTTAAAACTTATACCACTTATGTATATTTTATATAGCATAATTTTTGTGGTTAAAACTTATATCACATGCTAATATTCTGTATAGGACAATTTTTGTGGTTAAACCTTATACCACTTTTGTATATTTTATATAGCATAATTTTTGTGGTTAAAACTTATACCACATGCTAATATTCTGTATAGGACAATTTTTGTGGTTAAACCTTATACCACTTTTGTATATTTTATATAGCATAATTTTTGTGGTTAAAACTTATACCATTGTGTATATTTTATATAGCATAATTTTTGTGATGAAAACTTATACCACTTGTGTATATTTTATATAGCATAATTTTTGTGGTTAAAACTTATACTACATGCTAATATTCTGTATAGGACAATTTTTGTGGTTAAACCTTATACCACTTGTGTATATTTTATATAGCATAATTTTTGTGGTTAAAACTTATACCACTTATGTATATTTTATATAGCATAATTTTTGTGGTTAAAACTTATACCACATGTGTTAGGTTTTATAGGTTAAGCAGACTGTATTTGGTAATTTGGTACAAAAAAATCGTACCTTTATTTATCCAGAGCGTTCCACAAGAATCCAACATCTATTTTGGCACCCGAGAAAGAAAAAGGCTAAATAGGGAAATAGGAATGGGTGTATTTTCACTTAGTTACAATCTACGATCTTGCCGGTCCGTTTCTTTGAAAAAGAGCAATTTATACCGTGTATACGAGGTACAACGGTTCGAAGTCAAAGTAATACTACTTTTTTTTACTAAATCCAAATCCATGCGACATGTGCGTAGCCAAATTACTTAAAAACAAAAGGGCTTTGATATAGGCAACACATTTTTCATTAATTCTAAATTTAATTACACGGCCTAAACAACATGCTAATATTCTGTATAGGACAATTTTTCTTCAGTTAGAAGCTCTCCCTAATACGCATTAAAAAAATATAGGGTTTTGCACATCTAACTTTACTATTTACTTTAATAATTGACGTTAAGTGACAAACAACATATTTTACACAATTTTTAATAAGTACAAAATTTTACAAAGTTTAATCGTAAGAAAACTACAATAGTGAAAGTTAAAATTTATAGTAGGTGTTCAAAATGTCTTCCATTTTCATTTATACATTTTCTTGCCATTTTTTTCATTGATTTACGCACATCTCTTAGCATTGCAGGGGTCACCTGTCTAAATGCTGCAGTAATTCTTTCTTTCATATTTCCTTTTGTGGTAACCTCTTCTTTGTAAACAATATTTTTAATAAAACCCCACAAGAAAAAATCGCAAGGTGTAAGGCAAGGCGATCTAGTAGGCCAATTTATAGGTCCTCCCATTCCTATCCAACGATCCTGAAATTCCATATTTAACCAATTGCGAACATCAAATAGGTAATGTGGTGTGGCACCATCTAATTGAAACCACATTCCGTTGCGATAATTTTGAGGCACATTTTGCAATAAGTAGCGAAAATCATGTTCTAAAAAATCTAAAAATATAGCTCCATTTACAGTCCCATCAAAGAAATAGGGACCAATTACATAATCACCTATTATTCCCGCCCACACATTCAAAGACCATGGATACTGTGATGTGGTTCTAAATAAATGTTCATTGTGGTCCGAATAATAATGGAAGTTGTGTCTATTTACACAACCGTTCTTATGAAACGTGGCTTCGTCGGAGAATAAAACTTTGTTAAAAAGTTACGCTCTGTATTTATCTTGTTGGTAACAATTCTTGGTGAAGCTGGATATGATAAGGGTGATATTTATTCTTTTTTATTATGCGTCTAATTGTGGTATTGGAAATATCTAACTGAATGCTTAATTGCCTTGTGCTTATATTGGGATCTTCAACTATACTGATCATTACCTTATATTCGTTGTCAATAGTAACAGCTGTAGTTTCACGTGAATGTTTTTCATACTTGACGGTTCCTGTTCTATCAAATCTATTCTTTAAATTCTCAAAAGTATCCTTTTGTGGATGACGTCTTTCTGGGTATCTTTGTCGATAGACCCTACTAGCAGAAACGCATTTTTTTGACATTCACCCAGTATCCATATCATATCAATATTTTCTTGAACACTATAATTCTTATTAAAATCCATTTTTTATACACAATACCGATTAAATATAGTAGACGTGATACAATACAAAATTTTATGTTGACAATTAATGCCATAACAAAATATACCTACTGTCATTTTCATAGGTAACTTGATTTCTTATTAAAAATTGTGTAAAATATGTTGTTTGTCACTTAACGTCAATTATTAAAGTAAATAGTAAAGTTAGATGTGCAAAACCCTATATTTTTTAATGCGTATTAGGGAGAGCTTCTAACTGAAGAAAAATATACAGGGTATCCTATTTGAAAAAATTAAGTTATTACCATTTGAAAACTAGACTATTGGCACGCCATCGGCAAACACCCTGTGCAACAGGTGAAGATGTTGTGTGATTATTGTGATAGTTGCATATTTCATTTACATCATAGTAGCTTTTTGGAAGAATTTTTTAAAAAATGTGGTTTTTGTGCTAATATTTCTGAAGTGCTGTTTTTTCATTAAATCTGCTTAAAATAGGAATAACTTGTCAACGCCGCGTCGGATTTACAAATACAAAAAACTACCGTAAATCTAATATTAAGTAGAATCAGAAGACATAATCGTATACAGGGTGTTCAATTTAAAAAAACCAAATTAATTTTCATTCCACAAAAATTAGCCACCCTGTATACATCAAAAAATTTATAATTGTAGTCCGAGTGACACTGTCTACCCCTACAAAAAATCTTGTTGATATCTCTTTTAGTTTCGGTGCTAGAGTGGAAATAATTGGCGCACCCTGTATAAACTATAGATTTTCATCTTTCTCCAGTTTTTTGTGATATTTTTCTATGAATTCAAGTTCATTTTGATACGATTGCTTGAGGGAAATTCGAATTTTTTTTTCACTAAAAATATACAAAAGTTCATTCATTACTTTTCAAAGAAAAGGCAGTCAGTAAATATGTATAATTCACAGTGGGCCAACCCTCTAACTAGGTAACTTCCATTGCAGTATTTCTACTGGGCCATCAATGATTTTCACCGTTTTGCCTTCAGAGGCCCCTCATTCAAAAGACATCGTTGGCCTGCAAAGACCAGTCAAAAGACACTGTTGGCCAACCTTGGGGCTTCAAAGGCCCGTCATTAAAAGACACCGTTGGCCAGCACAGGCCCGTGAAAAGACACGGTTAGCCAGCATTGGGCCTTCGACGGCCCGTCATTAAAAGTCACTGTTGGTCAGCATTGGCCATGATGATGGCCAGAGTGAGCTACCTTCACCGTCCCGTCATCGGGCGCTTTCACACTAGGCAGCACGACAACGACACGACATGGAGTGGGGATGAATTATCATTAAAATCGACGAAGCCACTACATCGCTTTCAATGTAAATTCATCCCTACTCCATGTCGTGTCGTTGTCGTGCTGCCAAGTGTGGAAGCTGCCATCAGCTACAGATACTTTGCCGTGCCGGCCAGCATATGTTCGGCCGCCATAGGGCCGATCAAAATTGTTTTGGGTAGTTAGATCATTATGAGTCATATTTCCTGACGAAATCATTTAAGTTTGGATAGTTAAAAGTAGTTATTTTTAGGAAAGTATACGATTACCTTATTGTTTGAATTAATAAAAATTCTCCATAATAAATAAACAAATGGGTGATTTCGCCTAATACTTCTTGAACAAAATAAACGAGTTTAAGTTCGGCTTTCCATAATATATCTATCCACAATTTTAATTTTCTTTCTAGCAAACATTGAATCTTTACGATTGGTTTTGTTAGACGTAGTAAAATGCTTCTATAGCTTTTTTCTATCGATTCTAAGGTTAGAGTTATATCTTCAATGTCCTAAAAAAGCGAGAGTAGTTTAAAATTTATTTCATACCAAATATTTCTTTATGACACAAATGTTTAAAGTTTATTTAAGAAAGCTATGCCAAGAAGTTCGCTGTGAAACTAAATAGTTTGAAGCATTGAATACTGGTTGGTTTTCCACCTGTTCGGAAGAACACATTTTCCAGGTGCACATTTTTTGAGAAAGATGGCTGGAATAGTGTCTAATTCTTTAAAAATCGTGATCATAGAAAAAGTATCGTGTGCAACATGTGCCCAAAAATTTTTTTCTACAACTGCTATGAAAAGTAGCGAATTTCTCATAGCTTACTTAATTTCAAAACCATGTATTGCTCATACCGTGCGGGAATATGTTTCCTCGCGGCACTTTGCCCACACCACATGCATTTATATGGAGAATTAACAAAAATCGACAAAAACTTAGTAGGCTGCTGTTCAGCTTTAAATAGTTGTCACAACTGTCACATTATAGAAGTTTGTTAAATTTTTCAGGTAGTTATAAATATTATTTTAATAAGACTTTATAATAAATAATATGGGTACTGACAGTAGTGACGATTTTGATGATACTCCGCCAGAGATATTGGAAAGAGCCGCAAAAGTAATGTTAGATTTGTTGCCGGTAATTTCAAGAAAAAAGTATGAATTGGCATAGGAACAATTTATAGAATGGAGAATAAATACAAATATAAAATTAAAAAAATTATTTAACCGTTAAAAGGTAGGATACTTTCATGTTATTTTAGTATTGCTAATCATAAAAATACATATTGTTACATTACTTGTATTCTTTAAATTTGTGCAGTTGTAGGAATAATATATTGTGCAACAAGTGGTAAAAGTACTTTTGAAAGTTGAACTTTCCCTACTTATTGTTGTACAATAGTGGACTGAAAAACAGGAAAAAAGTCACTTCCTTCTTGAATAATTTTTTTTAAGTTATAACTAAATGGGACCTTCACAGATCGATAGGATAGGTCCATGGTCACCCGAAATGGCTAATTACGACATTTTTTTGTAGGTTAGACAATTTTTGTACTGAAAAATGTCATCAATCTGTCAAAATTCAGTTTTCATACTTTTTCACAGATACATCGCGATATCTCCGAATCTAATGGAGATTTATGAACTTTTTTAATCGATAGGAGAGAGATGGCCGCTGATACCTGTGTTAACTACACTTTTGAAAAAATTTTTGTTTTGTCTTTGAAGTAGGCAAAACTTCAAATTATACTTTTTATGTAATACTTTTTTAGGTAAGCGAGAAACTTTTTTGCTTTGAGGATTTTTGCCATACTACACGGTGATCTGGAACAATCTTTAAGATTGCCCGAAATGTCACCAAAATCTGAGGGCGTATAGTGATTCTGAAAGGGCTCCTTAAGCAAAATTGATGATTACGTAAATTCTACAAACTAGATTTTCGAGAAAAATTGAATTTTGTCATTTTTGAACTGTTTGCCGTTTTAATGCACAAATGGCCAATAAACACCCCAGATATATGAATTTTGGGTTAGAAATCAGCCACAAAAGAGTCAGAAATTACAAATAACAACGTTTATTCTTTAATCGAAAACACAATTATAAATATATAAAGAAAAAATTGAGAAATTGTGTTAAATATGGTGTGATGAAAAATTTACAACAGCTTTTTTCAAGCTCGCTACATGATTAAGCAATGAATTTTTCTTATAGCGTTTCCAAAATTTCAGAAACTCTTGGTGAACCGATTCCCCAGCCTGTTCTGACCATAACACTAATCTTTCATCGTCCGATAAAAATTGTAGACTCTGGTGAATGTGTTTCGTTGCTATATGTACTTCCAGTGTTTCGGAAACTTCTGTACTGATAAAAGCGTTGGTCATACATTTTTTCAGATTCTCCTGATCTTTTGCTTTGGAGCACAAATTCACCAACTGGTTCATGGCCTTGAAAGCCTGAATAAATGGTACTAGTTTGAAATAGCCCACCTCTGAATAAACTTGTACATCTGCAAGTTCATCAGCTCTTTTCAGGAGTTGTCTACAGGCGTTTCCTTCGAAAATTTCACCTTGATAACATTTAGACACTAGATTCAATTTTTTTTGGCTAGATCAAGGCTTTTTCGCGGCTAACCAATGGAACAACACCGTTCCAAAATAGATGGTTAACATACCCTTGTAGGATATGTAATTCTGGGATTACACACTTTTCTATGACTGGGACCTTTCATCGAAAAGTGGTAAATTGACAGTGCTATGGCATTTTGAGGCTACTTTTTTATCTTTCCCCAGCAAACAAAAATTCTTATAATCATTTCTCAGATTACCAAAGTTTTTCAAAATCTCCAATGTCTCATCCAACTCGGGTGAACGACCCAGATTAAGGTTTTGGTCATATTTTTGTTGGTCATGGATACTCTGGCAATCTCTCAATGATGATAGGCTAACGAAACAATAGGGATATGGATAACTTGCAGTTGCAGTTTGCTGACCATTCACAATTAACAATAATTTAAAATCTAACGCAAATTTTAAACGATAAATTATTCACTTTGGTCAACTCGAAAAGTATTTTTAAATTATCATAAGTTTCTTTAATGTCTGGAACAACACAAAGTAATATCAATTTTTTCACACTGGTTAATTTGCTGTCTTGCACCTTTCGTTTCTTAGTCGTAATTGGCCAGTGCCTTTCAAAATATTTATTTTTGCACCCTGTTGCCTGCCTGTAAGGCAAATGTAACAATTACAGGCTTCCGACGACGATCTTGTAGATTTGGCTAGGGACATATGCAAATAGTTTGGCATCGTTGGAATAGGTCTGTTTGTACCGTTTTTTTCTTCTCCTGGAGTGTTAATCGGCAACTTGAACAAATACTTAACGGGAATCTGGGATTCGAGATGTTGAAATCATCATATACGTACATTTTAATCAAATTCACCATATCCGAGTTGATTGCAAATTTGTCTAGCTTCACACTTCCATGTCTTATTTTTTCTCCACACGGTGCACACAGTTTTCTCCTATTTTCGTCATGATTGCATTTTTATATTACCGGCGCCATAATTAATTCAACAAAACACGTCTTGAATCTTCGCGAGTTCTTTTAGAAATGGCATGTTTATAGCAAAAAAGAATTGTAAACATTGAAAGTCTCATGTATCAGATAAGGAGCAAAGACTAGGTCTTAACTGAACATTTGGTTTTGCTTTGTTTACGTTATTGGTAATGTTTATGTTTTTGTCTGGCATCTTTATAAATGTATCTAAATCGTTTTTGAATAACATTGAAGAAGGACAGAGTGCGCTATGAGCAAGGTGGAATTTCAAACAAGTGGGTTTTCAGACTCTCTCAAACAGCAGCCCCCCCCCCTCTGCTCGCCCCAGGACTAAGCATATCGTGAAGATACGTTTGTCAATTTTGGGCCACATGTGCCAATTAAATCTTTCCAGTTGGTTGAATCTCGGACAAAGTAGTTTGTAGGATTTACGTAACCATCAATTTTGCTTAAGGAGCCCTCCCAGATTCACTCTGCGCCCTCAGATTTTGGTGACATTTCGGGCAATCTTTAAGATTGTTCCAGATCACCGTGACTATCAGCGAATAAAATGAAGGTATGATATTAAGGAAGTTTTTAAAAAAAACCGCAGTGCGTTACGGCCTATAGTTTTTGAAATATTGCAAATTAAATATCCGAGTTTTTCTATCCAAGAGTCGGTTTCGTTCGTCTTCACAGCGCAATATGTCGTCGCTGCCGTTTCGATCTGTAAATCCCAAGTTGCATACCTACCAAGTAGTCCAAGAAAGCTAGTAAATTTTTTTTGTAATATCGAGCAGAAACTAGTAACTGATCAGATCGACTTAAATTTTTTTGCAAATTGCTAGTAAAGGTGTCCAGAAGTAGAAAACTTTCGTTAGTTGCGTTTTGAGTGGTGGTAGGTGGGGGTGTGAAAAAAAAGAAAAAAAATTCGTAATTGATAAATTACCTTTTTTAATGAATTAATGTTCCCTCCCGAGTTATAGTGCGCAGAAAAATATGATATTCACCACAATATTCGTACATTTCTAAAAAAAAATGTATTTTTTGCCCGTAACTTTTTTTGGCTGATAATATTAAATAATGTAGAATAATCCATTTTAAAGCTTAGGTTATCGCCAAAATATCATGTTATGACAAACTTTTTCATTGGAATGACCGTTTTTTCAATATTTGACCCGAAAAAATGGCATTGACGGTTATAAACGCAAAGATAAAAAAAATGGTAATTATTCGGAAGAACATTTGCTCAAAGCCTTGTCTCTTTAATTTTTTTTTCAAAAATCAATACTTCTCATTGAAAATGTCATAAAAAACAAAAATTTAGCTCAACTTTAACAGACCAAAACTTAAAAAATAATTATCCATAGGGCTAAAAATTACTAATTGTAAAAATTGTAAAAACATATGTTACGACTTTCTGCAAAAGTATTTTTTTGTCAAATACCACAGTCTAGATAGCGATAAAAAAATAGCGTAAAAAAATTAAAAAAAATTTATTTTGTCCATAATTTTTTTTCTGCTTATGTTAAACGGTTCTGGAAGGTCTTAAAATGTTCCCAATGTTGTTCTCTCATTAAGATGTTATAAACATTTTTTTGTGGAAGTCATATTTTTTCAGATATTTACGCTAGAACAGCGTTTCTCAAACTTTTCAAATGTTGTACCACATAAATATGAAACAAAAATATATGTACCACCATAAAAGCATTTCGCCGTTAAAAATCAATGTGTCGCGAAATTGTTCGAAGTTTTTGGAAAAGTCGTCATTTCAATATTAAAGCTAGAGCCGTTAAAGTCAAAAACTTGAAGAAAAATATATGTGTTTCTGAAAACAAAATGATAAATGTTAAATTGTACCCCTAAAACATTGTAATGTACCACCAGTGGTACATGTACCACAGTTTGAGAACCCCTGCTAGAACGATCCAGTTTCTTAAAACACCCATTTTTCAATTGCCAGATCTTCCTTCGTATTAATCGTAGAAAAATAGTTCATATAAATTTTTACGTAATAAAATCAGATTTTCGGTTATATTTAAAAAACTAGAAATGTACGATTTTTATGGTGAAAATCGTAATTTTTACGCCCTATAACTCGGGATGGATTTATTCTCATGAAAAATTGTATTTAACATTAATTCATTAACAAATAATAATTTATCGATTGCGCAAGTTTATTTTCTTTTTTTCCCTCACTTTTTGATGAAAAGAACGCCACTATCGAAAGTTTTCTACTTCTGAACTAAACACCTTTCCTAACAATTTGCAATAAATTTCAAGTCGATCCGTTTAAAAAAAAACTTTATTAATACTAAATTATAATCACAAGGAGACTAGGAAAGTACTTAGAAATGGTTAAAACAAAAAAAAAACACTTTTAAACTGCTACTATCAAAAGTCTAGTAAAATAAGGAAACTGCATACATTTTTTTTATCACGTTATAAGAAGCACCACTTTCTTTATGATGTAAAAGAGTTTTGTGTGTATTATGTTTTATAAATTTTTTTATAAATTACAATCATGGGGGGTAATTACCCCCTGTACCCCCCCGTAAATCCGCCCTTGTTACCCCCATACCCCATAACAAATATATCATAAAAGTATTTATTTCAACATTTCAACCAAAAGCAACAATTGTGTTTTGTTTTATCATAAATGCCCAAAATGCCTCTGGGCTTTATTCCCCATGCTTAACCAGTTGAAGCCTCTTTGGTTGTTACAAGTATATCAATATACTAGGATTCAGGATTAAGAATTGTAGTGCTAATTATAACGACAGTACTTGAACCAGGATTTGTAATTGATGTAGTTTAGACGTTGCATGTGATCCTCAAAAACAAAAGGAGTGTGTAAAGTCAACATATATAACAGATACTCTAAAAATGAAAAAATATATACGGTGATCCATTTAAAACAAAGACCGAATGTTTTGCACCGGATTCATGTTTCACCCTGTATACTCGAAAATAATTTTAAGAAGTAGCCCATCGAGCCTCCAATAACATAGGTACAATAAGATTTTTTGCTCGATTTTCGTCAGCCTAACAGCCTAACAGATATATCTGAGAGGACATTTTACTAATAAAGAATTGGTTATAATCACTTTCAATTAATTAACGAGTTCGTCAAGGCAAGTTTGTCGATTTTTATTTAAAATATTTAATAAAATAAGAAATTGTAGGAAAAAACGAATGTAATTAGGTACAATTTATTTTTCGGCGATTTTGTTTTATTTTATGAAATAAAATTAAATTTATTCGTTCATTAAAAATATTATTAGCAGCAAAAATAATCGTTACGCGCTGTTCCGACAGTGGCGGGTAATTTTGAATTTCATCAAGTCCCATGTGACCGGTGACGGTGACCGGTTATGTTTTATGTTATTATGTTGGCAGCACTGGATTCCGGAATTGTCAATATGTCAATTTGTTAGTTTGTTTTTGGTAGCAGGTAGCAGTAACAGAGTTTTTTCTTTTTACAAATAAAATGGCAACTCAACAAATAGAAATTATTTCTCAAGCCCAAATAAAAATTGAACCCGAAAGGGAGGATGAGATAAACATTATACTATACAACTAGAGGAGAAACTTGATGTTACAAAAGATTCTTGTACAGTTCAATATACAGATATTGAGACAAAATTATTCAGTGATAACAGTTTTAAGATTGAAGAAGAAGAAGTACATATTAAGGATGAAATTGAACTACTTTTAGAAGAAGTTCATAAGAACATTAAACAACTAAATGGGAAGTATCTCAAGATAGAGGAGAAACTTGAGGGTACAAAAGATTCTTGTACAGTTCAATATGCAGATATTCATACAAAATTATTCAGTGATAACAGTTTTAAGATTGAAGAAGAGGAAATACATATTAAGGATGAAAGCGAACAACGTGTAGAAGAAGTTGATAAGAACGGCAAGAATTTTGAAGAGGGTGGTTGCCAACAATGTTTTACTAATGATGAAGAAAAATATGAGTGCAATATTTGTAAACCTACTTTTTCTCAAGAAGGCAATCATCAAACACGTTTATTAGTTCAAACAAGTGAAAAGATGTATGTATGCGTATTTTGCAAAAAAATCATTTACTTGGAAATCATCTCTGAAAGGACATTTACTAATTCATTCTGGTGAAAAAAATTTTAAATGCTACGTTTGTAAAAAATCATTTACTCTGAAGTCAACTCTGAAACAACATTTACTAATTCATTCTACTGATAAAAATTTTAAATGCAACGTTTGTGAAAAATCATTTACTCGTAAGTCACAACTGAAGGAACATTTACCAATTCATTGTCCACGTGCGGATTAACTTCCTTGTGTTCATTTTTTCATTGTAATGTTTGAAAAGTTCTTAGTTTTTTAATTTAACAATTTTAAATACGTTTGTGAAAAATCATTTACTTGGAAGAAATCTCTGAGAGCACATTTACTAATTCATTCTGGTGATAATAAATGCAACATTTGTGAAAAATCATTTACTTGTAAGTCACATCTGAAACAACATTTACTAATTCATTCTGGTGATAACAATTTTAAATGCAACGTTTGTGAAAAATCATTTACTCGTAAGTCACAACTGAAGGAACATTTACCAATTCATTGTCCACGCGCGGATTAATTTCCTTGTGTTCATTTTTTCATTGTAATGTTTGTAAAGTTCTGAGTTTTTTAATTTAACAATTTTAAATGCAACGTTTGTGAAAAATCATTTACTTGGAAGAAATCTCTGAGAGCACATTTACTAATTCATTCTGGTGATAATAAATGCAACATTTGTGAAAAATCATTTACTTGTAAGTCACATCTGAAACAACATTTACTAATTCATTCTGGTGATAACAATTTTAAATGCAACGTTTGTGAAAAATCATTTACTCGTAAGTCACAACTGAAGGAACATTTACCAATTCATTGTCCACGCGCGGATTAATTTCCTTGTGTTCATTTTTTCATTGTAATGTTTGTAAAGTTCTGAGTTTTTTAATTTAACAATTTTAAATACAACGTTTGTGAAAAATCATTTACTTGGAAGAAATCTCTGAGAGCACATTTACTAATTCATTCTGGTGATAATAAATGCAACATTTGTGAAAAATCATTTACTTGTAAGTCACATCTGAAACAACATTTACTAATTCATTCTGGTGATAACAATTTTAAATGCAACGTTTGTGAAAAATCATTTACTTGGAAGAAATCTCTGAGAGCACATTTACTAATTCATTCTGGTGATAATAAATGCAATATTTGTGAAAAATCATTTACTTGTAAGTCACATCTGAAACAACATTTACTAATTCATTCTGGTGATAACAATTTTAAATGCAACGTTTGTGAAAAATCATTTACTCGTAAGTCACAACTGAAGGAACATTTACCAATTCATTGTCCACGCGCGGATTAATTTCCTTGTGGAACCATGTTTGTTCATTTTTTATTGTAATGTTTGTAAAGTTCTGAGTTTTTTAATGAATAAATTATTATTATTATTATTGTGGTGATAACAATTTTAAATGCAACGTTTGTGAAAAATCATTTACTTGGAAGAAATCTCTGAGAGCACATTTACTAATTCATTCTGGTGATAATAAATGCAACATTTGTGAAAAATCATTTACTTGTAAGTCACATCTGAAACAACATTTACTAATTCATTCTGGTGATAACAATTTTAAATGCAACGTTTGTGAAAAATCATTTACTCGTAAGTCACAACTGAAGAAACATTTACCAATTCATTGTCCACGCGCGGATTAATTTCCTTGTGGAAGCATGTTTGTTTATTTTTTATTGTAATGTTTGTAAAGTTCTAAGTTTTTTAATGAATAAATTATTATTATTGTGGTGATAACAATTTTAAATGCAACATTTGTGAAAAATCATTTACTTGGAAGAAATCTCTGAGAGCACATTTACTAATTCATTCTGGTGATAATAAATGCAACATTTGTGAAAAATCATTTACTTGTAAGTCACATCTGAAACAACATTTACTAATTCATTCTGGTGATAACAATTTTAAATACAACGTTTGTGAAAAATCATTTACTCGTAAGTCACAACTGAAGAAACATTTACCAATTCATTGTCCACGCGCGGATTAATTTCCTTGTGGAAGCATGTTTGTTTATTTTTTATTGTAATGTTTGTAAAGTTCTAAGTTTTTTAATGAATAAATTATTATTATTGTGGTGATAACAATTTTAAATGCAACGTTTGTGAAAAATCATTTACTTGGAAGAAATCTCTGAGAGCACATTTACTAATTCATTCTGGTGATAATAAATGCAACATTTGTAAAAAATCATTTACTTGTAAGTCACATCTGAAACAACATTTACTAATTCATTCTGGTGATAACAATTTTAAATGCAACATTTGTGAAAAACCATTTACTTGGAAGTCACATCTGAAACAACATTTACTAATTCATTCCGGTGAAAAAAATTTTAAATGCAACATTTGTAAAAAATCATTTACTTGGAAGTCACATCTGAAAGGACATTCACAAATGCATTCTGGTGTTAAGAATTTTAAATGCGACGTTTGTAAAAAATTATTTTCTCGTAAATCATCTCTGAAAGAACATTTACAGATTCATTATGGTGAAAAAAAATTTCAATGCAACGTTTGTAAAAAATTATTTACTCTGAAGTCAACTCTGACACAACATTTACTAATTCATTCTGCTGATAAAAATTTTAAATGCAACGTTTGTGAAAAATCATTTACTTGGAAGTCACATCTGAAACAACATTTACTAATTCATTCTGGTGATAACAATTTTTTGGAAGAGTTTTAAATGCAACTTTTGTAAAAAATCCATTGACTCGGAAAGGACATTTACTAATTCATAAAAAATTTCTATTACTTAAATGGAAATAAATAATGCTTTCTATTCTCTTGAAGAGTATCTCAGAGATGCTATTTTGTAATTTTGTTCATTACATTTTAATGTATTATAATGTATGTATATGTATGTGTTTTAATGATATATTTTAGACCATTAACTGACAAGTCAGATAAGTTTTTTATAAATTGTAATTTTAAAAAACTTTATAGACAAATAAACTATCTATATATCTAATATTTGGTTAGAATGGATGTATATTTATAATCATTTTCAATTAATTAACGAGTTCCTCAAG
The DNA here is from genome assembly GCA_949320105.2 of Crepidodera aurea. Lineage (NCBI taxonomy): Eukaryota > Metazoa > Arthropoda > Insecta > Coleoptera > Chrysomelidae > Crepidodera > Crepidodera aurea. Next base: position 25,770,153 of record OX439479.2, on the reverse strand, counting down.
GCAAGTTTGTCCATTTTTATTTAAAATATTTATTAAAAGAAATTGTAAGGAAAAACGAATCTAATTAAATTTTTTTCCTTGCGATTTTGTTTTATGTTATGAAATGAAAATAGTAATGTATGTAACATAATGTGGTACTTTTTTTCACGTATGTGAAAAAAGACACTTTATGCATATGTTGCGTACAATATTTTTTCTACAGCCCTCTGCAAATAATAAAATCAAATATTTTAATTAAAATTTTGAAAATGTAATTGTTTGGTTGACTAATGTGAATTTTTTATCCAGTCACGTTTGATTCATGGAGACAGCCTCATTTAAATTGTGAATATTTGGTACAGCTTTTCCCAGTATTAAACGTTACCTTTGAATTTATAAATGTAGTAAAAAACAAATTAACTATTTAAAACTTTTACCTTAAACATTACATTATAGTATATTAAGTTTGGAGAACGGTAAGGGGTTTTTACCGATGGAAGACAATTATTGTCTGACCGATCAGGACATTTTTTTTTTGACAAACAGTGGTAGGCCTCGGTTAGGGGGTAAACAAATAGGTATAAAAACGGAGGAAACAAGATTAAGATTCTAATCATAGACGAATCTTAGTATCTCTCAGAAATTCCAAAAAGCAATCGATAATTTTATCAGAGAAATGGGTCAAAGGAGAAGGAATATTATATTTTATAAGGTTTATATAAAGTTTATTTGAATGTTCCGTGTATTTTTTGCATTCGAAATAAACGTGATTGAGGTCTCCAATTGAACCACAAAAATCGCAATATTCATTTTCTTTTACATTAATTTTAAACAGGTGTTTTGGATAACTGGCATGACCAAATCTAGTTCTAATTAATGATGTACAATAATGTCTTGGAATAATATGATTTCTAAACCAGGGTGAGTTTGGGATGTTTCTCTGTATTTTTGTATATTGATTGGAGTAAGTGGAGCAGAATTGTGACCAATCAGACCTCCATCTTCTCATAGTATTAGATTTTAGTAAGGCAAACACATCTGGGCTACTGATGTTATAAGTTGTGTTATTTCCATTTTCTATTGCAGATTTGGCAAGCATGTCAACATATTCGTTGTGCTTCAGACCAATATGTGCCTTTACCCATATAAAACATATATCTACACTACTATTCATTAGTTGGTACAAAATCTTTTTGATCAAGAAAATATATTGATTAGAATTAAACTTGGACATATCCATCGCTACCGCTGATTTTAAGACAGATAGACAATCTGAAGCAATTAAAGCTTTTTTAATATTGGATTCTGAAACAAATTGTAAGGCTTCTAGTATCGCAATTGCTTCTGCAGTGTAACTAGAGAAGTTATCTGGTAATTTAAAAATATTCTTAATATTAAGGGACGGGACATAATAGGCGCAGCCAGTACCTACAATTGTCTTGGAGGCATCAGTGTATATAACAGTATAATCAGGAAAATAATTTAAATTATAAAGGAGTAGGTTTGATCAATTGTGAGGATTTTCTTCATAATTGGGTTGTTTAAGTAAAGTTTTGTTGAAGAAGCAAGGGAAGTCAGTTATGGTGAAGAGTTGGTCGAAAGAACTTAGTGTATGGGTAGTTATCTCACAACTTTGGACAGCTTTACATAAAGGCGGTGAGTTTTTATGAGTCCAGTATTTATTTGTTAGGTCATGTGTATTAAGTCGAATGATTTCAGAATATAAGGTTGGATTATATATAAGTGCCTTAATTAGGAATTTTTTACTTAGATATTCTCTTCTGTATTTAATAGGTGGCTCTACCGCTTCGATATAAAGAGTTTCAGTTTTTGTAGACCTCATAGCACCCAAACATATTCGTAGTACAGAGTTTTGGAAAACTTCTAAATTTTTAAGTAAAGAATTATTGGCCGATCCATACAAAAAACACCCATAGTCCAATATAGCACGAATGTAGGATCTATAAAATAGTAAACCTACATTAACGTCGGCACCTAACCAGACTTTCATGATAGGTTTAAGGAAATTTAAGCCCTTCTGGCATCTGTTTAGTGTATATTCAATATGATGTTTCCATGTTTATCGAAGAAAATTCCTAGATATTTAGCATGTGTTTGTAAAGGATATTCTTGGTTATTTAAATTAATTGTATTATTATTAGGTGTGTTGTGTCGAGTGAAAATACATACAACGCTTTTGTTGGTGGAAATTTCAAAACCATTAATATGGCACCAAGACTGAAATCTAGTCAGCATTGTATTCAAGGAAATAAGAGAGGAGTCATATTTATTTTGTTCTGTGTATATACATATATCATCTGCATATTGAATGATTTTGAAAGGAGTATTCATTGAACGAATTTTATGTATACTAGCAGTATAAATATTAAAAAGTAGGGGACTCAATACAGATCCCTGCGGTAGTCTGCTACTGGTAAATCGGGGACCCACAAGCTTATTTTCATGGTCTCTAACATATATACTTCTACAAGAATAGAATTTTATAATTATATTGGCAATCGAGGAGGGTATTTTGAACTCCTCAACCATCTTAGTTTTTAAAATTGATAAATCTACATGGTCATAGGCACTTTCTAGATCTATGAATAGGGTGGGTAGATAGTTATTTCGAGAGAAGTTATTCTGAATGTCGGTTGTTAGTGTAGTAATAGCATCCATTGTGCCGTATCCTTTTCTATATCCAAACTGATTATTTGGGAATAGCTTTTCTTTAGTTATCCACCATTTAAGTCTGGCCTTCAGCATGCGCTCCAAGGTTTTCAACACACAAGATAGAAGTGAGATCGGACGGTACGATTGGGAGAGATTTGGGTCTTTTCCATTTTTCAAAATGGGAATTACGATTACTTTCTTAAGGCTCTCTTCATCTATGCCATGGGATATGAAATCGTTGAAAATATCAAGGAATAGACTTTTAGCGACCAGTGGTAAATGTGTAAGCATGGGATATTTAATATTGTCATATCCAGGGCTAGTATTGATGTTATTTTTTAAGGCATAATCAAATTCATTAAGAGTTAATGGTTTTAAAAGAAAATGATTTACAGGATTATAATGTTCTGTAAAGTTGATGGGGTTAATAACCGAAGGAGGAGCAACTTTATTAAAAAATGAATCTATCCAATTCCAATTCATTTTTCTAGCTTGTTGCCACAGAAGAGCAGATGGGGTGTTTTTATTGAGTGAGGATAACCAACTAATCCAGCTTTTTTTTGCTTTATCCTTTAGAGTCCTTTTTGTCTTAGCCATAATTTCATTATATTTAATATAGTTGGCGAGACTGGGATTAGTTTTATAATTTGTCAAGGCGTTTCGTCGATCTGTAATTAACCCATCGCAATCAGCATCCCACCAAGGAGCCGGTGAATATTTTTTTAATTTAAATGGTTTCAATTGTGGGATCGTTCGCTCGGCTACAAAATTAATTGAGTTTATGATAAAATTATAAGTTTCGTGAATATTAAAGTTTGGCGAGAAATTATCTTTGAAATAACGTTCAATTAAATCGGAAAATAAGGGCCAGTTAGCTTTTTTAGTGTTCCATTTTGTTTTTGGAAATATTATGACCCCTAAGGAAAACTCTAGATGTATTTCAAAATATATTACAAGGTGATTTGACCCCAGTGTATCTGGAAAAACAGTCCAGTTTATTTTGTTTGCTATGTCTGGCGAAGAAAAAGTTATATCAATGCAAGAATTTACGGAATTTGGTCCTGTTAAACAGGTAGGTTCACCATTATTCAGAATTACTATATCGGAATCTTGTATAGCATTAATAAGATTTAATCCAAAAGCATCGTTCTTTACGGAACCCCAAGCAGCATGATGCGCATTGAAGTCTCCTCCTACATAGAATAAAAGGAGTGTCAACTTGATCAAAAATATTATTCCAGTCTGTAATAGAGGTTTTTGTTTTAGGTGGTCGATAAATCGATAAAAAACTTAGAATATTACTTTTACACTTAATTTTGACTCCACATACTTGGATATCTTGATTAAAATTATTGGTGAAAGTTATTTCTTCAAAATTAATATTGTGCTTGATCAGAATTGCTACGCCGGTATAACCGTCGTCGCGATCCTTTCTTACAATGTTATAACCTTTATATTTATATTTGTAGTTCGGTTTAAACCAAGTTTAACTTAAAAGAGCAATATGGATTTTTTTTGAGTTTAAAAAATTGGTGAGACTAATTTTGTTGGCGACAGCGGAACGTGCGTTCTACTGCATAATACTTAACTTATTTAAACCAGTGAATGTGATGGATTTTTGAGGACTCCCTCCAGGGCCTCCTTAATAACTCTATTTAACGCTGCTTTATCTTGGTGATTTAAGATTTGATTACTTTCTAAAAGGGTATTAACAAACTCTGAAATACTATTTAACAAAGCATTACTTATATTATGGGCTGGACTCTCGTTTAATCTATTAATGTTTTCAATGTTACTAGTAAACTCCTCATTTTAATTATTAGAAGAGCTAATTATTGGTTTTGATGGGCCAAAGGTGAAAGGGAACATCGGCTTGTAAGTTGGTTGAGGGGTTGGAGAGGAAGTTTTTCGTTTTTTATTACTGTTATGGGTATTAATATCCTTTAAGCTAGGTTGAGAATGTGTAGTAATATTAGATTTATTTCTTTTACTTGTGGATGGTTGTGACAAAAAGGTAGGTACATGATTATTAGTAGAATTGGGGTTACTTTTAGGCAAATGTGGAAAAACATCTTTATCGTTAGCCAGCAGATCATATGGATTGGGGTTTGCTAAGTTAGAATACAAGTTTTCACAAAATAATTTAGCTTCTAAAAAAGATATTTTATTTTTAATCATGATATCCCTTATTTTCTTTTGCTTTTCGTAAGCAGGGCAGTTTTTGGAAGTTGAAACATGGCTATCAGAATTACAGTGAACAAACTTAACATTTTCCTTACTGCATTTAGGCGAATCTGATTTTATGTTGCCACAGGAAATACATAATTCCTGTGTGCTACGACACTGTTTATGAATATGTCCATAGCGCAAACATTTGTAACATTGAGTAACCCGACCCACAAACATTTCAACTGGGAAAAAGACTTTGTTAATAACAACGTGATTCGGTAATAAATTACCTTCAAAAGTAATAATGTTAGATTTTTTTGGTTTGAATTCTGTTTTACCATCAGCTTCAACTTTACGTTGCATTCTTTTAATACCTAATATTTTAGAAGTTGACTCTAAATTATCGATTAAATAATAATCATTAAATTGTGTATCTACATCACGTAAGATACCTTTCACTTCCAATAAATGGTTAGGGATGAATGCTCTGAGATTATCTTCAGCAAGCTTATTGTTTCTCACTAAATTATTAGCATCAAACATCGATCTTAACAGAATTTTTATACGATTTTTACCTATGCTTTCAATTTCTAAAATATTCGGTATTTTTAACTTTTTATATAAAACGTGACCTACAGTCATAGGATGTAGTCGGCCTAAGTTAGTATCATTAGTTTTTTCAATTTAAACCCAAATGTTCTGTAAATTGTACTTATATGACTGTAGATTAAAAAATTTTAAATCAATAGACTTTTTTGAACTGTTGTCATTCTGGTTTTTTGGATCTGCCGGTGATTCTTTTGTGACCTCATTTGATTCAATATCACTAATTTCACTATTTTCACCCAACACCATCAAACTCTCCGCCTCCATCAAATATAATGGGACCAAAAATTCTTCCCTCTAATATGCCCAACCAGACATTAAATCCAAATCTTACTTGTTGATGTCCTTGTCTTATTAGTCGTGGATTTTCTGTAGCCCAATACATTGTATTATTTTTATTAAATATTCCTAAATTCGTGAATCTAGACTCGTCAGTAAATAAAATGGAGTGATGAAAGTTATTGTTTAAATTGTAAATATTTAAAAGCCAATTATAATATGTAATTCTTCTAGCAAAATCATTATACAACTCTTGATGAATTTGATACTTGAAAGATTTATATTTACATTTTTTTAAAATTCTTCTAACAGATTCTCTGCTTACATCAAACTGTCTTTCTATTTCTGTCAGGGAAGATGTTGGGTCATAATTTACATATGCAAGTACATTTGTCTCAACTTCTTCACTTATTAAAGATTCGTCATTTTCAGCAATCGGTTCCCTTCTTAACTGAGTTTCAAGTCTCCAGAAATAATTGTTGCTTGGATGATTCCTGTTGGGAAATCTATTTCTATACAACTCAGCAGCAGCCCTTGAATTTTTTCGACATTCACCAAATATTAGTAACATGTCTATTTGTTCATTACGAGTATACATTTTTATGAGAAACGATTTTAGATCATTTAATTTATTTTGCAGCTCTATGCATAGACAAATAAAGGTCAGGTCAGGTCAGGTTTACTTGTTATTTTATCTATGGCTCTATGATAGCTAACTGTCAAATTCACCGTCAGCGTCAATAAGTCAAAATAATGTCGTAGTCACCGCCGACTTGATATTATTAAACAATTATTTAATGTAATGCTTTAAAGTATGATAGTTTTCTCATTTGAGAACATTAACTAAGAAATGTACAAAAATGTAATTTAAAATTATGCAGTTAATTAGAATAGAATGCGTTTATTGTTTTAGGAAGAAAAAAAAACAAGGGTTGCAATTTAAATAAGGTATGAAAACAGGGGGGGAAATGGGTTAAATTAAAAAAAAATAAAAAATCGTACAATTCAGTTATGTTGTATTAAATTTATATATTTTTTGAATTACATTAAATAATTTAATGTAATATTTAAGTTAGTGCCGTTTTTTCCCGTTGTTTATTTCTTTGGTATGTTATTTGAGCCAATTTTGATTTTTCGTATTTTTGTGTGTAGCTCCTTAACTATTCACTTGAGATACCAAGTATGATACATCGATGAAATCAGGTTGTCATGTAGATTCCAAAAATGTAATAATCTACAGGGTGTCCCGTTTAAAATTCAAAAGTTGGTATCACTTCCGGTAAAACCGGAAGTAGTAAAAGTGAAACAAACTGACTAAAATGAGGCCACTAAGGTCCCATTTAATGCCCTAAAATTTTATAATTTTTTCTTGAGAAACACAGATACTGTAGCCTGTTACATGGTTGATGTGTCACCCGGTATGTCTATTTTTTTTTTATTTTTATCAAAGCAGGAATAAAAACTATACCTTAGAATTTAAAAAACATCTATAATCTGACAGTTGTGACAACTATTTAATTAAAGCTGAACAGCAGCCAACTAAGTTTTGTCGATTTTTTTTGATTCTCCATATAAACGTATGTGGTGTGGGCAAAGTGCCGTGAGGAAAAATATTCCCGTACGGTATAAGCAATACATGGTTTTGAAATTAAGTAAGCTATGATAAATTCGCTACTTTTCATAGCAGTTGTAGAAAACGGTATATTTCCTACGACCACATAGGAAAGTAACAGATATCGCACTCTCTACTCCGACGGAAGGTGGTACTTTCCGCACGTCTGTTTTATTATCAGATGTGGTACTTTCCACACGTGTGCGGAAAGTTACTTTCCGCACACGTGTAAATTACTTTCCTATCTGTTCTACAAGTTCATAGTTATTGTTTGGTTTTCAAATAAATGTTAATTATCAATATTTGTATTTATTCTACTACAAAAGTGATTGTAAATAAAACAGCATTATTAATAATATAAACTAAATACAAACAGACATAGAACCTATCACAAATAAAACCATCACATTTCACAATATTTGGTAAAATTATAGCGTGGTCGTAGGAAAAATAGTGTACATAACTTGTGCGAAAGTGATTTTTCACACTCGTTGGATTGTCGCTCGTGTGAAAAGTGTCAATTTCCGCACTCGTTATGTAATAGTATATCCCACGAGTGTGAAAAATCACTTTCGCACAAGTTATGCACACTATTTTTCCTACGACCACGCTATAATTTTACCAGATATTGTGAAATGTGATGGTTTTATTTGTGACAGGTTCTATGTCTGTATTTAGTTTATATTATAAATAATGCTGTTTTATTTACAATCACTTTTGTAGTAGAATAAATACAAATATTGATAATTAACATTTATTTGAAAACAAAATAATAACTATGAACTTGTAGAACAGATAGGAAAGTAATTTACACGAAAGTAACTTTCCGCACGCGTGTGGAGAGTACCACTTTCCGCACGCGTGTGGAGAGTACCACTTTCCGTCGGTGTACAGAGTGCGATATCTGTTACTTTCCTATGTGGTCGTAGAAAAAATAATTTTTCTTCCCTCTCTTACATTTTTACATCAAAAATCAAGTTACCAAATTTTAGTAATATTCAAAATTTTCAAGATATATACTGAGCTCAACCAACGCAACGGTAAAAATCCGTTGTGTGTGAAAACAACTACGGTAAAATATCGTCCGACTTTTGACCGAGACGAGCCCAAGCTTCGTATTTACTTAATTAACCCTTTCTATACTAACATGGTAGACCAGTGCCGATAATTTTTGAAACCAAATAAAATAATAGTAGGATGAAACTCATTGGAAAAGGAAGAGAATATGAAAAAAACGATAGGAAAAATAATTTACGGGCCATCTGAGGTTGGGAAGTGGAAGGGGGGAGTTTTTAAGGGTAGAAAACTGTTTCTCTCGATTTCCGGCAAAACTACAAGTCCTATGGAAAAAAGTTAAATTGCAAAGTTGTAGGTAATAAAAAGATCTACAACTTTTGTATTTACACTTTTTTCACATAACCTCAAAATTTATGTGATTCTGGTTTTTATTTTTACCTTTTACAAAAAAAAAAATTTTTTCACGAAATTTGGTGAAAACTTACCTTTTTATGTCCCAAACACACTGTAATTTTTTTGTTTTAAAATATTTATTTTTTTAACCTTATTTTGACATAATATCGAAAAAGCAGTCTAATTTTCAATCGAAAATTCTCACGTCAAAATATCTGCTTTTTTAAAAAACTCGGGGCTTTTTGTTCGTTGAAATCTCTACTTTTTGATGGTGTAAAAAAAATACCTATGGTAAATATTCTCAAAAAATGAAAGAAACGAAAAAAACTCGAATCTGAATTTTTTTTTAAATCATCATGTACAATTTTGAGCTATTTATTAAATTTTATACTTTAATTACTCGAAAAAAGTACGATTCCGTGTTACATTTACGTTTTTCGAGTAATTAAAGTATACATTTTAATAAATAGCTCAAAATTGTACATGATGATTAAAAAAAAATTTCGGATTCGAGTTTTTTTCGTTTCTTTGCACTTTTTGAGAACATTTACCATTTACAAAAAACCCACCGAGTTTTTTAAAAAAGCTGATATTCTGACGTGAGAATTTCCGATTGAAAATTAGACTGCTTTTTCGATATTATGTCAAAATAAGGTTAAAAAAATAAATATTGTAAAACAAAAAAATTACAGTGTGTTTGAGACATAAAAAGGTAAGTTTTCACCAAATTTCGTGAAAAAATTTTTTTTTTGTAAAAGATAAAAATAAAAAACCAAAAACTTGGTTATTTGAATTTTTCACATAAATTTTGAGGTTATATGAAAAAAGTGTAAATACAAAAGTTGTAGATCTTTTTATTACCTACCTATATTGTCTATATTGTCCTTTTCCAATGGGTTTCATCCTACTATTATTTTATTTCACTTTTTACCATTTTCAAAGGCATCTGTACTGGTCGGTGGCGGTTCTAGAAATTAAGGGCGCGGGGGGGGGGACATACATCACTAGGCGCCGAGTATTCGGTAAAAGAGGCATAGGTATTTAAAGTAATACTGTATTTATCATAAAAAAAAACAAAGTAATGTCACAATTAAAAAAACCAAAACTATATTACAAAAAATATTACAATTCTAAAATAGAATATATATGTTATTATTTACAGTAGTAAACGTCTTATTTTAATATTTTTAAATTCGTCCAGTACGACAGAAAAATCTAAGTTTTTTTTAATGATCTGATTCTATGCTTAATATTACCAAATCGTTCAACATCTGTTCACCTATTGTGGATCTAAGTTAGGTTTTCATATTTTTTAATCTACTATTAGAGCCTATTAGTGGAGTAAAATAGAATTTTATGTACGATTGACCAATAAAACGCTCTTTGCGTCAATAAAGTAATTGTCAACGTCACTGACAAGTTGCAAGACAACTAATTTTACATGTTTAAAAAATAAACATCTACTTGTCATCGCAACTGCTGTCAGCCAAAATCGTATAAAATTTTTATTTTTTCAATTTATTATTATTTTTTAATTGCAATCGAACATAAAATCATGTATATAACGCGTACATAAACAGGCTATGGACTCATCATTTTATAGCTTCTCTCGCAAGCTCGCTCGGCCATAAAATTATTCGTTCAATAAAGCCCTTGTTTATGTACTTGTAATATAAATATAGCTATTATATGGATGTAAGAGCTAAGTCAATTTTTTTTAATTTTTTTGATTTTATACAGAAATAGCAGCTTGTTAAATTTTTTTTAATAAATTTGGGCTGGAGCTTCGCGAGATATGTGCCAAAAACGGCATTTTTGGTATTTTTCAAGTGGATTGCTTCACTATTTTTTAAATATCTCTGGCTCTAAGAGTCGTGGAAAAATAAAAAAAAATTAAAATGATCGTGATGAAGTAGAGTATCGATCCGTATAGTAGGGTTTTTTAAAAAATGTATCCTAACCTCAAAAAACGAATTCGCGCACATTATTTTTTTTTACTGAATTGGCAATAAATAACCAAAGAATCCTCGAATTTTCTTAAAAATTGGAGAAAATACGTATTTTATGTCGGGAAGACATGGTAAAAATTAAAAAAAAAAATGTGTTTGTCCAGCCAAAATCGGCCTTTTTCGAAGAAACATTGAATTGGTCGCCATTTTTAGAAAAACAATAGTAGAAAAAAAGTTTTTTGAACATTTTTTTACAAACTTCTCTTTATGTATAAAATCCAAAAAATTAAAAAAATTTGACTAGCTCTTACATCCATTTTCAGAATATTTTCGTCTAATTTCACTCCACTATATGGTGACAAATATTCGGTACAATTTGGCTAGATTCGGAAATGCATTATCAAGATCAGTTGAAATGATATATGGTAATATTTCTTCAGTTGTTACATTCATTTGATTATCTTTAAGTTCTCTAAATAATAAACTAAAAGACTGGTATTCAGCAATGACATCACTTGTTATAAAATCGGAGGGGGGGACTAAAAACGACATTTTGTAAAGGGCGGGGGGGGGTTATACTGCCCTCCTTTGCCACCCGTGGCGCCGCCACTGCATGGGTCTCTAAAAATTAAAATTAGAGCAAGTAAACAAAAAAATGGTGCATGTCAGACGATGCCCCCCCTCCCCAGAGCTTGTCTCTGGATCCGCCACTGAGTTTAGAACCTTATTCAGACAAGAAACAGTAGATTTAGCAGATGGTGAGTTGGCTGGTGCTTTTGAAAATTGTTTAAACCACGGGAAACAGGCATGTGTACTTACTGTACTTTGCTATAAGATAGGCTGTTGAAAACACCTTCACATTACCAAGAGCTAGATATTTATATTAACATAAAAGTTATCGAAATTATAATAATCACTTACAGTTAATTGAAGATCATTATCATTTATAAGTGGATTAAATTTTGATCCTGGTTTACTTTTCAAATTGTTAAGTAATACTTCCAATCTTCTGGTAAGCAAGCAGCATGTTAAATCCAAATTTTTGCACTCTTTAAACAACTGCTTGTGGTCTGAGATTTCTACTGGTAACCATTTTTGAATTATTTGAGAATTCCACGACATTAAAAACTGTTTTGTTTCTTTTTATAGTTGACCATTTATAATTCTTGGTGTAAAATCATTATTGGATTATTTTTTCTTCTAAACTATATTTTTCATGTTTCTAGTATATGATCAAACTGACGAATGTATATTTGTTTGATCGATAATAATATCTGGATACACACAAGGGTTAGTTATTGGTAGTTAAGGTAACCGAGACATCAAAATTTAATGTTTATGAATTATTATTTTTTATTTGATTCATTTGATTTCGGACTGGAACAAATTACGATAATCTTATTATCCTTTATATCATTACTTTACGGTTTTTTTCTATAAATATGAAATCACATAGTTAACGCGGCTGTAGGTAATACGAGTCCCCCTTTCCAACTTTTTTCTCTGTCGCCTTGCTGGAGCGCACTAGGGCTCTTTTCAATGGACCCCGATTGATTTTATAAAGTAGTCGTCAGGAAATCTTTTTCAGCTTTTAGGAGACCCGAATACCACAAAAATCACATTTTTTGACACCCCCCCCCCCCCGACTTGCACAAACATTTTTGGGGGCAGCAAAAAATTCGCAAACACTGCGTGCAATGAGTCAAATGGAGCTTACCGATTCGTATGAACAGATGAGAGATCACAAAAATATAATTTTCTGACAAGATCGAGGGGTATAAAAATAAGAAAGCAAATTCGAAAACTCTACTTGCGCCGAACCGTTGAATACAAATATTCAGGCGAAGCGTTCGGAAAAAACTAAAGTATCTTTACCTAAAATGTAAGCAAAGAAAAAAAAGGAAAGCATTTTAAAGAAGAGACTTTCTCAGGAAGCCATTATTTTACCGGATGTTATAATTTCTAAAATTCTCACTAATTTTAATAAAACTGAAGATATCTAGTAATAGAAGCATAACAAAAAAATCCGTGTATATTTATCATCATTATACTTTTACTTTTGATTTAAATATAATTAAAATGATGAACATTACCTGTTTAATAAAACTTATGTTTTAAAATTATCAGTTTTTTACAACATTCATTCGACGCATTTTTTATTTTCAAAATAGTGTTAGTATAAATCAAAATTAATTTTTTTTAATAAAGTTAAAAATTGATTTATACAAATAAATAAACACTATTTTGAAAATAAAAAGTGCGTCGAATGAATGTTGTAAAAAAAATTATCATTTTAAAACATAAGTTTTATTAAACAGAGATAATGTTTATCATTTTAATTATATTTAAATCAAAAGTAAAAGTATAATGATGATAAATGTGCGTGCGTGTGTGCGTGTGTGTGTGTGCGTGTGCGTGTGCGTGTGCGTGTGCGTGTGCGTGTGCGTGTGCGTGTGCGTGTGCGTGTGCGTGTGCGTGTGCGAGTGCGTGTGCGTGTGCGTGTGCGTGTGCGTGTGCGTGTGTGTCCGGAGGATCTCAAAATCCACTCGTCAGAATTCAATGAAACTTTCAGGGTAGACTAATTCCTATCTAAATCTAAGTCTCATGTCTGTGAAAATTCGATCTTCCGAGATATTTACAAGAAAAGTTAAACTTTTAGTTTATTTCCTAGCATCGGCAGACAATACAGAGATAATATAACCTGTTTCTATAGTAAATTTTTTATTATATATTTTGTTATGTCATTTTGAAAACGACTTTCATTCAAGAAAGTCGAAACGTCAATTAAAGCCCCCTTTTTCTTTAAAATAAGTGCTTTTATTTCCATTAGAAGAGAAACTGATAAATATTAGTTTAATTTGTCAGTTTTTGGCATTGTCAAAAGTAGTTAATTGTCAATCATCGATGGAAATCACATCATATTTTTGTGCGAGGGGTATTCCAAAGTAACGTAGTCCCGATACATAATGTTGGTCTAGCAGTGGTCGGCGAAAACGTTGGTGGGGTGATGATGGAAAATCGTCATAAGAAAATATCCTATTTTTGTAAATATCAACGTCAAGGTTTGAGTTTATTTAATTTCGCCATAATAACCTACAAATTTTGACAACTACATCTCTGGGTAAACGTTAAGAATATGGGACCGGCTGGGATTTTCATGAATTTTTCACAGATGTTATGAAACATGATAAATTCAATACAGCGATAGAAATTTTTGCGCGGAAAAATATTTTTGACATTTTTTTAAAAAGAAATATATATTGGGATACTCACTCCCAAGACAAACAAATTCAGGGCGTTGAAACGATTATTTAACATATTTTTCCAATACAAACGCATAGGTACATAACTTTTTTACAAATGCCCAAGTAGCAATTTATAACCAGAATAAGCCTGAAAAGTATTAAAAAAGGAAAACATGTTCATTTGACGGACATAAATAATTTGCTTGTCAAATGACAGCCATCTCATAAATTCAAAGTTGAAAATACAACGTTGCCAATTCAATTTCAGAAATCATGGATTTGGTAAATATTTAATGGAACGTTGAGTAACACTGTTAAAATGGACACTTGTCAAAATGTGCTAAAAATATGTATAATAGTTTTGGTTTTAATCATCTTTTTCCGATTTAAATATTCGTACGTCTATGCTAGACTTTAATATTGAAACTCGGTTTGTTAAATTTAATAAATTTTCGGGCAAATATCGTTTTGGCGAAGAACATCGTGACTTTTTTTTTTAATGAAAAATATAAATGTTTCTTATAGTTATTATACAAAATGCATGGTAGAATCAAAAAATTTTGTAGGTCCAGATATTAAAGATTCAAATAAACCACACCTTCTTGTGCCAAACAATAGCCAAATCTGTGAAACAGAGATAATCTCATATCGAACTTTTTAATAATTCGAGAAATGGTGGACTGTGTCGGAATTGGCTTATTTTCAAATGCAACTATAAATAAATTTATTGTATCTCGAATCGAGTGGCCCCCAAAATACCACTTTATCGGCTTACTACTACTGCGATTGAATTTCAGTAGACTGAGAGGCAAGTATCACGTGCCAGTTGCTCGAGGCAGAAAGGGGAACAGTGGTTCAATTGAATTGTTGATACGCGCACATTTCTTAGATTTTGTGCGACTTCTATGTGAGCTCTTGTTTAAATTAAAAACTAATGGCTTCCTGAGAAAGCTTAGTCTCCTCTTTAAAATGCTTTTTAATTTTTTCGGATCATAGTCTAATCTGAGCAAATACGGGGTGTTTTATTTATGAATTACGGTGGAAAAATAATGTAAAATTTATCATAGTAGACATTTATAATTTTTAAAAGGTAATGGAATTTGCTACATAATAGGATTATAAAATACAGGGTGTCATCTTTAAAATAAGAACGGTATTGTAGTATGAATATGTCATTAGAGAATCGTCCCATTTTGGACGCCCTGTATAATTTTAAACAACTCTAAATACATTATTGTTTTCAATTATTAGTCTAATTTTTTTTCAGTTAAAATAGGATTTGGCTGGTTCCATAGGTTTCCAAATTATGGGTTTTCTTGTAAGTGCTCCCATTTTTAGAGATGTCAAAATATCTCGAAAACTAGAGTTTTGCATAAGAAATAATATAATTTTGATACGCCACACCTGTATAATTCAAAATAATTTTAAAATGTTGCCTTTATCAACCCACATATCCAAGAATAAACAAAATTTTCAAAATATTAACCGTTTTTAGCCACAATGGACCGTCGCGTCTATCTCTGAACTTTAAACTCGGCCTACTACACTCCTTTTTTTATTTAGACATCTTCTGGTATAAGGGTATAGTCCAGTAAATTAACGCCAGAAAAACCCCAAACCTGGGCATCAAGTCTATCTGTCAAATTTTTTTTTTAATTTGCATATATTCATAGGTAACATTTACCTCCGAAAATCTCAGCTACGTGGAATTTGTGGACGGGTAGAAAAATGGCTCTAGAGTTCCCGAAAACCCGTTTTTCGACGATATCAGCCGAAATATGACCCTTAGACCATTTTTGTTTAGACAAAAAAAAAATTTTGTTTAGGCAAAAAAATTTTTTTTTATTTTTTTAATTACTTTATTAATTAGCAATCAAATAAAGTACAATCTATAAGATAATGTGATAAAATGTGCAAGGGTTTACAGATTCTTGCACTGGTGATGTGGAGAGGTGAATTTCCAATGAAACCACCTCCGTTGCTATTTAAGTCTAAAGGCCAACATCGCTTAAGTCTTCGATTTTCCACTGGCTGCAGTAGAGGTTCTAGTATCGGGTTAGGATGGACTTCTAGTTTTCTATGGTGCTTATTATTTCTAACTTTGATGACGGAACGTTCAGATCATTATGTAATGTGTGATTAGATACGTACCAAGGTGCATTTGTTATAAGACTGAGAATTTTTGATTGGGCTCTTTGCATAACAGCAATATGGGATTTAGCTGCACAACCCCATAATTCCACTCCATAGGTCCAGATAGGTCTAATAATTGTTTTATAAATTAGTACTTTGTTATCTATTGATAGTTTAGATTTGTTTTCTCTTTTTTGATACATGTACTTTCCAGTTAAGTTTATTGTCTAAATGGAGACTAAGATATTTAACCTCATCTACTTAGGGTATGATCTCTTGATTAAGTTCTACTGTAGGACATCGCTCTTTTCTAAAAGTAAAGGTTATATGCGCTGATTTGGATGAGTTGACTTTTATCTTCCATTTTTTGCACCATGTCTCAATTGTTCTTAGATGTTCTTGAAGATTTTGTGATGCGATATTTGGATCTTCATGTACTGATATCATTCCTGTGTCATCGGCAAAAGTACCAGTTATTATATCTCTAGAGGTTGGCAAATCGGTGGTGTAGAGTATGTACAAAAGGGGACCTAGAACACTTCTCTGAGGTACGTCAGAACAGATAGGAAATTGATCAGACACTTCTAGGTTGACTTTCGTTAAAAATTCTCGTTCGTTCAGATACGATTTAAGTAGATCAAAGTACTTATTTGGAAGGTACCTTTTAATCTTGTGCAGAAGACCTGTGTGCCAAACTTTATCAAAAGCCTGGCTCACATCTAGAAATGTTGCTGTACAGTATTGCCGATTTTCCATTGATTTATTAATAGCATCTACTATTCTGTGGCATTGCTGAATTGTGGAATGTGATTGTCGAAAGCCAAATTGATGATCAGGAATCCACTCATCTGTTTCGATGTTTATATTGATGCGTTTCAGAATAAGTTTCTCAAACAACTTTGAAATTGATGATAGAAGTCTTATTGGGCGATAGGACGTCACATTATTTATGTCTTTACCAAGTTTAGGGATCATAATTATCTGCGCTACTTTGAGTTTTTTGGGCCAGTAATTAAGCCTTATCATAGCATTGAATAAATACATCAAGAACCTCAGACCTTGCTCCGGTAGTTCTTTCAATAATTTTGGTGTAATAAGATCAAGTCCTGGCGATTTCTTTGGATTTAGCATCTTAATTTCTGCCTTAAGTTCATTTATAGAGATGGTTTTAATAGGTTGTTGAACATAGAAGGTTTCTGATAATTGTTGCTCCACTTCCTGATCCCTGTCATTATCATGTGGAGTAAAGACTTGACATAAGTGTTGTGAAAATAAGTCAGCTTTCTCTTTGTCGCTTTTGGCCCAAGGTCCTGGTGGAGTAGAGTTTTGACGGATAGGAGGTGATATTGTTGTGGGCTTTTTTAAGTATTTTATAGGTTTCTAAATTGAGTTATCCTGTCTAGTAAGGTTTAATACATAGTTTTCAAAAGATTGGTTTCTTATTTCATTCAATTTGGATTTTAGTTTATTACTTATTTGGTTGTACTTTCTTCTGTCAGCCGGTGTATGGGTTCGTTGCCACGTTGACCTTGCTCTTCGTTTTTCAGCAATTAATTTCTTGATCTCGATCGGTATGAAAGTATTATTACTAGATATTGGGTTACAATTAATTGGAGTAGCTTCTTTAGCAGCAGACTGGAGTAGTGAGATGTAATTGTTTATTTCATTTTCTATATCATTTTGCTCCTGCAATCTGATAGCTAGATTTACTTTGTTTTGAATTATCGCTTTATACTTGGTGTTATATCTATATAATTTGAAGAGATGCCTTTGGTAATGAAGAAATCTAATAAGTCTGGGATTTTATTAACGTCTGTCGGCCAATATGTCGGAATTCCAGTAGACAGGAAGGATAGATTTTTCTCTTGGATAACATATGCAAGCTCTCGCCCTTTTGCTGTTATTAATCTAGAGCCCCACAGAGTGTGTTTGCTATTGTAGTCCCCACCAGCAATGAATATTGGACCTCTAGCGCACAGTAGATACAGTAATTCCACTTCGGCCAATTTCTGGTTGTAAGTTTTCAACGCGCATTAGCCAGGAGTTGCGACTCCTGGCTAATGCGCAAACGACGAGTTTAAGAACGACCGGCACTCTTCCATAGTTGCGGGATTTAAAAAGTGTTGTATATGTTGCGGAACGCACCTGCTGAATGTTAAGTCAACTGTCTGTTGTCAATACCGGTGGGAAGGCATTAGAACGCCGATCATGATATTTATAAGATCGTTGTATAAATCATAAAACTTAATAAAGTTGTTAAAGTAATTATTATTATTTAATAGTGCTGTCCGCACTAGAACAAAAAGTTTCATCCAATCTACTGTGTAATATATTAGAAGTGTTATAAACATTTCATAAAGTAGTCTCTTATTTCATCAAATTCTGGTTTTAGGATATTTTATCAATGAGGCGTCAATCCCTATGTATGTTTCACTTATTTCATTGAGAAGTGATCATTTTTGTGACAATTCTACAATAGCATCTCGAATTATGATAATTTAACAATTCACATTGGCAACATTGCAATATGAAAACATTTTTAATTGTGTTGCTCAATTTATTATTTCATTCGTTTTCGTTTGTATTATCTGGTGGTGTTTTCTGTTTGTTTTGTGCGAAATAGTAAAAGCGAAATGTCTACAGTTGTTGGTGATGTTGTGCTTAAAAAACCATGTACAATTTGTGTAGTATGTCGAAGCAATTCGAGGGAAAATCCCCAATTAAGTTTTTTTAGGTTTCCCAAAGATGATGCAAGGTGAGTAATTTCTGAAACAATATTGAACTTCTTTACTAACTGAAGATATTTTTTATAGATGTGCTAAATATTTTAATATACCCAATACATTCTATGATCGTTCTCAGAATATTTGCTTAGGAATATTCTGCAAAAAGAACATTGGTATCTTGTGAGGATATTCTGGGAATATCCTTTGCTGTGTGGGTATCTGTTATTGTTATTGTAAATTATAGTTTTAAGCTTGTAATAATTGTAATGTTTTGTGACGAGTGTAAAATTCTTGTAATTTTATATTAATAAATATCTATCTATCTATGTTTTTATTAGGTGTCATGCATTCTCGGTTCTTGTTTTCTTAAAAAAAAATTGTATTGACTATGTACATTGTATGCAATAAATTTCTTTCTTAAATATTAGGAATGTGAAATGTCAACTGAAATGGGAAAAATAAATATTTTCGTAATAATATCTTGCATTTTTTTTAACAACGAATATAGAATGGCTGTATTAACTTTTTTAAACAGAATCAAACTATATAAACACAGAACTCAACCACAATTTTGTATTTGCCATATTGAATTTTGGCAGAAACTCCATTCCCAAAAACTCCTTTAAACCACGTTTGAATAACATCGACCCATAATCATAAAACTCATTTTTTGTTCATATAAAAATATATGCCAAATCTCAACTCGACTAGAAATGGTTCAAATTTGTACTAATAAACGTACATTTGAAGTTAATATAAGTGTGGCAATAAAGATAATCGTGAGATTAGAAACAAGTTTTCATACTTTTCGGGCCTATATCTCAAAAAGCTTTTTGACAGGAGACAAAAATACGTAAGAATCACCAAACATTTTTTTTATCTCGGGTGCATCCGATTAAATGAATTTTACGTCATTGAAAACTGCATAATTAATTTTTACTACTTTTCCATGTTTCCAACCTTATTTGCATAGACTGAATTTTAGCGAGCAGTTTATATCAATAATTGATATATCGAGCAGTGTATATATGAGCATTGTTAGGGATCGTGGCGGGGAGAAATGTCATTACTGTCAATAGTGTCAATACCAGTGCGAATATAAAAAATGAAACTGCTGGACACCAATATCAAAGGTGCCGACGCTAAGTGGAACTACTGTATCTACTGTGTCTAGCGTATCAAAAAATTCAATAAACTGTTCTCGCTTTATATTGTGTCTGGGCGGGCAGTATATAGCGGATGTGGTTATTTCGTATGGAAGACATTTTAGCTTGATAGATGCTCAGAGTAATAATATACATAGAGATGCCCTGCCTATTCAAAAACAATAGGTTTGTAGACAACCAAGATCCGGTTGTCTCTCTCTAATAGAATGTGGGCTAGGGGACCGCGGGGATTGTTTACAAACAGTCCAGAGGACTGTGTCACCAGAGGCGTGCGGAAAATATGAATTTTAAGAAATTTAGAAAATGTAGGTATATATTAATAAATATTTTTAGTTTGTTTGCTTGGAGATTATTAAATTTTATCAAAATTGGTATCTAAGTACGTAAGGTACGGGATTAATTTATTTTTTGTCAGATTCTATTTAAAAAAATAAGTTGAGTCGAAGAGTGATTTTTTCGGAAAATTTCAATAATTTAATATCGCGGACAAATTAAGTGATTAGGTCTTACATGAAAATTGTGTCTGGGGTATATTATAATTTTTACAAAATGAGGAAAATAAAGGATATCAGACCATTATTGTAATCCGAATGTATTCAATATTATTGTTATCAAGGGTAACAAACAATTAATTTCTTGACATTATGTAAGAATTCAGAAAAGCGTAGTTACTAATTTTGTGACTAGGTATAGTCCTAATATAGTGAATAGTATAGTGACTGGAGGGTTCAGAAATTGATTAAATATATAAATAAAAAACTTTTACAAGACAAAACTTTACTAGAATACATACAATTTTATTGACTCACATTCCACCTTCATCTGTTACTATATCTCGCTCAGATTGTGGAGAAGAATTTAATTCTACATTATCCACAATTAATACTAGTATAACATTATTCTTTATGAGAGTTTTCCCTGGCAGATGAACAATGTTTTCAGGGTGAAAATGGTTGGAACAAATGTATGAGTACTTCCTCAATTTGTTCCTGTCTAGTTGAAGTGCCTCACACCACAAGTTCGAGACATTCTTATCAGAGGGAAACCTATAAACAATATTTTCACGATCAAAAACTCGTATGACTATCAAATATTAATGCCATCCAAAATTCTGGGATACGCCCATGGTTAATATATTGTTTACATGTGAAATGTTACATAAACATCAGAAGATTGCGATAATCCACAAACAATACAGGTTTTAACCATATTCAATATTGTTTTTTACACTAAAGAGTCAATATCTCAGTCAATAAGCACTCAAATCACCAAAAACTTCCAAAAATTGTACAATGAATAATAGGGTGGGCCGAAAAAAACCTTTTTTTTTAGTTGTAATAGCGCGGGAAACTTGCGAATCATATAGACTAAAAAAAAGAAAAAAAATTATTAAAATCGGTTGACATCTTCCATTCGCGCATAGGCCCTAAAGTTTGACAAAATATGAAAAAACTTCATTTTTGCGTAACGTCTTCAAATAGAGCCTAAATTGTGTTTTAATTTGGTTTAAATCAGTTGATATCTTCCAATCGCGCATAAGCCCCAAAATTTGCCAAAATATTGAAAATTTCACATTTTTACGCATTTTTGGTATCACAGGCCCACAAAAAAAAAGAATGAACTTTACATGTGAGTACACTACCCCTACGGATTTTGAGCCGCTGAATCCGAATCTGGTCTCAGTATTTCCCCTGAACCCCCCAGTTTTCCCTAGCATAGGGAAAATGCGTGAAATCTCAGAAATTTCAGTATCTGTGAAAGCAATTTCGATCTACGAAAAACGAGAATGTTTTCACGTATCTCGAGTGGCTTAGTTCTAATCTCACTGTAGAATTTCCCTAGAGTACCTCAGAATTCCACTAGCCTAGGAGAAAAAGTGTTAAGCTGAGCAAAACTTGTGGTTCTATTTTTGCACAAAGAAGCTTATATATTTTCGTATTTTGAATTCCTGAATTCGTATCTGAAGTACAAAATATTCCACAGTACTTCAGAATTTCCCTAGCCTAGGGAAAAACGTAGAAAATTGTGCAAAAATTGAAGTTTCATGGAGGCCTTTTTCGTACGGAAAAGCTGATATCTTTCCCTCTTCTGAGTGGCCGTGTTCATTTCTGTCATCAGAATTTTCATCCAACTCCTCACAATTGCCATAGCCTACGGAAAATTCCATTATTTATATATTATTAGTTTGTTCGGCTTTTCCTTGTTCTTTTATCGTCAAACGTCCGACGGAGCCGATTCCGCTTTCTTTTTTTGCTTGCACCTGCAACATCCCTCTTCAACAACCAGCAAAAATCTGCCATCATGTGTTCATCCCATCGTCCCTGATAATGTCGCTCCATTTCTTTGATATCTTGGTGGAAACATTCTCCTTGTTCCTCACTGTAATCACCAAGATTTTCAGGGAAGTGTTCGAGATGTGAATGAAGGAAGTATAATTTTATGCTCATGAGGCAACCTTGTTCTTGAAATTTCCGCAACATATTTTTCACTATTTTCTTAGAGTCGTCGCTTTTAAAGTTACCTAAGAAATTTCTGACAACTTCCTCGCACAATTTTCTACATTTTCCCCTATAGGAAAATTCTGAAGTACTGTGGAACATTTTGTACGTCAGATATGAATTCAGGAACTCAAAATACGAAAATATATGAGCTTTCTTGCGCAAAAATAGAACCGTCCAGAAATCACAAGTTTTTCTCTAGTTTTCTCCTAGGCTAGTGGAATTCTGAGGTACCCTAGAGAAATTCTACAGTGAGATTAGAACTAAGCGGCTCGAAATACGTGAAAACATTATCGTTTTGCGTAGATCGAAATTGCTTTTACAGATCCTGAAATTTCTAAGATTTCACGAATTCCCCTAGGCTAGGGGAAAACTGGGGGGTTCAGGGGAAATTCTGAGACCAGATTCGGATTCAGCGGCTCAAAATCCATAGGGGTAGTATACTCATATGTAAAGTTCATTCCACTTTTTTTTGTGGGCCTGTGAAAAATGCGTAAAAATGTGAAATTTTCAATATTTTGGCAAATTTTGGGGCTTATGCGCGATTGGAAGATATCAACTGATTTAAACCAAATTAAAACACAATGTTTTTAGGCTCTATTTGAAGACGTTACAAATTATTACATTACGAAAACATCTAATTCAAATGTTTAAAAAAATAATCGCAAAAATGAAGTTTTTTCATATTTTGTCAAACTTTAGGGCCTATGCGCGAATGGAAGATGTCAACCGTTTTTAATAATTTTTTTTTCTTTTTTTAGTCTATATGATTCACCCTACCCTACCCTAATAACACGGGATCTTGCTGGTATGTCCCGCTGAGGTCCTCAGAATATCTCAATGTTTCAGACTTAAGTACGACATGCCAGAGATGTTTCTTTTCGGACATCCCTGCAATGTTTTTATTAAGATGTTCTAGAAACATAAGTTTTTATATTTTTTTAACATTTTTTTTTTCATATTTCTTATATTTGGTAATTGATATTTAATCTGGTTAAACAGTTGTAAAATTTGATACACTGATAGTTAAAAAATTTAAATGCAAATAAAAATTATTATATTTTTCAGATACCTACCTATTTAAAATAATTACTGAATATCTACAATAAGATTTCCTAGGTACTTTACGTCATTATTTAATAAACAAATATTCGTTGATGTAAGAATGAGTTGCCCAGTGTAATTATTTAAAAACGAAAACTATTGATATTCCCGCTATTTATCAGTTAACGATGATTGGGTTACTCTGCGGCTGCGCGCGGCGTATAGTTCTAGTTCGGCCATTTTATGGTATGTTTACTTTGTTTTCGTGGCGATTGTGATTTTATTATGAAGTTAGTGAAACATATTTTTATTTTTACGATGGAGTCCCGTGAAAACAGAAACATTTTAAATAAGCTGAAGATTCTAAAATTAACCCAAAACTAAGTGAAGAAGACTAATGTTAACATGTTAGACAGTCTCTGTATAATTGTATATATAGTCTGTACAAAAACCACACGGTAGGTTAGGCTTGCATATCAAGTGACTTTAATTGTTAATAGTTATGTTTTTGAAATTGAAGGTACAGTTTTTTGCCCAGCTTGGTGGAAATACTACTTATGAATCGATTGGACCTGCATTGCACCAGTAATTGAGGACTCGTTAGAAGAGCAGTTTTCCTTTATGTGAAAAATACCTTTGGGGCGACCCTTTTATCAAAAGCAGTAATTGGTAATTATTACTTCCCGATTATTAAATTATAGTAATTTAAAATTATTCTAATTTAATTCTGAAATTACAGTGATTTACATTATGAAAAATAAAAAAAGTCCTAATTGTTTATAACGTAAATCACTCTAACTTTCTAACTTTTTTGAGACAAATTCTTAACACACTTCATGTTTAAAGTCATCCTTTCAATATGTTATCCTCTGACACTAATATAGATTTAACTAGAGGTTAAATAGTGTGTTAAATTTAACTTGCGATTTCATGAAAAAAACAACACTGTTTTTTACATCACTAATTTATGTATAATTATTTTAGAAGCTGCACAAAAATCAGGTCATGCTTCCAACAAGGAAACCGAGCTAAGAATTGGTGATTGGCTGAGAAGAGCAAAAGAACGCAATCTTAGAATACAAATGAAAAAAAAATAAAAATGGTAATTCAATTGTTTTTTGAATAAATTTTTTTTAAATCATTTTTGTTTAATTTTTTAGTATTTACACTCCTAAGGTGCCCTGGATGTTTGTAGTACGTCCCGGGTCATCCTACAAACATCCCGACGGGATGTTTGTACGACATCGCAAATGCGGACACGGCTGTTGCCAGAAACATCCCACGAACATCGCGAGGTAAATAGGGATGTCTCAGAGATGTTTCTATTGTCCCATATGTATGTTTCTAAGATGTCCCTAATGAATAATAACCACGACGCTATCAACAAACACAAACAATGAGAATAAATAATATAATTCCGATGGACCGCGAAAACCCGGTTACATCGGAACTCGATGAAACACGAACCGGTATTATCTATTTTGATCCCCAGAGGGCTGATGTAAACATAAACAAATAGATGTTGGCTTCAAAAACAAGGATAGAAAGGCATCTCTATGTATATTATTACTCTGAGGATAGATGTTGCTTGGATATGGTTTTCTTCGTATTTATTTAGTTCGTAATGATCTATGGATTCTTTTACAAGGATAGCTGTCCTTCCGTGTGCAGTGCCGTCGGGATTTGTATGATATAATTTGTATCTTGGCATATTAAAGTAGTTTCTAGTGGTAAAGTGAGTTTCACTAATTAGCAATACGTCAATAAAATTATGATTTAGAAAAAGTTTCACTTCTTCTTTATGACTTTGCAAGCCATTGACATTCCACTGAGATATCCTTACAAAACTAGCCATTTTTATTTTAGTTTGTTTAACATGGTAAGCATGTTAAGAACCATGCCGTTTTGCTGTAGCAGTTGATTAAATATACTTTTAAATTCATCAAGGAATTTTGTTAGAAGGGTGGAGGAGTTGTCATTTTGATTTAAATTACATTTTGCTGCATCTACAAAAGTTCTTCCTTGCTGGATGTTGCTTTGGTATACATTAGTGTTGACTGGTGCCGTGAATGTTTGTTGTCTAATATTGTTCCCATTGTTATTGCCTCTGACTAGGTTATTGTAGTGTGAGCATCCTCTGTAACTGGCCGTATGGTTGCTACCGCAAAGCGCGCACTTAGGTGGTGTTTCTTTACTTTTTTTGCAGTCTTTAGTGTTATGAGATCCGCTACATTTGACACAAACGTATGATTTGTTGCAGTAGGTTCTTGAGTGACCATACTGTTGACATCTCATACATTGGATGATGTTGTTTTTTAGGACTCTAGGAGGTTCGATCTGAATTATCATGTTTTGCAATCCTTTTATTTTATATATTTCTTTGTTAATCTCTGCAGGTTCCAAGTCTACAAAGAATAAATTTAAGGGCTCCTTTGTAACTCTGTGTTGTGCATTTATTATATTGCGAACTTTATGTCCCAGTTTTAGTAATTCATTCTTTATTTCTTCGGTGCTTGTTGTGGTGTAAATATCTTATCACAATTCGGTAAGCTCTTTCCTCTTTTATCTGGTATGTGTGATGGAATATATTAATTTCTTTAAAATCTCTTACCATTTTTCGGTACGTATCAGATGCATAGAACTCATAGAACTAGAAGGCCAATACCGTTTTGCTGAAACGATCCCTAGTGTAGCACAAGAGATAACTATGAGCATGCGCAGTGAAACCGCTGCCATGACAGGGGTGTTTTAAGTGGAATTCATGGCCACTGAAATATAGATTTTCACCGTGAGTACTTTCTAAAGATGGAATAGTGAAGTAAGTACAACTGAAATTGTAGTCAGGGACGAATTAAAAGGACATTTCGGTGGGATTATGCCTGAATAACTGTAAACTGGTAAATCCTTTCTTGTCAAAGGTATGTCACCAAGTTTTCCATTTGTTGCGTACTTTTTGTTACACACTATAGATAAATAAAACAAAAAAATCATTTAACATAATTTATTGTTTAAAATATTATTGATGAGAAAAAAGGATCAGTTTGGATTTCTTCCTTTTCAGTTCTCCCCTTACATTTTCTGTTGGCATCCTAGCAAAACTATAGTAACGTATTTTACTATAAATTTTTACAATAAATTTGATTAATTTCATTTTATGGTTCATTTCGTACATTAAAATGTCAAAAACATGGTTCTCTAATGAAGAAAACAATTTCCTATCTTCGAATAGAGTTCCTAATATATTTGTCACAAAAACATCCATACATTTTTTTTTTGGCATTAAGTTGTTCGTCAGACCCATTATTTGCTTAATTTTTCTCTCTGTGAACATACAACACATCACAACATCTGCAGAAGGCTTGATTAATCCAGAAAAATTTGAAGTAATCAAGATCTACACTTCCTTTCCTCTCTTCTTCCATTTCAGAAAGGCACACATTACACTTGATTATTTTTTTTATGTTCTTCACAACAAAACCTGCAATGTATGCAACAACATTTTCTGTCAAGTTAGATAATGTAGGGAGAAATTGAAGTAAGATATTCCTGGAATTTGTCCTTTGTTTTTACACGAAAGCACCATGCACTTAGACATCTTGAAAACACTGAGTCAAATAACTCTAACTATACTAAAAACTAGTGAGGTCTCTTAAATACTACACGATAACAGAATGAAAACAACAAAAAGTATATACCTAATACGATAACGCGGAATTAATAAAACACTGAAGCAAGAACACAATTCAACAACAACAACACACCTAAGACCGCCTCTGATCAAAAATTTCGTCAGACTAAGTCAAAGGTGTTGATGTTAAATAACAACGTTGCCAAATGAGTTGTGGGAAATCATAATTCTTTATTACGATGCCAGCAGTTGTTATATGCTCAAACATGTATATTTTCGTCTGAATACATATGAAAAAAGAATTTAATGATCCTAAATAATCGTAAAATGAAGAGTTCGGGCTCTTTTATGGGATTATAATGTAATATATGTAAATCAAATTGCCATTATCTTAGATTTTCGTACAAGTACATGAACAACTGGCAATGTTGTTGATGATCTGCGCATGATCAAAGTTGTCCCATCTATACATATGGCTACGAATAATATTAATTTCTTCCACCTATTTTAGCCTTCTAGTTCTATGTGTTCTGTGATCAGATGCTACACAGTTAATTTTGATGACATTATTTGCTAAACTTTTTGTAGTATATTGCTCATCTTCTTCAAAAGACTAGCCTGCGTATGCATAACAGGTGCAATGAGAACGTGCCCAACGGCCGCCATGGAGGTAATCCTAAGCCTTACACCCCTCCATATAGTACTGGAGAGTATAGCGATAAGAACAACCTACAGAATGACCATAGAAGGATCAACTAAACGCAAGTTTCGACTCCTTCCTGGAAATCATCAAACCTGGGACATGCCCCAAGATGAGATGACAAAGAAGTTTAGCTTTGTGAAAGAATTCAACACAAAGCTAAGTAACAAAAGCGAATGGGACAAAGATACCATCCCAAAACTCAAGAGAAGTGCCATTAAATGGTACACAGATGGTTCTAGAACAACAGAAGGAACAGGAATAGGAGTATATGGGCCTGGAACCAAATATTCTGAAAGTTTAGGCAAATCTCCGAGCATTTTCCAAGTTGAAATATACGCCAGTTCAACATAGAAAGAAATTTTCGCAGACAAGAGAGCACCATCATGTCAGACAGCCAAGCAGCCATTAATGCTTTGAACTCCCACGAAATCAACTCCCAGATGGTTTGGGAGTGCCTAGAGAATCTAAACGAACTATGCAAGAATAACACTGTTACCCTCCTATGGGTTCCGGGACACACTGGAGTGGAGAGTAATGAAATAGCAGACGTACTCGCAAAAAAAGGGGCTGAAACACCATTTCTGGGACCTGAACCCTTCTGCGGAATAAGCACCAGTACAATACTTGATGAACTTGGAAAAGAAGTAAATAACAAAAGATCCCAATACTGGATAGGACTACAAGGAATGAGGCAGGCCAAGACACTACTGGGAAACTATAACCAGAAGAGATCTGACGACTGCGTCAGTAAAAGTAAAAATAAGCTCAGAATACTAACGGGTATCCTAACAGGGCACTGCCGGCTGAGAGGCCACCTAAAGAAACTCGGATTAGTAGACAAAGAAGAATGCAGATTCTGCGAGGAAGAGGAGGAAACCTCTATCCACATTCTCTCAGAATGCATTACCCTGCAAAATCCAAGGGTACGATACCTCGGAGAATATCAAATAGAAGAGGAAGATCTACCTAACCTGAAGCCTACCGACATCCTGAACTTTTTGAAAGCAATAGGACTGGAGGAACTGCTCTAATCGTTAAGACATCCTCAACGATTGGGCAGCAGTAGGGGGCACAATAGATCTTATAGGTCGCAGTGTATCGACACCCCCATCACAGATAGATAGATAGATAGATAGATCTTCTGCTATTTCTCTTATTGTATTTACCATTTTGGCATAATCTGTGACTCCATGTACAAATATGGGAGGGGGACGAGGAGGAGGTGGTGTCTGGACTTTCTCTACATTTGTGTTTGTATTTTTCGAGTTTGTATCTTTGGAGTTTTCATTTGTGTTATTTTCTAATAAGGCATATAGGTTAGTTGATTATATTGTTTCTGCAGCGGTATTTGTTTTAGACTTATAAATTTTTTTTCTTTTGTTATTTTTAATTACTTGCCAATCATTTTTGCTAGACGTTTCTCTTTCTTCTTCTTCTTCACTGGTGGATGTCATCCTATAAAAGTTTTGGTTCCTGCTATCATCAATTATTGTATTATTATCAAAACATTGTATTGGTTGTTGTTCCATGGGTTAAACAATATTTGTTGGCATTTGACTTGTAGCATCACAGGATACACATAACTTGGATTTAGTGCTGGTTGCCAAGGTGGCTGGTGTTGTTGGTACATTGGATAATTAATATTATTTATCCCGCTTCCTGATCCAGGAATATTTCCTATTGGAAACATTATCCAGGTGTTTTTCTTATTAACATTTATAAGTATGTTTCATACATACAATTAATTGCATTAAAGCTCCCTGACTATAAGTATTTTGGCACTGTTTTTAACTGTTATTTACGAATTTAATTTATCTTATCACTCTCGATGAGCCGGTTCTCAGTACGTGTTTACGGTACGAAACTCAAAACGAGAACTTAGACGAAAAATGAAGAGCAGTTCATTACCTACAAAAGTTGTCCCTATAATTTTTTTCCACTACACCAATATTTTGTGCAAAACGACGTTTCAAAAATTCGCAAATTTGGGGATTTGAAAATAAGGCAATAATAACCAACTTTTTCTCACTTTTTGCACTTGATTAATAAATTTATTGTAAAAAAAATCCAATTTGAGAAAGTTTTAAGGCAGAGTTTTTTCTGGTGCACTTAATAAAATACTTGATATATATTGTAACGGTTAAATAAGTTGACTAACTAATTAAAGAGAATACAAAACTTATGTTCAATACGCAGAGAAAAAATTAAACAAATAATTTTATTAATACCATTAAATAACTATTTATTTTACTTCAATAAATCACAGGACAGAATGTAATTTCGAAAATAATGTTTGAAACTAATTTTAACGTAGTAATTGCAAAAGAAAATATAAAATTCCAGATGTCAGATTTTAACACGTTAATCCCATAAGAGATTTTCACCAACAATTTTAGGATATTTACAAACAATTTAGAAAGTTTTCAATAGCAAAATTTAAAGTAATATAATCTCAGATAAGCCTGCGATCACAATAACAATAAGAACATTGTTATTTTAGATGTTTGAATAAAAAAGAAATTTTAAACTTAACCTCAAATTTCAACATCATGGTGTATCAATATGATTTTAATTTAAATTCAGGGGAAATACAATAAATCGGGAAAATAAAGTGTTGGGACTTCTAAATTCAAAGAATTACTGTAAAAAAAGGCAGTAATAATAAAGTTGTATAGAATTTTAGAAATCGATAATGACAAACGATTTTATAAATAAGAAATTTATTACGCTTACCTTATTCTGGCAAACAACTCTTATTCTCACATAAACTAAAAGATTAACCGTCATTTTTATGATGATTAATAAACGTTTTCATATTTACTGAGTCGTTATTATCAATTTTTACAGTCACGCGGCCAATAGCTGAAGCACTACCTGGGATTAAGACTATCAATTTTTCTACTGGAAAATTATCAACAACAAATAATTACATTCTATCTGAGATTACGACAGAAGGCAATAAAAAATCAACAGTAATTTAATAGGTTATGTACTAAAACTAAAATTCAAAATAAATCAAATAACGAAATTAAATATTGAACAAAAGTAATTTTTCTCGTTTAAACAAAAAATAGTACGTAACAATATATTAATACTAAATACCAAATAAATGATGACCTATTTTAAATCCGTAAGTTCGATATCATAAAAGTAACAAAATTCTGATATATTACAGAGACAGAAGCTCGAATAACTCGAGATGAAGTTCAAGAAGTTCAAAAATTAAATATTCAACAAAATATTTTTTTTTTGCATTTACTCACAAGATAGTACGTAACAATATGTTTATGAAAAGGTCAGAGTGTGATCTTTTATTTAGTACAATTCCTAACCCCAAAAAATTTTAGCCCGAAAAAAAAAAGTCGGTTTTTCATAGGGGTGAAAATTTTTTCAATTTTCCGGAAAACCAAAAAATATGAAAAATGTTATCGACAAGGGGACAAGCTAAGCTTTCTAATAAGGTGCGTTGAAAACCGATATGGTCCTTGATTATCAATTAATTCCTGATAGACCCGAGCATTTTCGAAATCTCCGGAAATCAAAAAAAACGCCTTAAAAATAATTTATTGAATCTTTCTGAATAGATTTAACACCTTGCAAAGCCCCATTATCCAAAAGGATTCGGTGAAATTAGTCTTGATAAAAAAAATATAAATTTATAGGAGGGTCAAAATATCGAGAAAAAACAAACATTGGCCTGGTTTTTCAATAATTCAGAGAAATAGATAAAAGGAAAAAGTATAATGATATTATAGCTACAGGTTCTTTCATCATAAAATCATGAAAAATTATTCATTTTTACGTGATTTATTGAAAAATTTGTAATCCGCTTGGGAGTGTCATTCCTTTAGAGCGTGCTCTCTAAATGCAGGACAGGAGCTAAAAATGGGGGTGCGTTTTGGAGCCGGTTATGTCGAAAAGTATCATATTTTTGACAAAAATGATGAGCATCATTTTTTGTAGGTAATGAACTGATCTTCATTTTCGTCCAAACAAAAATTCTCATGTGTCATATTTTCGGAAATATCGGCGAAAATAAACACATTTTTGAGACCAATTTGCCATTTTCCCGCCCTTCCACAAATTTGAGACAGCTGAGATTTTCGGGGGTGAATGTACCCATGAATACCTGCAAATTAAAAAAAAAATGGTGCCGGACAGACCGGATGCCTGGGTTGGTACCTTCGTTTATTGGACTATTATTTGAAGTAATACAGATTTGAATTTTTGCACAGCTAAAATCTGAACTTTAAACTCGGCCTTACTACACCCCTTTTTTATTTAGACATCTTCTGGTATAAGGGTACTTACTTATTATTTAAGATTAATTGGGACATGACATAAAATAACAAACAACGTATTTTCTT
This sequence comes from Crepidodera aurea, assembly GCA_949320105.2. Taxonomy (NCBI): domain Eukaryota; kingdom Metazoa; phylum Arthropoda; class Insecta; order Coleoptera; family Chrysomelidae; genus Crepidodera; species Crepidodera aurea. Next base: position 25,737,966 of record OX439479.2, on the reverse strand, counting down.
CAATAGTTTTACTCAGCTATAACAAAAATATCTTGAATACAAAATACACAGCCCAATGTTGGGAAAAACAAGTTATTAGCATCCAACAGTAACGAAAAAATAGAAAAAAAAAAGTATTTTCGAAATCTAATTGTCATGATTTTTAAAACTTTTATATTATTTAAAATAAATGAACATGACTACTTAAAAAAATAAGTCATTTTTTTGTATGATTATAATGAACTGAAAAAGCTAAAATTGATTTTTTTATTAAAAAAAAAATGACGCAGTTTGTCCTATATTTTGTTTTTCTAGATAAACATCCGGAGTATTTTTGCATTAAAAAAATAAGTATGTTTTCTTAAAAAAAAAATTATTTCTTAGCTCTAAGTTTGTTTTTATGAGGTAGTTCATCGGGGAATATATTTTAAGCTTTATTTTCAAAAATTAATATCTTTGAAACAAAATATGAAGACACCCTGTTTAAACAAATACCAAGATATATAATTAAAATTTTTAAAAATTTTTACGTCCTATTTTACGCAAAAAACATTTTTTAAATAAAATTATAAAGTAACCCTTTTATTAAATGGCAACAAAAATGATAATTTTGATCTAAATTGCTTTAAAAAAATTAACAATCGTCAAGCTTTTCGTTTACGTAATTTTTCCTGCATTTCTCTTAACAATTTATCAAATGAATCATCTGTTCCATTTCTTGATGTGAAATAGCCACTTTCGTCCCTCATATTATCTAAAAAAAAATAATAATAAATAAAAATACACATTGTTTACTTACAAAATGAATTGCAATAACAGAAATACATAACAAAGGAAACAATTTTAGTAATACTATTTACAAGAACATAAAATAATGATTTTTGTGTGGAACATGATGTTGTCGGTGACCATTTGTTATAAATCAAAAATGTTTATAATGTTTCCTATTAATCATTCTTTCAAGTTCTTGCAAATTGTATTACTAAAATTCATTTTGTTGAAACATTTTCTTTTCAAAATTGTATGAATCTGTCAAATTTTACGACAGCGGCCTACTCGATTCCTTTTTTTCTTGAATAAACCGTCAAACATTTCTTATTTTGCATAAATCTCGTAAGTTTTACAAAATAAACCCCACAAACCCTATATCAGCAAAAAGCTCTTAAAAAATGCCATGCAATGATTTAAGTTACAACCGGAGTTCTTGTGAGAAGCAAATTTCACTTCTATATTATGAGGATTTTCTAATATAAAATTGTATTTATATGCGCGCCACTGGGAACACTTGGCGATGGAATATTTCTCGACAGCTCTAAATGTATGTAACGATGTGGCAGAACTTTACAAAGATATTTGAGAGAAAAATGGGAAAACTTTTTGTTTAAAAACTACTTGATATTTATTAAAACAAATAGGAGCAAACTTTCATAGATTTAATGCAGAATGGCGCGGATATTTCGTTTTGTAATTTTCCATTTAAAATTAACAAAATAAATACTTTTCGAAGGTTTACAAAAAAATCAAAGAATCTCCACCCTAAGTTTTGTAATTATTAGTATTTCCTGAAAATTTCACCAAAATCATACAAAAACTAAAAGCTTAAAAGGTTATTAAAATTTTTTAAGTGGTTCGGTTTGCTCTTAATGAAATATAGGGTGATGCGTTTGAAAAAGTCGAGTTATTACTATTTGTAATTTGTCATTTTCAAAAAATCGTAGTAGGCGATAGAACATCGACTCCGAGTTCGTCTACTACATCTCGAAAGATGCGTTAAAGCTCAAGGAATTCAGAACTTCAGAACTGTTCAAGATAACTTAATCAACTTTATTCCAGTCGATTCCTTAAGCGCATCTTTCGATATGTAGACGAACTCGGAGTCGATGTTCTATCGCCTACTACGATTTTTTCAAAAACAAATTACAAATAGTAATAAATCGACTTTTTCAAAGGCATCACCCTATATTTTATTAAATCATTTCATGGCATTTTTTAAGAGCTGATATAGGGTTTGTGGGGTTTATTTTGTAAAACTTACGAGATTTATGCAAAATAAGAAATGTTTGAAGGTTTATTCGAGAAAAAAAGGAATCGAGTAGGCCGCTGTCGTAAAATTTGACAGATTCATACAATTTTGAAAAGAAAACGTTTCAACAAAATGAAATTGTAGTAGAAACAGAAATACATTACAAAGTAAACAATTTTAGCAGTACAATTTACAAGAACGATTATTAGAAAACATTATAAACATTTTTGATTTATAACAAATGCTCGTAGGTCACTGTCACCATCATGTTCCACAGAAAAATCACTACTTCATGTTCTTGTAAATAGTATTACTAAAATTGTTTACTTACAAAATCAAATTGCAATATAAACAAAAATACGTAACAAAGTAAACAATTTTAGTAATACTATTTACAAGAACACGAAATAATGATTTTTGTGTGGAACATGATGTTGTCGGTGACCTACGAGCATTTGTTATAAATCAAAAATGTTTATAATATTTCCTATTAATCATTCTTTCGTTTTCTTGCAAATTGTATTACTAAAATTGTTTACTTTGTAATGTATTTCTGTTTCTATCACAATTTCATTTTGTTGAAACATTTTCTTTTCAAAATTGTATGAATCTGTCAAATTTTACGACAGCGGCCTACTCGATTCCTTTTTTTCTCGAATAAACCGTCAAACATTTCTTATTTTGCATAAATCTCGTAAGTTTTACAAAATAAACCCCACAAACCCTATATCAGCAAAAAGCTCTTAAAAAATGCCATGAAATGATTTAATAAAATATAGGGTGATGCCTTTGAAAAAGTCGAGTTATTACTATTTGTAATTTGTCATTTTCAAAAAATCGTAGTAGGCGATAGAACATCGACTCCGAGTTCGTCTACTACATCTCGAAAGATGCGCTAAAGCTCAAGGAATCGTCTGGAAAAAAGTTGATTAAGTTATCTTGAACATTTCTGAATTTTTTTGTGGATCTCTGCACAACGCTATTTTGACACATAAATTGACATAAGTCAAAAACTATTGCAAATAAGTCGAAGAAATCTGGGTGAGTTATATCGACAATTTAATGGCGAATCTAAATATGTAACAAAAAAAAACAGAGCTTAGTTGTGTATCTTATTTGGGACATCTTGTATATAAATAGAAATATTTTTAGAATGTGCCTCATTGTGGGTCCTATCGTTAAAAAAACATGAAATCGATAGCTTGGGTAGAAAAAAAGTTATGGAGCATGCACACACCCCTGGGTCACCCTGTATATACAGGCAGGATTTGCTCGAGGGGGCGGTTTTCATAAAAAAAACGAAGGAACTATAGTTTGTCCGTCATAAAGAAAAGTAATGTAAACAGACTTTTTGCAACGTTTTCAGATTTGAAATATACAAGGTGGAGCAAATTTAATTGAACATTATTGGGATTTCGTAAACCGTTATAGATACAAAGCTGAATAAATGGGAAAAAAGATGTACATTTTCAAAACGAATTTATTGGTTTTTCCAAAATTAAAATATCAGGTGCGGTTTCCGAGATATTTGGAAAACCCGAAATTGACGATTTTCGTTTTATTTAATTAAAACCTTATTTTTTTTAAGATAGAAAAAAGATTTTATTGAAGGCCAAATATCACTTAAAATAGTGTACCCAATTTTATAAAACAACGTTTCGTCTTTGAACACCCTCAACTATTTTTTTTAATACGGACCTGTGCTTTTTATTTTATTTAATTTATTGAGCATATTTTGGATGTACATTTTCAAAAAAAGTGCACGTAGGAAAGGACACGATTAATCACAAAAATGGATATCAAGATGGCTTTGAAATTTTGAAAAAAATTATCCTTTATTTTGACGTTTCTTAATTTTGTTGATTTTTGACGCAGTGCAATATATTAGTTAGTGTTATTTAGTAATTATCTAAAAGAGAATTAGTTCCAAATTGATTAAAATTTCTGGAAAATTGTCAAAGTATACTCAATTTTTAATTAATTTTATTCAAAAAGATTTATAAATATTTTCAGTGAAAATGGAACAGGACTACTACTAAAGTGTTAAAACCTAATAAAAATATTAAGCGTTCTACATGGTAGGATAGAGAAAAAAATGGGGATTTAAAAAATGAAATAGATAATCCAAAAGTTGCAAAAATTGCAAGAAAACTCGCTATCGATTTCTATAAAGTAGGAATACAAATTGTCACTACCCTAGGCCTGTTTCAGTATATTTTGGGAGAAATTCATTCATGTATGTCTGTGTTTATCGAAAAAAATCCTGGTCCAGCGAACTGTTAGAGGCTTAGCTCAAAAAAATAGAAAAATGGCTGGTTTTTCTTGGTTTAGAACTAAAAATACCATCCGTGTCATATTCAATGTTTTCCAAAACCCCTGTATACGGTTTCGTTTTGAAAGCACACAAGCTTCGTACGAACAAACGAAAAAAAAAAGTATTTTTTTAGATACTTATTTAGGGATATTTCTCATTTTAAATTGTAAAAATTAGAGATTTTTCCCGATAGCCGAAGAGGTACGAGAGGCTAGACATGATTGGAACGTTTTGAGATCAAATCCAAGTTTTATGGGTTTCTGAAAGAGTTCCTTAAAGCCGTAAGACCTAAAGCTTAATAAATCTTTGTTTGAATCTATTGAGCGACGCCTTTACTTTAAAAAGCCAAAGTATAAAATGAGTTACTTCTATGGAATGTTCCTAAATCGTAAAATGTTTTTGAAGAAAGTTAGTTATTCAGTCTACCAGATTTTATTAAGAAACATTCAATTATTGCAAATTACTTACCAAGGTCTGAATAGCTTGTTTGGCAGAAGATTCTACGACCGCCAAAACTCAAATCGTACTTTGGCTGCCACGGATCATCATTACCATGTTCTATGGCTTCATAGGCATCCAATTTATTCGCAAAAGTTACAAACCCATAATTGTCTCTGAAATATTGTTAAGTTAAAAATAAAACTACTTCAGAGAAATTTCTCAAGATATCTTTCCTCTTGATAATACAGTGAATGAAGGTAAAAATCAACTATTATAGTCGAACTCAATCCTTTATGAGAATGAACAGCAAAGGATTACCGCCAATATTTGTTCTATTAGCTGATGAATCTGGACATTTTTGAGCACTTTAATGTCGAAAACACCGTACACTGTCCATATACATAAAAATAAAATAATATTTTGGCTATTAGGACCACTGTGCAAAGATTCAATAACCAACTTAGCTGGATATCGTTATAGGGGAGAATGGCGTATAATTATTTATTATGAATTTAATATGAATTTACATTTTAATTTCTATAACGCATATTAGATTTGAATAGAGGTTGATATCTTCATTTTTTGATCTCTTGTGAGATTCACAAACGTTACTAATTAAAATTTTGTCTTAAATTAATTTAACTAAACTGTGGGGTGTGAGGTTACACTCATAAGAGACGACAATGGAAGAGTGGTTATAGATTTTTCATTTTCATTTGCAGAAATAAAATTCTCAGATGTGCAGACAGGTTACTTTGGCGGCTTGTAGATATGCCGACAAGTGGCTTTGTCGGTATTAGCGGCATGTAGATGTGCCGACAAGTGGCTTTGTCGGTATTAGCGACTTGTATAAAGCGGGATCATTTTGTTCTGCAATTAAAGTAGGAAGTAGAAGTTAGACAAATATTGTCTTCAGTAGTGGGGGCTAGGAAAATATTCATACAGTGAACTTGATTTTTGATTTAGTGAATAGTAGGTGGTAGGTGATTCGTGGCGTTACTTTATTTCAATTAATATTATTCTTGGCTTCCGTGTATATACATACTTTTTTTTATTTTGAAACATTGTTACAGTGTACTTCTTATTTATTTAGTCGGTGTCAATTTCAATGTTTCGTCCTTGGGAAAATAGTTTCTTTAAGTGGATCTAAAGAATCGGAACAATCACTAAATGATATTCCAATGGATTATGTGGTATCAGGTTGTAGTCCCAAAGATTCCTGTAGCTCCGATGAGGAAGAGAACATTTTTGGTGAAAGAACTTCAGAGTATCAAGAAATATCCACCTCGAAATAACAATATTGTAACTTCCGAAGATGAAAGGAGTGCCATTGAAAAAACATCTTTTTTAACAAATGTTCCCATTAGCACTCTTTATAGAATTATAAAGAATGGTCCAAAAAATCGTAAAGAGACGTGTGATAAAGGATGTGTTAAAACTTTAGATCCTTCAATATCATACTTAATCGGTAGTATTATTTATGAATCTTACCAAAAAATGAGTTCCTAACAGTGGATAGTATATTTTCTTTACTAAAAAGTAAAAGGCCAGATTTAAGAATTTCTAAAAGCACAACACAGCGTTGGATATCGAAAATTGGATAAAATACCAAACTATCACAAGAGGACTGTAATAATGGAAAGCCAGAGGATCATAAAATGGAGGATACAATATTTGGAAAAAATTAAGGCATATCGAAATAGTAACAGAAAAATATACTATTTAGATGAAACGTGGTTCGATACCCACGATACACCAAAGAAAGGATGGTCTGACGGAATAAGAAGATGTTCAGTAAGTGTTCCTTGTAACAAGGGAACTCGACAATTCTTCACTGTGGATCGGACTCAGGGTGGGTACAAAATTGCCTCAAACGCTCTGGAAAAAATTTGGAAGATTGTAATTTAGATTACCACAAAAATATGTCTGGAGAAAGTTTTGAAGATTGGTTTGAAATTCAGCTGTTAAACAATATTGAAGAGAATAGCATCATAGTGGATAATGCTTCATATTATTTCCGCTTAATAGAAAAAGTTCCCAATACCAACTCAAATAAGTCTGAGATTCAGGAATTTTTAAGAAATCATGAACTTTATTTCGAAGAAAATTATACAAAAAAACAATTGCTTCAAGTATTAGGCACACAATCATTTGAAAAAAAATTCTTTATTGATGAAATGGCATCAAAAAGGGGCCACGAGGTATTGCGCCTTCCGCCCTATTTTTGTGTATTTAACCTCATAGAATTAATTTGGGGACAACTTAAAAAAAGAATAATGCGTCATAATCTGTTTCCCAAATTTGAGGTGTTGGTTGCAAATTTGGTAAAAGAAGAAATTAACAAAATTTCAGCTGATGATTGGCAGAAAAAAATCAAACATGTCATCAAAGAAGAAAATTTTTATATAACGAGTCCGACCCAATTTATTATCAATGTTGATGACAGTGAATCCGATGGTGAGGATTGAGATAGTAGGTAAGCTTAATTAATTTATAATATTTATGACTTTATTCACCGTGTTTTTAATTTTAGAATTAAAATTTGAGACAAAATTTTAATTAGTAACGTTTGTGAATCTCACAAGAGATCAGAAAATGAAGCTATCAACCTCTATTCAAATCTAATATGCGTTATAGAAATTAAAATATAAATTCATAATAAATAATTTTACGTCATTCACCCCTATGACGATATCCAGCTAAGTTGGTTATTGAATCTTTGCACAGTGGTCCTAATAGCCAAAATATTATTTTATTTTTATGTATATGGACAGGGGCTGCAGCCCCCACAGCCCTCCCCCTGGATCCGCCTACGACATACACACACCCACACATGTATAATTTGTGAGCATGTACCTATCGACACGTCTACTTCTTAGTATCTTTTTTCCTATATTATACATACAAAATCTCTGCTCCAAAAATTTTTCCAAAAAAATGTTATTGGTTTTTTTACAATGACACCGTTAATTTTTATGATATCAGGTTCATCCGAAAACCATTTGTAAGGGCTATAACATCGTATTAAATCTTTTAAATCCCTTATTTTTAAAAGATAAAAGGTTAAAGGGCCCCGGTTACATGGTTCTCGCAGTAAAATTTAGGCTTTAAACGTTTCTATCTCGGTTATTTTTTATCCTAAAAAAATAAAAAAAAACTCAAATTACGTTCTCTAGCATTTTTTACGTATATCGAGTATTTTTGGAATTATTATCAAAAGAAAATTAAATTTACGAAAATTTGAAAAATTCCGATTTTTTTTTCAAAAATATGCACTCTAAACCGGTCATTACTTATGCTAAAATAAAGAAACTCTTATAGGGATTAATATAAATTTTAATTTTTGTGGTAATGGCGTACGTTTTATTTTTCACTTTTTCCTAAAAAATTCGAAAGGGTCTTCTTATTTCCATCATAACTCGCTTAATTTTGATGCGATCAACTTCTTCTAGAGCTCACTTGATAGGTATTTTTGAGTACTTTGAAAAGCGTTCAGTAAGAGTATTTTATAAAATGCATCGTTTTCCCGTTATTTAAGCTTGAATACATAGATTTGAGTACTCGCCGAAAAAAAATATACATTCAATTACCTATAACTCACTTTGAATTAGTATTAAAAGGTTTTTCAAGTAAGGAATTTATTCGAATTTTTGTTAGCTTCAATTTTGGTAATGACGACTTTTTTGTAAAAACTTATAGTTTTTGAGTTATTTATGAAAATCCGCTTTAAAACATGCATTTTATTCACGAAAAATCTTTGATCTTTAATAACTCAAAAGTATTGATTTATTTTAATAACTTTATACAACAAATTTTGCTTAGAATTGGTACCTCTATCGATTCCTGGGGCTATTTTTAATAAAATAATTTCCACCCCCGAGAAGGGTAAAAGCGCAAGTTTGCACCATGTCACTTTTGTTTCTTGAGGTATCCTATAACTACTCACAAATTTTCATGAAAATCGATGGAGGTTCAACGAAATCGGAGGTGAAAACCTTCAGTGACTGTACCAGAAAGCTTGTAATTTCATGTGCAAAAAAATAGGTCAATAAATATAAAACCCGTGAAAAAATATTCCAGTTATGTAATTTTTAGCCTTGAGAACTGTACTAATACCTTAAAGGAAAAGTATGAGGGAATGTTAAAAGGTTTACTTACAGGTAACTGTGATCTCTCGAATGCAAACTGACGTTCGATATATGGCCAAACCTCTGAAACCTCTTCTTTAAATCGTCCCTAGTCGTTCCAGGTGGCACTCTTCCGACATAAATCACTCTACGTTCCTCTACTTCTTTTAATCGTTCTTTGTCCTTGCGAGAATACCTCGGCGACGAAGACCTAGACCGCGATCTAGAAGGCGACCTAACAATATAATTAGGATAGAATATCTTTTAAAACGTCATGTTAGTTTAATCACAAACCTTGAGGAATAGGAGGAAGATGATGAGATTATTGATTTTGAGCTTCTCGAACTTTTTGAACTTCTTGAGCTGCATCTCGAGTTATTCGAGCTTCTGTCTCTGTAATATATCAGAATTTTGTTACTTTTATGATATCGAACTTACGGATTTAAAATAGGTCATCATTTATTTGGTATTTAGTATTAATATATTGTTACGTACTACTTTTTGTGTAAGCGAGAAAAATTACTTTTGTTCAATATTTAATTTCGTTATTTTATTTATTTTAATTTTAATTTTAGTACATAACCTATTAAATTACTGTGTATTGCCTTTTGTCGTAATCTCAGACAGAATGTAATTATTTGTTGTTGATAATTTTGGGCGCCATCTACTTTCCAGTAGAAAAATTGAGTCTTAATCCCAGGTAGTGCTTCAGCTATTAGCAGCGTGGTTGTAAAAATCGATAATAACGACTCGGTGAATATGAAAACATTTATTAATAATCATAAAAATAACGGTTCACCTTTTGGTTTATGTGAGAATAAGAGTTGTTGCCAGAATAAGGTAAGCGTAATAACTTTCTTATTTATAAAATCAACTCTTAATACAAATCTTATAATTACTCTCTTACCTTATTCTAATCTAAATTATTTAGTTATTAGTTAAAGTATAACCTAACCTAATTAAATAAAATACTTGTGGCCTTTTTTTATGGATGGATGCAATATCTTCCAGGAATCAAAATAAGGAACAGGATAAATCAATACAGGATACAATTGGATCTGGATATTTTAACAGGAACAAAGATGAAACAAATATCCGGCTTCTTCTCTTGATTTAACTTAATTTGACAGGTAAATTTCTTTTAATTTTTATCTTCAATCAGTATTGCTTTGATTTTAAATTTCTTTTGTTTCTATTACGAGCACCGATGTGAACAGTTCAAGAGATTTTGATCAAAAGCCTCGCTTGACAGCGAAAACTAGTTTTTATAAACCATAATATCACGGCTCTCTAGATTAAAATTTGACAGTTTTTTACTTATTTTTTTTTTAAAAATTCAAAATTATCAATTTTTATACAATTTTTGCTTATTACCGAATCATTCCCGAGACAAAAAGAATGATTTTGATATAATTTATTTACAATTCCTACTTATATTAAATTTACACACAGACTTTTTAAGTTCGTCATTATCGATTTCTAAAATTCTATACAACTTTATTATTACTGCTTTTGCAGTAATTTTTTGATTTTAGAAGTCCCAACACTTTATTTTCCCGATTTATTGTATTTCCCCTGAATTTAAATTAATCATATTGATACACCATGATGTTGAAATTTGAGGTTAAGTTTAAAATTTCTTTTTTATTCAAACATCTAAAATAACAATGTTCTCATTGTTATTGTGATCGCAGACTTATCTGAGATTATATTATTTTAAATTTTGCTATTGAAATCTTTGCTAAATTGTTTGTAAATATCCTAAAATTGTTGGTGAAAATCTCTTATGGGCTTAACGTGTTAAAATCTGACATCTGGAATTTTATATTTTCTATTGCAATTACTACGTTAAAATTAGTTTCAAACATTATTTTCGAAATTACATTATGTCCCTGTGATTTATTGAAGTAAAATAAATAGTTATTTAATGGTATTAATAAAATTATTTGTTTTGTATTCTCTTTAATTAGTTAGTTAGTTAGTCAACTTAGTCAAGCGTTACAATATACATACATAGTGGCACAAGTTTAATTGAACACTATCGAGATTTCGGAAACCGTTATAGATACAAAGTTGGTTAAATGGGGAAAAAAATTGATTGGTTTTTCAAAATTAAAATATCAGGTCCGGTTTCTGAGATATTTGGGGAAAAACAAAATTGACGATTTTCGTTTTATTTAATTAACACGTTAATTTTGAAAGATAGAAAAAAGTTATAAAGCTTTTTTATTGAAGGACAAAATACAACTAAACATAGCGTATCCAATTTTATAAAACAACGTTTCGTCTTTGAAGGGCTACCTTAAAAATATTTTTTTACGTAATTTTTCTCGACCGTTTTGGGGTTAAAAAGGTAAAAGGTGTCCTTTCAAAAGTTGAAGATTTTTCATAATCTACAACTTTCATACTGAATATTTTTCAAGACTATTTAAAAAATAATTATTTTTTATATTTATCTGCATTTTCATTATTACAATATGGAACAAAAATTAAATTTCAAATAAAACAATAAAACACAGTTTCTTTTGTATTTTTTTTGTAGAATGCAATGGAGTAATCAGTTTTTTAATTTTATTAAAAATTTAAACAAATTATCAACAATTAAGTACTGAAAAATTCGTTATGGCAAAAATCATTTTTTGAGCATGTTTTAAATGGGGACAATTATGTTTTTTTTAGCGGAGTCGATCTGGCGGAAAAAAAACCCGATAAACGAAGTCGCTCTTTTCGATTTTTTTTTGTTTTTGTGATTTCATAGACTCGAGGTCCCTCTTTCACGTGATCACTATATGAAAGCTAAGGGAGGTGTGGAGAGGGGGTAAATTAACATGTAAAGATATGGAAAATCGGTTTTTTGCACGTAACTCGCTGAGGTTTACTCAATTTTAACCCATCCAAATCGGTCTAGCGGTTCTTGAGATATTGCGATTGAAAATATATGGATTTTCGCCGCGGCGAGAACACACCTAGAGTCGTGTTCGCGTTTTTCGCCTGGAAGAAAATGACTTCGAGACTTGATTTTTTTTCCTCCGATAGATAGTCATGTCCCAAGCATTGTGTCCAAATTTCAACCCGCTAGATTAATTTGGGTGGGAGAGCGAGGGCAAACACTGATTAAATTTTTGACTAGAGGTAACTTTTTTAATTCTTGACCAATCCGGGTCAGCAAAATGGCAAACTCTTTCATGAGGACACTGCTACAGGATGTATTAAGGAGACGATGGTTTTCGCGAAAATGGACAAATGGCGACCGAATTTCGGATTTTGCAAATTTTAATTTTTGATTTTCGCGGAATATTTTTCTCTTTGATTTGAACCCTACAGGGACTCGATCCGATAATCAGGAAGGGAGGGATGGAGGTAAACGCGTTTTTCCCTGTAGAATGGCAACGGATAGGGTTAGTGATTTTGTGATCAAGAACTTGATACGATAATCAGGAAGGGTGGGAGAGGGACATATCAGAAATCGTTCTACTGAAAACTGGGAAAGTATTGGAAAAAATTATTATCTGACAAAAATTATTTGTACACATTCGGGGAATCCGCAAAAATTTTTCCAGAATTTTTGGGCACATTTTTGGACATTCAAACAAATGGCCACTTACAGAGATTTTCCCCACTAAAAATCTAAACTCGCAATAGATGTCCAAAAATGCGCCCAAAAGTTCTGGAAAAATTTTTGCGGATTCCCCGAATGTGTACAAATAATTTTTGTCAGATGAGAATTTTTTCCAATACTTTCCCAGTGGGTCTTGTAGAAAAACCGAGAAAGAGGGATCGATAGGGAATTTTATGACGAACATTTAAAAAAAAATCAACTCAAACGGCCCAATCCTAAGGGGCGTACATCACTTTGGGTGGCACAGTGGCGCTTCGCGCCACTGTGCGACGGCTGGGCGAGCGCACTCGTTTTTATAAATATATCACGCACTCCCACAGGCATTAATATCGATAGAGTTTTGGGGTAAAAATTTTTTGAAAGAGAACTGATTGCCCTTAAAAATAAGCCTGGCACAAAGTCACTAACCCTATCCGTTGCCCTTCTACAGGGAAAAACGCGTTTACCTCCATCCCTCCCTTCCTGATTATGGGATCGAGTCCCTGTAGGGTTCAAATCAAAGAGAAAAAAATTCCACAACCGATGGCGCATAAAAAAATTTCCCCACTTTACTCTTTCGTTGCGAAAATCGAACAATAAAATTTTTAAAATCCAAAATTCGGTCGCCATTTGTCCGTTTTCGCGAAAACCATCACCTCCTTAATACATCCTGTAGCAGTATCCACATGAAAGGGTTTGCCATTTTTCTGACCCGGATTGGTCAAAAATTAAAAAAGTTACCTCGAGTCAAAAATTAATCAGTGTTTGCCGTCCCTCTCCCTCCCAAATTAAATTCACGGGTTGAAATTTGGACACAATGCTTGGGTCATGACTATCTATAGGAGGAAAAAAAAATCACGTCTCGAAGTCACTTTCTTCCATGCGAAAAACGCGAACACGGCTCTAGGTGTGTTCTCGCCGCGGCGAAAATCCATATATTTTCAAATCGCAGTTTAAGCGTTTTCGCAAGCACTTTATTTTATATATAGAAGTCGTTTCGATTCGAAGAAACCTCAGAGCGCTACGTGCGAAAAATCGAGTTTCCATATCTTTACATGTTAATTTACCCCCCCCCCTCGCTTAGCTTTCATATAGTGATCACGAGAAAGAGGGACCTCGAATCTATATAATCACAAAATTTTTTTTTCGAAAAGAGCGACTTCGTTTTCAAAACCAGATCTACTCCACTATTAGATTTTTAATCTGAAAAAATTTTTGTCTATCTGAGTCCTAAAAAGGTATACTTCCACAAAATTTCATCAAAATTAAATTATTTTTGCGGAAATTAAAAATAATTTTTTTTTGCATTTTCCGCGAAAATTTTGAGGTTATGGTAAAAAATGACTCGCATAGAATTTGTACATTTTTTCTAGATCTACAACTTTGCCATTGGATATTTTTTGATAAGACGTCAAGTTTTGCGGAAAATCGGAAAATACAATTTTGTCCCCCTTTTAACCCCCCTCAAATTAACCCTTTAGCACCCCTCGAATTTTTTTACGTTCATTGTAAGTCCCTTTATCACTTCCAATCATAAAAACTCCGCAAAAAATTATTTTACGTTTTTGCAATTAAATTACCTATCTCGCCTGCCTGCACTATTATTATGAATTGTATCCTTTGTATAAGATAAATAAAAATCGTTTTATGCACAAGTTACTTTCGATGTAGAGTCTTATCCTATATAAAAAATTACCTGTTATACCTTGATCTCGATCTGCTCTTCCTGCTCTCTCTAGATGATTGTGATGTGCAAGATGAATCGGAAGACTGCCTCCTCCGTCTATATCTACTAGCTTTAGTTTGTTGAATCAATGAAATATTTGTCTGACATTCTACCGTTTTTGTCTTTAGAGGTGCTCTATTTTTAGGCAGGTAAACTATAGTCTTATCTTCTCCGTGTTCAAGTTTATCTTTATTGAAATTTTTGTCTTCCGTTGAGGTAAGTTTTGATTGTTCAGGATCACAACTGTCTATAATTTTTGGGATGTTTTCTATGACGGATGTTATAAGCGAATTACCGTTGATTTTAGCACTAACTTTTTCTAATAACGGTTTCATTTCGTCTAATCTTTCTACCGGTGCCAGGGGGTCCAAATTTTTGCGACGTACCTTAAAATATTTTAATTTTGTTTATCTCGAAAAAACTAAAAGTAAAAACGATTGGGGGGTTGCTAATGTTGAGCTAGTAGGTTATAATTTTCTTACATAAAGGATCCCGCACCATCTAAATGTAAAAAACGTCTCGGTCAAATTATGTTATAAAACTTGATACACTGGTTCATTATCAAAAAATGTTTGCCTTTATCATTGATTCTTATGGGAAATCACAGATTTTATTTTATTTAAAAAAAGAGTACCATTCAGATTTCGATGAGCAAGATGCAAGATGATGTTTTTCGAATTTTTTTCAGTAGCCCAGTTGCCAGAGAAGGATATTGACCAAAAGCTCGTACAAAATGTGATATCGATGAAACTTGGCATTTAAGTACTTGAAAGGGTGTAGAAAACAATAAAAAAATCTTTTCTGCTCTAAAGTGTATGCTAACTTCACAATTTCGAAAATAAAATCGAAAATTTGGTTTTTCCATTATATCTCGAAAAAAAAAAATCGAAAAACTAATAGCACCACGTGAAAGAGCGGAATATTTTACCAAAAATAATATAAGTTATTTTAAAAAAAAATTATTAAAAATAATAAAGCAAATTCGAAAACTCTACCGTTGAATACAAATATTCAGGCGAGGCGTTCGGAAAAACTAATGTATCTTTGCCTAACATATACGCAAAGAAAAAAAAGAAAGCGTTTTAAAGAAGAGGCTCTAAGTTTTCTCAGGAAGTGATTAGTTTTTAATTTTTTTTTGTTTTCTCATAGAAAATTTGACCGGAAGTTATAATTTCTAAAATCCCCACTGATTTTTATAAAACTGAAGATATCTATTAACACTATAATAAATATTTGACCTCAATGATATCTGAAAATGTTCCCAACAGAGATAAAAATACTGACGTGACTTTCAAAGCATTCAGGGTATGGTTACCTTAAAATCTGTGTTAACTCCTATACTAACTAATGTCTTCATGTCCATATCAGATGGAACTTGTAAAGGTGTTGGAGGAGTTATAACTAGAGTCTGTTCTGTTTTTTTCTCCCCCTTCGGAGGGGTATTTAATACTTCCTTGGCCATTCTCATCAATTTTTCTTGGTGTCTAAGTAATTTCGTGTTTTCGTCTTCAGGTAAAGGAGAGCTACACGCGCTACTGATGGGGGAGGAACTCTGAGAGTTGTTTTGGGATTTTAGGTAGCCCTCTCGGCGTTTTTTGTATTCTTCTAAGTTCAGTTTTTTCTTTTGTTGGGTGGCTTTAGGCGTATGGATTGTGTTAACCTGCAATAATAAACATCAGTACAGTATGCAAAGGATGAAAATTCCACACCTAACATTTTGGACCAATTAAAAGCCTTTATTTTATATCGTTACCCTAGCAACTAAAAAATTTCCGGAAATTTTTTTCTCCTCCTTGGAGGAAGGAGCATGAAATTACACTGGAAAATTTTTGACGTTTATAGGTAAAGTGACATTTACATTTAACTTCAGATTATGTCGAATTTATTCTATAAGGTTCCGATGATACACAACGAATTTATTTAGAAAATTCCACACCAACATTTTTTAACCAATAAGAAGCTTTCGTTTCAGCTCCTTACTGTAGCAACCAAAAAACTTGGCGATAGTATTTTCCTACCATGGGCTGTACCACAGCGATAGTATTTCTGTCAAGCGTCAAATTATAAAAATACACCGGTCTTACGAAAATGTCATGTTATAATTTTTTATATTACTTTGGTGTGAAATTTTCTTACCGAATCTCCCACGATCTTGAATTACTAATATAATAATTTATACTCAGGTAACGTCAAAAGTTGCTTACACTTGCTTAACAAAGAACCCCGCACAAATCTTATGGGAATTGGCTCCCGGTCAAATTGGCTGAAATTTGGATATGTTGTTCGTTTCGGCATCCTGAGCAAAACTCTCAATGGGCACAAAGCTCAATTTTGCGTATTTCGGCTCCTACGGAGCTCTGAAGCTCCACGGATTTAACATTATTTATTACTTAAAAAGGTAATCTTTTCAACAGTTTAGTATTTGCTGCGTTAAAAAAAGGTACCCTCTTATGTTTTCGAGGTCGTTGCATTCAAATCTAATGCCAATATAATAATATTGACAGTTGTCAAACAGCTTGTAACAATCAAAATTGATAAAATTAATATGTAAACATATGTTTTTAGGGTTGCTCAATTCAAATCTGTTGTCAAAAAGACGATATTGACAGTTGACAGCTGTCAAACTAACTGTCAAACAGCATGTAACAATAAAAATTAATATGTAAACATTCCGTATGTATCATTTTTAATCTAATTACCAAAACATTTACTTCTACCGTCGGCGTTAGCGTTATCCGATGCACACCACGTGGAGGTCAAAAAATTGTTAATAGCTGTCAAAACTAGCTGCCAAACCAAAGAGGTTTCCTCAGCTTGATTTGCTATTTCTGATGGTGTATTTGGACAATTTAAATCATTTTCCGAATCTAAATAATTAACGAGGAACGTCAAAATAATGAAAACCAGGCAACTAGATACAGGGTGACCCAGGGGTGTGTGCATGCTCCATAACTTTTTTCTACCCAAGCTATCGATTTGATGTTTTTTTAAACGATAGAACCGACAATGCGGCACATTCTAAAAATATTTCTATTTATATACAGGATGTCCCAAATAAGATACACAACTAAGTTCTGTTTTTTTAAAATGGCAACCCCCATTTGTGTTAGATATTTAGATTCGCCATTAAATTGTCGATATACCGCACCTAGGTTTCTTCTTGTGCAGAGATCCACAAAAAATTCAGAACTGTTCAAGTTGGTTCCTTACATCACTCCCCTAATGCTAGTCATTCAATCTTTCTTGAAAATTTTGAAAACATTTGTGAAGATCTGTCAAGATCTAATTTAAAATATATTTTAGCAAGGGATTTTAATATCAATTTAATGAAAGATGATTTCTATTCAACTCAGTTTAAAAACTTAATAAATATTTATGGGATGAACCAAAATGTGAAAGAATGTACTAGAATTACGAATACTAGTGAGAGCTTAATTGACTATGTTCTTAGTAACTTTGACCTTTAAACAGCAGTTCATCATGTACCCAAATTGACTGATCACTCCTTGGTTTCAGTTAATATGTTAAATAAAGTAAACAATAATTTATCTAAAACATTCGGAGATTATCGGAATTTGGGCGCTACGAATATGGACAAAATATGCAATGAATTAATATGTACTAATTATTTACTTGACTGTATTGATGTTAACATATTTTTTTTAAAACCGGCCAGAAATTAGTACTTTCCGGTTTATTTTTATTATTGTGATAGTCCGGTAAAAGCTTTTACCGGACTCATTTTTATTTACTTTTGGGCCTATCTTTAATGAAAAAATAATAATATAGTTAGTCTAAGATAGCTGTCAATTGGTTTCTATAGTAACCGAGTTTTGTATTATTTAAAACTATAAAATAACTTGACATATTTTGACGTTTAGTTGAAAACGTGACATATAAGGATATTCAAAATGATGCATTTAATTGTGAATTAATGGAAGATGAAATTATACCAGATGAAATTGTTAAGGCGGCGCCCCAAGCAATTGTTAAAATTAGTTAATAAAGAGTTCTTGTTATAAAAATGTAAACTGAATAATATGACGTTTATAGTACAACACTGCACGTTTTAAAAAAAATATTGTACGTATCTTATTTATGAAATCGTAAGCCATTGCCCCATTGCAGAATTACACTTGCCATTCAAATAGGCTACCATGGTATGATCACGAGGTTAAAAATTTAAGTAAAATTAGAGATGAATATGCCTATAAAACTTTTAAAAATAATAGATGTGAAAATCACTGGCTAAACTATAAAAGATTAAGTAATGGTGTGGTTAGCTTGTTGAGCATAAAGAAAAGGGAATATTATCATAATAAAATAGATTTAAGCTCAAAAAATCCCAAACTAATGTGGAAAACTATTAAAACATTAACCGAGACAAAACAAAACAACTTTTGTTCCATATCAAATAATGTTGCCTTAGAATTTGATGGGCAGGTAAAAATCTGCAAGGGGGCAAAGGAAATAGCCGAAAATTTTAATCTTTACTTTGAAACCAGTCTTGAAAAAATTGTAAATTCTATAAAAGCTACAAAAGATTGGCAAAGTGAAAATGTGGTACTGTGTTCATTATCTGAATTTAAGCAGCTTAATCTGAACGACCTGTCAAAAATAATTAATAAATTAGAATCTAAATCAGGTAATGAAATTGTGGATATTAAATTTCTAAAAAATACTTTTGGTGTCATAGGACACGTATTGCTGCACTTCATTAATATATCATTGGAATATGGTCAATTTCCTCATCAACTAAAGACCAGCACAATAGTACCAGTACCCAAAATAAAAAATACAAATAAAGCTAATGAGTTTCGCCCAATCAACACATTGCCTGGAATGGAATAGTATATTCTGTAACAAGGTTGGAATGAGAATTCGACACGAGTGGAGGATTCCGAACGCGAGCGTGAGGAACCACGAGTGTCGGATTTTCATTCCAACAGAGTAACAGACTGTACTTTCTCCACGTCCACAGAAAGTAGAAATTAAATATAGTAAAATGAAACCTCAATCTCTCAACAATGAGTGGGTAGTATTTTCTACACTCAAGCTTGGATTTTTGCGGTAGCAAATTTTGAGTTATATTAACGGCATATTTTTTTATTTCTGGAGGAGTATTTTCAAATTCTACATCTGAATCGTTTGATATTCTTCTCCTTTTTAATAAATTAAAAGTTTTTACAAACCAATATTAAGACCACGTTAACTAATACTGACAGTTAATTTGACATTCACGGCAAACCTTATTTTTGTAAACAATCACGGAATACAGATTCTATCTCTAGTGATAGAATGTAATACATATAAAATACATAAGAGCCAAATGTTTCAGAATTTTCTTTCAATCTCAAGAGCGAGAATGTTTCTTTTCTGTTATTATAAGTGGTTTCAGAATAACTACATTCAGTAGTGGCCGTGGAGAAAAACTATTAGAACTTGCTGTTTACGAACAGCTTGTAAAATATTTAGAAACTAATAAAATTCTCATAACTAACCAGTCCGGGTTCCGTCAAAATCACTCTTGTGAATCGGCGTTGCAGCTAACCATTACTAAGTGGACACAATCTATAGATAGCGGGGAGTACATTGTAGCTGTGTTCCAAAATTACCTGCAGGGTAAGCGGCAAATTACAAAAGTTGATAGTGCCTTCTCAAATTCAGTTAACACAAAATTTGGTGTCCCCCAAGGAAGCGTACTAGGACCTGTACTGTTCCTAATCTATATTAATGATATAAACTATGGCCATAATTGTGATTTTATTAACTCATTTGCTGACGATGCATTGTTGTCTATTTCCCATAAAAATCTGGATGTAGCATTAAATAAAATGAACAAATAGAAAACTATTTCAATATTAATAGACTAAAATTAAATGTAATAAAAACTAAAGCTATGATATTAACAACTAAATATAAATATGGACAAATCGACGTTCGCTCATGCAATTTATATATTAATAATGAAAAAATTGAGAATTTGACCGAATTCAAATACCTAGGTTTCATGCTAGACAACAATCTATCATTTGGGGCACATTACAACTATATAATTAAAAAAATTAGTAAAAAATTATATTTCTTCACCCGAATCTCAACTGACTTGTCCGTTGCTGCAAAAGTGACTATTTACAATACTATTATACAACCGCATTTCGATTATTGCAATACCTTGCTATTTGGCTTTGATAAAAATAAAATAATGGCCATGCAAAAGCTGCAAAACCGTGGCATGAGAGTGATTTTGAAGTGTAACCGGTATACCAACATTTCCTTCATGCTTGATGCAGCAACTATTTACTTTGTAATGTATTTCTGTTTCTATTACAATTTAATTTTGTTGAAACATTTTCTTTTCAAAATTGTATGAATCTGTCAAATTTTACGACAGCGGCCTACTCGATTCCTTTTTTTTCTCGAATAAACTGTCAAACATTTCTTATTTTGCATAAATCTCGCAAGTTTTACTAAATAAACCCCACAAACCCTATATCAGCAAAAAGCTGTTAAAAAGTGCCATGCAATGATTTAATAAAATATAGGGTGATGCATTTGGAAAAGTCGAGTTATTGCTATTTGTAATTTGTCATTTTCAAAAAATCGTAGTAGGCGATAGAACATCGACTCCGAGTTCGTCTACTACATCTCGAAAGATGCGCTAAAGCTTAAGGAATCGACTGGAAAAAAGTTGATTAAGTTATCTTGAACAGTTCTGAAGTTCTGAATTCCTTGAGCTTTAACGCATCTTTCGACATAAGACAAAAACTATTGCAAATAAGTCGAAGAAACCTGGGTGCGTTATATCGACAATTTAATGGCGAATCTAAATATGTAACAAAAATGGGGGGTTGCCATTTAAAAAAACAGAACTTAGTTGTGTATCTTATTTGGGACCTCCTGTATATAGATAGAAATATTTTTAGAATGTGCCTCATTGTCGGTCCTATCGTTAAAAAAAAACATCAAATCGATAGCTTGGGTAGAAAAAAAGTTGTGGAGCATGCACACACCCCTGGGTCACCCTGTATAAGTTGTTTTTAAATTTAACTTTCGTCGCTAGAAACGTAAGATAACGTTATGAGAATTTCTCTCCTTGCAACGGAAATCACGTTTTCGCTGAAGGTATTATATTACAAAATTACGTCTTTTCGTAAAGGGTTGTAGAAAAATATATTTTTTCCTATCACGTGCGAAAAGTAGTTTTTCTACAACTGCTATGAAAAGTAGCGAATTTCTCATAGCTTACTTAATTTCAAAACCATGTATTGCTCATACCGTGTGGGAATACTTTTCCTCACGGCACTTTGCCCCACACCACATACATTTATATGGAGAATCAACAAAAATCGACAAAAACTTAGTAGGCTGCTGTTCAGCTTTAAATAGTTGTCACAACTGTCAGATTATAGAACTTTTTTAAATTCCTAAGGTAGTTTTTATTCGTGCTTTGATAACAATCGCAATTTCCATTAAATATTATTGTAATAAGACATATCTATTTATAATAAATAATATGGGTAATGACAGTAGTGACGATTTTGATAATACTCCGCCAGAGATATTGGAAAGAGCCGCAAAAGTAACGTTAGATTTCAAGAAAAAAGTATGCATTGGCATACGAAAAATTTATGGAATGGAGAAGAAATACAAATATAAAATTAAAAAAATTATTTAACTGTTAAAAGTTATGATACTTTCATGTTATTTTAGTTTTGCTAATCATAAAAATAAATATTGTTACATTACTTGTATTCTTTAAATTTGTGCAGTTGTAGAAAAAGTACAGTGTGCAACACGTGGGGAAAGTACTTTTCCCACTCGTGTGTTTGCGGCATTCGCCCTTCAGGCTCGTGCCACAAACTTTCATACTCGTGAGAAAAGTGGAACTTTCCCCACTTGTTGCACAATATACTATTTCCAGCGGGATAACATAGCTTTGCGCACTGAATAGGAAAACTACTATTTCAAATAAAGAAGTTTTGCAAAAAAAAGACTTTTCTTTTTAAAGACTGATGAATTTTATGAGGGAGATTATGTGGAATAAACAATAAAATAAATTATTCTTTGGACTACCTAAATAAAAGAATTGTAAGACATTATTTATAATTTATACAATAGAAACAAGTAAAATATAATTATAATGCCTACTGCTGTCCCAAAATTTTGGAGGTGATGTATTTTATTAAACAAAATTATCACTAACGAGTTTTGGGTACGTTTGCGTTCGTTTAATTAAATTTCGATTCAAAATTGTATTTAGTGTGAAAATACAAACCTTTAGCAGAGACACCATCAGCTTCCCGTCAGCATTCTTAACCATAGGCTGCTTTCCAATCACAGTCCTATCATCTTCCTCTGCCGACTCGAATCCAGAATCTTTCTTAGGATTCTTGGGGTATGTTTCGACTCCATAACCTGAGCTACAATAGTCGTGGTCCAAGTGTATGGTCTCCATGGCGATCGGCTTATTTATTTTGTTCCTGTTCGGTTGGATCCCTGCTTCGTGCATCCGAGGCCCTCCCCGTTTTTTGGCCGGGATGGGAGGTATCACAGATATTGGTTTACGCTTGCCGGATTCTTTGATACGGGCAATCAACTCTTGAGGCAGAGAATCCAGTATTTGTCTGTTAGGTGTAATAGAGGTAGTTAAATCGGAAGCTGTCGAATTTTGAACTTGACTTGATTTCGGGGGTTCAACTTGAGATGCTGGATGCTTCCTTGAAATATCTGTGGTGGCATTTTTAGTAGTAGGTAGTTTTGATTTTGCAATTAAAGATGGGTCATCTTTTTTGTTGGAGTTTTGAGGAGTTGCTGCAAAAAGGCGATTAACTGAACTCTAAATTGCTTTTAAAATAATTCTAACTTGAACATTGTGAAATATTAAAAAGTATATTGATTAAAATTCCATTAAAGACATAGAATAATAATAATAAACTCCCTTCAATTCGCCCCCTTACGAGTGAACCCCAGAAGCTCTGCAGCTTGTGCGGGGGAGGGACGGCTATTATTATTTTCCGTGGCGCTCTGGGGCGACTTACTGATTATGGATGGCACATTTGCTTTACAGTTGTGGGAAAACCCAGAAAAACCTCACAAAATTTAAAAATCTCACTGTCTAGACAAAAAATGATGTTGCAATTGGATGGTGCTCCAAACAAAAACAAAATAGAAAGTTACCAAATAAATGGATAGGGAGAGGTGACCAAATGATTGACAACCGAGATCCCCAGATCTGACTACCATTGACTTTTTTATGGGGTTATGTAAAAAATATAGTTTATACCACCCCTCCTACAACACCAGAAGATATGAAACAACGAATTAATGAGTCATTTCGGATAATAACAGCAATTATGTTGAGTAATGTGAGAAAGTCCTTTGAAAAAAGGGTCATATTTTGTATTCAAGAAGATGGTCGCCAATTTGAACAACTGTTGTAGTTTAATGTTTGAGTTGTGTTAATTAATTACAGTTTTTTCGCGATATTCTTAACGTACATCTTTAGATATTTGAATTGGGAATTTGGAACCTTTGGTTTTCAACAATGTTGAAGAATATCGTCACCACTAACCATCTTTAGATATGTATAGGAATAAATGTGTAAGCCAACGCTTAATTTGGTGGAAAAATGGAAAATATATAACTTTTAAAAGGTAATGGAATTTGCTACATAATAGGCTTATAAAATACAGGGTGTCCTATTTAAAATAAGAACGATATTGTCGTTTGAATATGTCATTAGAGAATCGCCCCATTTTGGACGCCCCGTATAATTTTAAACAACTTTAAATACATTATTGCTTTCAATTATTAGTCTAATTTTTTTCAGTTAAAATTGGAATTGGCCATAGGTTTCAAATTTATTGGTTTTCTTGTAAGTGCTTCCATTTTTAGAAATATCAAAATATCTCGAAAACTAAAAAGCTTAGGTATAGGGAATACTTAAGAAAATGTATCTTTAATTTTATCTATAATGTATAAACTATAAATGCAATAAAATATAGGGCCTTTCTTAAGAAATAATATAACTTTGATACGTCACGTTTTTGGGACAACCTGTATAATTCAAAATAATTTTAAAATGTTGCCTTTATCAACCCACATATCCATGAATAAACAAAATTTTCAAAATATTAACCGTTTAACCACAATGGACCGTCACGTCTACCGTGACTCACCCTGTATATTAAAAAAGTGTTGATATTTTCGATTGCTGTAAGATCTGACATTATAATTTAGATATTGAAAATAGTAATTTTAAGTCTTCAATGTGTATCTATTATAACTACTGCGATAAATCTCCAGATAAAAAATGAAGATCTTATCATTATCTACAAAAATGGTCCCTATCATTTTTTTCGGGAATTCGATAGTTTTCGAGATAACCGGACCAAATGTCCCCTCATTTCAGCGACTGCTCTACCTCTATAGGAATGCTGCTGTCTATGCATTAACTTGTAAACGGGCGGTCGAATTGTTTCAGAACTCGGGCAAAAATTGATATTTTTCGATGATTCAAAGTTCATTGCATTGGGAAAACCCATAGGTATCGATTCATGTGCCATGAAGCCCGTTCTCTCCTGTCGAGAACATTTTAGTAATTCATTCATATATTTTTTTTAATAGTTTTTATCCCATTTTTTTTAAATGGGATCTTGAGATGTCTCGAATGATCTCATAAATTTTTTTTCAGTATCTTTCTGGCGTTTATTTGCATTTTTCAGTCGTTTTCGGAGTTCTAGAAGTCTTCGAAACAAGCACGAATTAAAAACTCATATTCCAATATATTGTCATTCAATGCACACCATTTTAAAGCTTACAGTGTCTACTTTCCGAATGTATTTTTTTATTTCGAATAAAGTTCCTCCATTTTCCAGAAATCGGGAAAATTGATCACACCGGTAAAAACAGGACTTTTTTTTTAAATACTTCTTGTTCCCCGCTGTTCATTTTTTGAGGATTAATACCCAGACCGAAGTGAAGCTTATATTCGCGCGGTTATTAAATGTTCGTTAGAATTATGTCCCCCATTTTTACGCTCTCCGCCTGAGATCCATGATATTCCACATAACCTAACCAAGTGTATCCACGCGCCCACATTAGTCGTCTGCTTTTGTTGGTATACAATCTCTGTTGTTTTTGGAGTCGTTGGCTTGCCAGTATTATTGAAATATTGATACTATTTTATCAAAGGTAATACCACGAGTCCTCCAAATTTAATCTATAAAATTTTAGAGGACGTGTGGTATTTGGAAGGCTTATTTTTTGAATCATTTTGTATTAAAAACAGAAAATATAGTCATTTATGCAAAAGACTCTTTACACACAAATGTTCATTATTAACCAGAAATACAGCTGGAAGAACAGTGGGGAGGGACGCGTGGAGGAGCGGAAGAAATAGAGCACGACCAAGACGATGAAGAATATGGATCTGATGACATGGAATGTTTTAACGTATGATAAATTATAAACATTGCTATGCATTTTGTATTTTCAACATATTTTTCATAATAAAAGAAATTTTTCAAAAACTTTATTGTTTCTGAAATCTTCGACCTATATTGTACCGATAGAAGTTGGGCGAAAATTTTGCAAAAAACGCAGAAAATATAAAGGACCTTCTCGGATGAATATTCATCACACTCTAAAACTAGTAACCTCTATTGGGCAAAGCGCCCCGGGATTTGAGACTGCCACATGAAAAAATAAATTTTTGCAATTTTCTGATAAATTTGCAACTCAAATTATGCAGAACATTCGCTAATACAATTGAGAGGCCCCAAGAGCTACGTTACAGAAAAAAATCACGTGAAATCCGCCAATAATTGTCGAAAAATCGATTGGTGCCATCTACAATTGGTCTCCAAAGTCCAAAAAATGAAAATCAATGTATTCCCAACACCCTCGAGCGGAAATTCAGTGAGAAACTAACACATCTATTCAGTGCAAAAATTTGGGATTTTTCAAAGGCCGTTTTTGCAAAAAATATTCGTGTTGCGAAAAACATGGTAGGGACCATTTTTGTAGATACGATCTTCATTTTTTACCTAAACAAAAATTGTCCAATTTGTATATTTTGGCAGATATTAGCGGAAAATCATTTTTTCAGACTTTAGGGGCCATTTTCTGCCCTCTCCCAAGTTGCAATCGTGGTGAAATTTTTCGTCCTTGGAAGAAACCGTCAAGACCTAAGAATTAAGCCACAAAGGAAATCTGGACCAACTTATCTACAGCTTTGCATATTTTCAGGTCTTCAGTTACTGGACTAAATGGGCCATTTTCCCGCCCTTTCACAAATTTCAGACAACTGAGATTTTTGGAGATGAATGTACCCATGAACAGGGCCGCCCAGAGGACGGGGCGATCGCCCCGGCCGCCTCTTTAAAATGCTGTCTTTTTTTGTGTACCTACATTTTTGGGCAAAGATACTTTAGTTTTTTCCGAACGCCTCGCCTGAATATTTGTATTCAACGGCTCGGCGCGTAGAGTTTTCGAATTCGCTTTCTTATTTTTAATAATTTTTTATAGTAATACAGTTTTTTTAGTTTTAGTAAAATTTTCCGCTCTTTCACGTGGTGCAAAGATTTTTTTATCGTTTTCTTCAACCTTTCAAGTACTTAAGTGCCAAGTTACATCGATATCAAATTTTGTGCGAGGTCAAAGTCTCTTAAAAAATGTTAAAATCCAAACAAGGAAAATTACTTTGGAGGTTTAAAGTATTGACAAATCAGACTGATTATTTTTAAGTTGTTCGTGAAATCAAAAGTTTTGTTAACAAAAGTTTTGTTTTGTTAACAAAAGTTTTGTTTTGTTATATTTTGTAAATATAAACATAAAAAAAAATATGTGTTGTGTTTCTAAAATGCATATATCTAGAAATATCCTTATTGGAAGGGGGCGCAGATCAAAGTCTCGCCCCGGGCGCCTATTACCCCATGAATACCTGCAAATTAAAAAAAAATGGTGCCGGACAGACCGGATGCCTGGGTTGGCACCATCGTTTATTGGACTATGATAAAATAAGTGGTTTTAAAATCCAGAAAGAAGAGTATTTGAAGTACCAAGCCACTAAGAACTATAGAAGTGAAGTGTGACAAAGTGGTGAGGTGATTTTTAAGTATTTGCAAACATCAAAGGTTTCAGTTCACAACCAAATTAATAAATACATCAAATAAAGTTATTCAGCAATTATTGTTTGTTAATATCTAAATTTTTACCTGTGTTATTAGAATCTGTAGCAGCTGTACTGTCATTTTTGTTACCATTTACAAGATTTTTGTCAATTTTTCCAATCTTTTTATCCCCATATTCTTTCCGCTTTCCAATTCCATATTCAAAATCATTTAAAATTTCTTTTTCAACTAGCACATTTTCTTCTATTTCTATATCCTGTCCTTCTAATTTTATTCTAACAGGTCCATCTAATATTTCATCTTTAACTGTTTGATTCAATAGGTCTACACTAGGATCAGCTTCTATGAATTTAATAGGCAATTTAGGTATTTGGGTAGCTTCAAATTGTTCTAAAAGACTGTTAAGATCTTTTGCTTCCAGAACAGGTGAAGTTTCACATTCTGATATTGTTTCTACATCAACATCATCTTCATCTTCGTCTATTATATACCGTTGTGCTTTTAAATCGATTTTTTTAACTCCTGCTTTAATCTTCCTTGACGGTATACCTTCGGTTTCAGTATCTGTATCATTATCATTTAAAAATTTTGTAATATCAAAATTTGATAAATTAACATCCAAAGATTCAATTTTTTGAATAGATGTATTACTTTCGGCTCGTATTATTGGTTCATCTATTGCTAAATCTGTACTAGGCTAAAATGTTTTTAATAAATTTATTTATCATCTTAAAAAATAAATCTTAACTATAAAAAATATTAATATTAAATCAACAGGTTAATCAAACAGTTCGGAAAACACATTTTTGTTATGTACTCACATCTACATTTATAAATTGTTGCCAATCATTAATAATTTTATGAAAATCATCTGCATTCGGCGGGGAAACATTGAATTTTGTTAAATTTAAATCACAAACTGGAATAAGGGCAATATCTCCATTTATTCTATAAATAAAAATAAATAGTTTAATTAAATTGGATACTAGTGGAGAAAGTTACTCACTCTCTTTCGTTTTCTATGCCCCATTCATACTCAGTTTGGGTAAAATTTTGAATATCTTCCAGATTTGTCATATCGTCCGAATATTGATCCTGAAATATGGATGTTAGTTGGAAATGTAAAGACAATCGTCCTTAAAATTAAAATGAAAATTGCATTACATACCAGAAAGTTGACAGAGTCGAAAGTGGAAAAATGCTCTCCATCTCTTAGCAGGTCTATATCCATAACCTCCAAATCAATATGTTAACACTTGCCACGAGTTTTAGATAATTCTCCAAAATAATGTACCGGCATGCCAACTTTAACACTTTAAACTTACATATAATCAACAATGTTACAGTTTAAAACACTATTTTTACGTAATAATTAACTTTTTTCAGAACCAAACACAAATTTGTAGGTTATGGGTTCAGAGGGTGCATATTTTTCCAAATAACTCACAATTAATTAAATACCCGTTGGCAATTTTTACTTAACACTGAAGTTTAAAGTCAAAAGGTGTATCTCTGATCTCGCAATTTATTGAAACTCTGCTATTTTCTGATATTTGTCAATAAACTAAAAACCATCACACGTGAGTCAACTACCTCTTCACATCAGATTGAACTACGCGTGCGCACTAATCGGACATATATAATTTTCCTCTGGCCAATTCAAGCATGGCCGGCGTTTTAATGGAAGTATTGGCGCCAAGAAATTGAATTTGTGCAACATAATAATTAATGTTTTATTCCCGACCGGGATATTATAAGCTTATATCATCATGGTTACGCTATCAATAAAGAGGGTTATAAGTCCCTTGGGATGTTAGAGGTTTCTTAATTCCCTATTTTTTGTTTTTTTGACGTTTGTTGAATATTGCTCAGTGCTTCATTATATTTAGTGAATGTCATGCTGCTTTGTTTTATAAATTTTATTAAAATCGATCAGAAATAAAAGAATCTATGTACCACGGGAATTAATGAGCCTTAATTACCTCAGGCAATTGCTGTCCCTCGGGACGCAAACTTTGCCTGTGGGAATTAAGGCCCTTTTAATTCATTTGATAGATACATTACTATTATAGTTAACCAATATTAACAATGACATTTTAAATAAACATCCATGTAGTAATTTAAATATAATTTTGAAGGTTACTGACATTTGAAAATTCGCTGTGTCTAGGAGCACACTAACGTGTACAAAATAAAAACAGGTACACGCAAAAACATTATCACTGTCCATGACGTAGTCTTTTAAGGCTCGTCCAGACTCATCCAAATAAATGCAATTTTTCAAATCGGAAAAAACCGCCACATCGTTACAACTGAGAAAATAAATGTTAACCTTGATAAGATGAAGTTCAAGGAAAAGAATCATATTTCTGTTGTGTAATCTATTCTATTGATAAGCTGCAACATGTAACGATCTGGCGGTTTTTTTCCGATTTGAAAAATTGCGTTTATTCGGATGAGTATGTTCGAGCCTTTAGCATTGTATTTAGATTATATAATCTATATACAATGCCTTTAGCATGAACTGATTTAAAGCGCCTGTGATATTCAACCGTGTACGTTAAATAAATGAGGTTATGTTCAGGAGTAAATATGTTAAAACGTTTATGTTCGTTTGTGTTGGTTTTTTTTCTTATGTGAATATAATTATAAATACAAATTATGCGATGTGGTCAGGTGTGCTTAGTTCCTTTGAGGAATTTCAAAACGATTTGAGGCAATATGAAACGAAAAACAAAGAAAAGTTCGTGATCGAAACTGCTAGGAAAGTTTTAAAACGTTCACTAGAAGACAAATTAAAGTATTATGAAGCATATTATACCTGCACACACGGCAGGAAATTGAGACTGAGAGGAAAAGGATAAAGAAAACTATGTAAGTATTGATAGCAGCTATATTTTGTAACATTTTCCTACTGTTTTGAACGATGCTTACATTTCATTACCAATGTAGGTATCACGTTTTTTCTTAGAACTCATAAAATGGAATATCCTGCATTCACTAAAATTCGCGCCAGCAAAGTAAGTCTTAAGATAAAAGAATTCGTGGAAAATTACTCTAAATCATTAAATAAGCGACATGAAGTTATCATCCAAAATTAAAACAAAAGGTAGGCCAAGAGGGGCTGAACAAACAGTTATAGATATCAAATGGAAACCCACTAAAAAAATAATCTCGTCCGATCATTATTTATACCTATACCTACATATTACTCATTTCATTAGAATAAAGTTATTGTTTAATTACAGTGCACGATGTTAATTTTGTATGAAATTAAAGGTGCACGCTAAAAGACTATGTCATGGACAGTGATGTCGTTTTAAGGGTTTACCTAAGTTTTTTATTTTGTACACGTTAGCGTGCACCTAGACACAGCGTTAACAATTACGTTACATCCACTGCCAAAAAGATGTCGCGACATATTCTTTAAAGGCAAGGTCATTGTATAAGGATTATATCATTGTATAAAGATTACATAGTAGGATCATCATATGGAGTTTTCATTGGAGCCGAAATGAGCCGTCCGATAGATGGCATCAAGCTACAAATGAGCCCAGCGGTTTCATTTGTTGTCATTATGAGCCCAGCGATTTCATTGGTTGTCATTTAGGTCGAAAGTTGATTGTCATGGCTCCTCCGCCTTGAGTAAGATTATTGTTGTGCAGGTCCGTAGATCGCGTTTTTAGTTTCGTACTTTCAATTTTAGTATTAACTACCATTCTCTAGTTCATCTTTGGTTTCTCGACTCGATCTCGTGTATTTATGTGTTGGAATATGTTGATTGTGTGATGAGGTGTTTGGAGTTGATAAATAAATAATATATCGGCGTTTTATTCAGTTCAACTTCAACGATGTTTTAATTAGACCAGAGTCAATCATTTTTGAAACAAAACAATTCTTAGCAGTATGTGGTTGGTCGAAAAATGTAGGGAAAATTATAAGTAAATTAAAAAAAAAATCTCAAAATTATCGAGAAAAACGAGAAAAACCGAGTTTTTTTTCGTTTTTAATTTTTATCTCCGCAAAAATAATTTTTTTTACGAAACTTGGTGAAAACGTTCTTCTTTGTGTTTTAAATAAGCTGTAATTTTTTCAAAGGGAAATATTTATTTTTCGATGTTATACGAATTTAAATTAAAAAAAAGCTTAATTTTCAATCGAAAAAGTTCCCATACAAATTTTCAATTTTTGAACTTTATCTACTCGCTATGAAAAAAATATATTGTTCTTATGGAAAAATGTGAAAAATGTAGAAAACGAAAAATGACTTATTCTTAATCGATTTTTCAGTTAATCTAGACAATTTTTTATTTCTTATTGTAAATAAGCATTGAAATTGATGAAAAAGATTATTTTTCATGTAATATTATGTCATTTACTTTCAATGAACTATTAATGGTTTTTAAATTACCGAAAACATTGTGTGCTTTTAAAATTTTATTAGTACCTTAGAATGAAATGTGCTTGTATTTACAAGGAAAGGGTATGTATAACTGACCAGAATAACCTGATGGTTACCGCCCACTAATAAAAACTAATCGATAATCAAGTTTTCGGTTCTTATTGATATAAACTGTTTTTCTCACAAGAAGTACTATCAGAGACAACTTATGAGACGGGCAACTCAATGTATTATTCTTGTTCGGTAAAAGTTGTTTGGGCGATTGTAAACGGAAGGCAATAGGAGAGGGCGCTCTAGTCAATATTCTGTTCTCAAGGCCTCTTACTGCTGTGAGTATCCATTCATCAGTGGCGAGAAAATTTTAAATTATACTCGACTCAAAAATGTATATATTAAAAATAAATCATGTTTCTATACAAAATTTACAGGACAATAAAAAATGTCATTTACTACAAACTTGAAAAATGTTAAAATTACAGTTCAATATGTGTAGTGAAAATAACGTTTTTATTGCTCCTGTAAATTTTGCCAAAGAAACACAAATTACACTATTAATTAATATTTAGACTTAGAAAAATGATAGACCAAACCATTTTTACTTTCTATAAATTGTGTATTGTTTAAGATACAGAATAACAAACTACACTAACAATAATACAAAATAATGGGGGTTGGTGGCTCAGCGGTAGAGCACTGGACTTCAATTCCGCCCTCTTCCACTACATTTACAGTGTTGAGATCTGCCTCTTTGAATTTAAGTGGTACAGCGCTTGGTTTTAACTTCCAACCAATTTCATTAGTAAAATTCTTTCTACTAAAATGATTTCTGTAGATTGTGTAGTTCATCATATTAATGTTTGGATAGATTACACCCAGACTTTGGCACCACATGTTGCACCTAATATAAATTAAAATCATTACTAATAAAACTGTATTTTTTGCATGTGTATTGCTTAATTAAATGAGAAGATAAAATGCTTACATGTCACAGTTTCTTGGAAAACAACGCAGTTTCTGAACTTCGACGTCACTGCAACCACAAATTAAGCAAGAATTCATCATTATTTTTAAAAGTCTCACAATCATCACCATACAAACTAAAATTATTTAACAATATTACACACAGAGAAATAAACGAAATCAAAAAATCATAAAAACAAAATGTATTCTTCAAATACATAAGGTTTGTTCCAACATAACACAAAACCAGTTTGCGTACTGTCAGGATTCTGCGCAGTCTAGATTTGGTGTTTCAACAAACTTCGGACTCAAACCTGTACAAAAATGTAGTGTTCCAACACAACCAAAACTAATCACAAACCAGTTTATGTACTGTCAAATCTGTTCCTGGGTTTGAGTAGGTACAAATTGTCAAGACTTGCGCAAAACGAGTTTGTAAAACGTCAGTAAACGTCGTCCTAACCTGAAAATTTTATGATTGTATTTTTATTATCTATCTATCTATCTGTGATGGGGGTGTCGATACACTGCGACCTATAAGATCTATTGTGCCCCCTACTGCTGCCCAATCGTTAAGGATGTCTCAACGATTAGAGCAGTTCCTCCAGTCCTATTGCTTTCAAAAAGTTCAGGATGTCGGTAGGCTTCAGGTTAGGTAAATCTTCCTCTTCTATTTGATATTCTCCGAGGTATCGTACCCTTGGATTTTGCAGGGTAAAGCATTCTGAGAGAATGTGGATGGAGGTTTCCTCCTCTTCCTCGCAGAATCTGCATTCTTCTTTGTCTACTAATCCGAGTTTCTTTAGGTGGCCTCTCAGCCGACAGTGCCCTGTTAGGATACCCGTTAGTATTCTGAGCTTATTTTTACTTTTACTGACGCAGTCGTCAGATCTCTTCTGGTTGTAGTTTCCCAGTAGTGTCTTGGCCTGCCTCATTCCTTGTAGTCCTATCCAGTATTGGCATCTTTTGTTATTTACTTCTTTTCCAAGTTCATCAAGTATTGTACTGGTGCTTATTCCGCAGAAGGGTTCAGGTCCCAGAAATGGTGTTTCAGCCCCTTTTTTTGCGAGTATGTCTGCTATTTCATTACCCTCCACTCCAGTGTGTCCCGGAACCCATAGGAGGGTAACAGTGTTATTCTTGCCCAGTTCGTTTAGATTCTCTAGGCAACCCCCAAACCATCTGGGAGTTGATTTCGTGGGAGTTCAGAGCATTAATGGCTGCTTGGCTGTCTGACATGATGATGATCTCTTGTCTGCGAAAATTTCTTTCTATGTTGAACTGGACACATTTTCCGATGGCGTATATTTCAGCTTGGAAAATGCTCGGAGATTTGCCTAAACTTTCAGAATATTTGGTTCCAGGCCCATATACTCCTATTCCTGTTCCTTCTGTTGTTCTAGAACCATCTGTGTACCATTTAATGGCACTTCTCTTGAGTTTTGGGATGGTATCTTTGTCCCATTCGCTTTTGTTACTTAGCTTTGTGTTGAATTCTTTCACAAAGCTAAACTTCTTTGTCATCTCATCTTGGGGCATGTCCCAGGTTTGATGATTCCCAGGAAGGAGTCGAAACTTGCGTTTAGTTGATCCTTCTCTGGTCATTCTGTAGGTTGTTCTTATCGCTATACTCTCCACTACTATGTGGAGGGGTGTAAGGCTTAGGATTACCTCCATGGCGGCCGTTGGGCACGTTCTCATTGCACCTGTTATGCATACGCAGGCTAGTCTTTGGATTTTCGCTAGATTTGCCTTTGTACTGGCCAGCTTAGTTCTGCTGCCCCAGACCACTGCTCCATAAGTGATGGCCGGTCTCACTATTGACGTGTACATCCACTGCAGGATCTTTGGGTTACATCCCCAGTTTTTTCCCGCAAAATTTCTGCACACCATTAGAGCTTTCGTGGCTTTGCTGGTTACTTCTTTTTCGTGCTTATTCCAGATGAGTTTATTATCTAGTATTAGTCCCAGATATTTAACATCTGGCTTCCATTCAATAACTTTCCCGTCCAATTCGATGGTTTTGAGGTTAATGTTTCTTTTCCGTGTAAAGGCAACTAAGGTAGTCTTGGTGGGGTTCACGCTAAGTCCCATCGATTGACACCATTCTTTGGTATAGTCCAGCCCTCTTTGAACTATATCGCAGAGGGTATTCTCGAATTTTCCTCTTGCGATTATGACTATGTCATCTGCATAGCCTTGACACGATATACCAATCTCGGTCAAATCGCAGAGGAGTCGATCCACTGTTAGGCTCCACATAAGAGGGGAGGCAACTCCTCCTTGTGGACATCCTCTGGTTGTGCAGATGGAAACAGTGTCTTGTCCCATTTTAGTCTCTGCTATTCTGGTAGACAAAAGTCGCGACATCCATCTGGTTGTCGTGTTGTCTACCCCTCTTTCTTCTAGTGCTCTTTTAACGGCTTCGTGTGGTGTGTTGTCAAAAGCCCCTTCTATGTCTAGAAAGGCACACACTACAGATTCTTTGTTCTCTAGTGCATCCTGGATTTCATCTGTCAATTGCACCAGTGCGGTCTCCGTGGATTTGCCCGTTTGGTACGCATGCTGATGAGGGTGCAGAGGCACCCGTTCCAGGATTTCTGTTCTGATATAGTTATCAGTTGCTTTCTCCACCGTTTTCAGAACGAACGATGTGAGACTAATTGGTCGAAGGGATTTGGGATTGGTTGTATCCCTTTTCCCTGTTTTAGGAATGAAGGTGACTCTGGCCCTTCTCCATACTTCCGGTATATATCCCAGTTCTAGACTGCTACGACACATACTCACTAGGTGTGGTAGAATTTCTTCTTGCCCGCGCTGGAGTAAGGCGGGGAATATTCCATCAGCTCCTGCTGATTTAAACGGTTGGAAGGTGTTCAAAGCCCATCTTATGCGTCTATTGCTGCAGATATGTCTGGCCATTGCCGTATCTTCTCTGGTAGGTCTACTATACCGTTCTGGAGTGTGCCCTATAGAGATAGGTTTATTTCCAGGGAAGTGAGTATCCAGTAAGAGCTGGGCTCTTTCATTTTCACTTTCGGTGTAGCTACCATCTGGCTTCTTTAGAGCCATTGCGTTATCGACTCTACCTTTTGCCATGACTCTATATAGTCTAGCGGCAGCAGGTGTGGAGTCAATATCCTCACAAAATTTTCTGAAACTATTTCGTTTTGCTTTTCTTAGTTCTTTGTTGTAGGTGGTTAGTTTCTCGGTGTAGCTCTGCCAATCTCCGCTACTCTTTGCCCTATTGAAGAGCTTTCGAGTTTCGGATCTTAATTTTGCCAGATTACAATTCCACCAAGGTGCGTCCCTGCAATTTCTGCTTACTTGTTCGGGGCAGCTCGATTCGTATGCATCGATTATTGCCCCATTAACTTCTTCAATAATATTCTCCAGTTCTAGATGGTGCCTAGCCTTTTTATTCTGGACGCGTGCTAAATTTGCTTTCAGATTGGTGTTATATATTTCCCAATTTGTTTTTCTAGGGTTCCTTCTGAGGATTGGCTCAGGTGGACCTGTCTCTAGTCTGAACGTAATTATTCTGTGATCAGACAGAGACGGCTCACTCGATACTCTCCAGTTTATCACTAGATCTTTTAGGCTCGGTGTACTTACTGTAATATCTAATACTTCTTCCCTTACCCTTAAACGTGGGAGTATTTCCTATGTTATGTACGATAAGGTTTCTTTCAAAAATAAATTCTAATAATTGCTCACCTCTCTGGTTGGTGTCCTTGCTACCCCAAACAGTGTTGTGAGCGTTGGCGTCACATCCTAGGAGTAGTGGCAGTTTCTTCCTCTGGCAGTACTCTACTAATCTATGGGCTTCTGGAGGCGGTACAGGCCCGTCTCCTGCCATATAGCATGAGGCTATAACCACTTCTTGACGATTCTTCTTGAATTCGAGGTAGGCTCGGATAGGGACGAGGTCTCTCGTCATGAATTCTGAAAGACAAAAATAATTAATATTTTTCCTTACCATAATGCATGTTCTGGGTGTGTTCTCACCCATGTGGTGTATTACTTTGGAGTCCTGACAGTTAAGGCCCCTTACCTGGTTTTTGTAGACCCAAGGTTCTTGGATCAGCACGACCCCCATTTGGTTCTTGGTGAACGTCCTGGAGATCACTGCTGATGCTCCTTTAGCATGATGGACGTTCACCTGGGCGATCTCAATGCCCGCCATCTTATTCTTTACCGGTGGGGGTGTTGTCCCCACTAGTAGAGGTGCGGTCTTCCTCCCCCACTACTTCGACTTCCATAGTCTCCTCGGATAATGGTGATTCTCCGCTGTACATTTCAGAGATGTGGAGACTGCCCGTGCTCTCCACATCATCTTCTACTTCATGGGTGGTGGGAGTCACCACTTCATCCACTTTCTCCTCTTCATCTCTCTTCAGGCCATGCACGGGTATTTTCCCAAACCTATAGTGGATGGTGTGCCCGTTTTCCCTGATTTTTTGGCAGGATAGATCATCTATCCCTGCCCTCAGGATTTGGCCTGTGCCCTCTTCTTTCAGGCTGATGACCTTCCATTGGGAAGTTCTCAGCCCTTCATT
This sequence comes from Crepidodera aurea, assembly GCA_949320105.2. Classification (NCBI taxonomy): domain Eukaryota; kingdom Metazoa; phylum Arthropoda; class Insecta; order Coleoptera; family Chrysomelidae; genus Crepidodera; species Crepidodera aurea. The sequence continues at coordinate 25,700,701 of OX439479.2, read as the reverse complement.
CTGAGCTTCTACTAAACGTAGAAGTTTTTCTTCTTCCATTTTCTGGCTTCTGGGGAGAAAGAGAGTGATAGTGTGTACCTTTGGGATGTCGTCTCCCGCACACACCATCAATTCTACTCCCTCCCAGCTTTTTAGGTGGGGAGCTTTCATCCGCAACCATTCCGCTGACTGTGGTGTTTCACAGTCGACCAGGATCATGCCCGGACGGAAATGGATGCCTCCGAAATGGAGCTTATGCTCCCACCCGTCGCACATCTCTTCTACTAGAGCCTCCTCCAGTTTGGTTTGTTCGTCCGCACTGAGGGATGTCTCAGGGAACGCTCTGGGGAGGATGGCCAGCTTTTCACTTTTCACGGCAGCTGCATAGCTGCCGCCCGTGGAGGTGGTGGTGTTTTGTCCCGCCTTCCTTCTTTTGGGTGCTTGCTTTCCCGTGCTACTTTGCGGGGTGATGCTTGTCACATCCCGCTTTCGTTTTCCGGATTTCCCGTGCTCCGGTTCTTGGGTTTTGTGCCCCAAGGCTTTCTTCCTGGCTTCCTCAGGTACAAGCCCTTGGTTGAGGTAGCGCAGGTACCACCTAACTCCTGCCCCACTGAGTCCACGCCTCAGAGGGTCATCTCTACCCCCGGGTTGACCCGGTTCAGGTAGGTGAGGTAGATTTCTCCTCTGCTCTCTTTTCCGGGGAGCCTCCCGCCTTGTTGAAGGGACCGAGGAGGATGTGGAGGGAGCGTGGATGCTCTCTCTCTCCTTCTCTGTCTCTCCTTTCTTCTTTTCCCCCCCTATTCTTTCCTTGTGAGGAGGTCTCACATGAGATAGGGGTTTCTTTTGTGAACGGATGGCATGCTCCGTTTTAGAATGAGTAGCGGGGATGTCCCGCTTTGGTTTTGTGGTGTCTTTTTCCATTTTTAATCCCACGAGAAGCAAGGGAACAAAGAGGTCAACTCCTGCAGAGCCCCGCATGCAGGAGCAAGGGTGTTGAAACTGGAGGTCCCCAGGTCTCCAGAGTTCGCATACTCACGATAAAGCTTCCCCTTTACCACGCATCCATCGGCGTATGATGTTCCACCTTGGCTTGGGGGGATTTTTATTGTGGCTCCCATCCACTTGGCCGGCCGGTTAAGGCAAGCCCCCACATCCAGTGAATATTTCCTCAACAACCACCAATTCACTGGATCCGGTGTATATCAGGCAGGCTTCCACAAAAGAGACAACTCTTTCTCCACGCTGTGTTTCCTGATATCTTGAGACTTCTGTGTCAACGAGGTGCAATGCTATATAGCTCTCGGTGCATGACCACGGAAGTCTCGCTGAGCTGTCCTTGGTTTCACTGCCCCTCCCCGTCCCGTCAGGCTCGAGGAGGGGCGGTTACTCGGCCCCCCCACCAGCGTCGAGGTCTCACAGCTCCTTGGGGGGGTATTTTTATTATGTAAACATTCATATTATTTAATAGGTACACTTGTGTAAACACATAATTATTATTTAGGATTGTAGACATCCAAATTTATAAATATTTTCATTAGTTTTTGTTATTTCCCAAATTCAAAATTTGACATTGGTTGTGACGTTATTGGCAGTATAAATTTGACAAAAAATTTGTTGGAACACTTCTGAATTGAGTGCCCGATCCTCGACAGGTCATCGACAATAAGTTGTGGACAAGTTTACGTACAGTCACAAAATTGTTGTTGGAACAAACCTATAACCAGAGAGAATGTAATATATGAGAGTTGTCGACCCTGTAGGAACAGTTGGCATCGCGTTGATCGCAGCGCACCACGAAGGGGTGCCGGAACTAATTTTTACAGGCGGGATATTTAAATTTGTTAGTTTGGATTATGGGTAGATAAATTTTACAATTTGTCTTAAAATTGTTTATTATATAATTATTTCATTACAAAAAATAAAATTAAATTTCATTTTTTCTAATGAATTAATTATAATTAATAAACAATTTTAAGACAGATAATTTAGATAAATGAGAAATCAACACATTTAAAATTTTTATTAAACTACACATATATTAATAAGATAACACAATTTATTTTAATTAAACGCAGTACACTAAGTTACAAAAAAAAAGAATTATTTTTATTTGTTAGTCCTCTTAACATCATTATATTTTTTAATTAATAAGGGGACGCTAACTTTTATGAGCTGAGAAAATACGTATGATTTATGTTCTTGACAGGTGAATCAATCAAAATTAATATGACCTTTTGCAAAGAGTCCAGTTTTTTCAATAATATTCTCTATATGACCTAAAAGTGGTAAAATATGATATACAATGTCATGCAGCATTGAAAGAAATTTAATGACTTCCCTTTGAACATAAATCAGACGTGCTTTATCATCATTTTCTTTGAAGCAAGTGAAAATATGGTGAACGTCTAAAATGTCTGTCTGCAAATTAGCCATACATTCTTCGCAATTAAAAGTTGTAATTTTTTTAACAACAAAACCAGAAACCAGAAACATAGCTTATTGCCTGAGTATCAAAATTTAATTCTGAATCTAAAAACGAGAATTCAATATTTTCCAATTCATTAATTGTAATAGAATTTAATGGTTTTGGTTCATTATGAAAATTTAAAAAAGAATTTAAGTTATCTAATAAAGTACAATCATCTGCTTCACAATTTCTGTTGTAGTTCTTGGCAGAAACTAAACTATTTAAAATTGGCGTTTTTAAAGCTGATATAAATTGGTAACAATTTGGAGAGGTGTTGGCAGCACTATACTGCCGAGTTGCCCTAAACATATTTTCAACTGGGTCCTGATTTAAAGAACGCGTTCTAATAAATTTGAATCTTAATTTCCAACATTCTCTTGTTAACCAAGATGTTTTAAAAGGCATTTTGGTTTTCATAGCCGTTCTATTTTTCGGTAAAAACTTCCAAGATTTTATTTTTGGTAACATAGAATTCCAAAAACGCATATGGTTTGACTTTTTTGAAACACACCGTCTAAGGGCCTTACCAGCATCAAAGGTTGGTTTCCTACCATTAAAACTGTCCAGGAACAATTAAACTTTCAATGGTAGCAGCCATAGTGTGGCTCATTATTTTTGCAGCAGCTGAAACTAATAATATTATAATAATAATAAACTAAATAAATTTAAAACTAAACTAATCCTAAATCCTACTCACCATCGCACTCGGCCCTCGCGTGCAATTCTAATTTTTGACACTTTCACTTGGCTTTGACTTTGACAAACACAAGCCAGATTCACACCAACCAATGTATGATTGATTTTGTATATTTTCATTTTTAATGACTTAAACGTTAATGTACTAGGATATTTTATAATATTTTTCGACATTAAAGGCGATATGTTAAAGTGTAATGTAATTTATAATATTTAAAACTATTTTATTATATTCTGCTTATGTAAAACAGTCTTGTAGTACACGCGACTGCAGCGACTCCATGCGCGGGCAGGAGCGCAGAAACGTTATGCCTTATACCGCCTATCCTTCAATCAGTCTCTTTTAAATTGTCTCTGCCTATAACATCCAACGTCTGACACTGTCGAAAACCTCAAATTAGAGATGAGAGTTTTTACAATATCGACATTGGCATCGGATGTCACTATTCGATACCCGCATCGGATATCGATATTGAAATTAACGGATGCGATGCGAGAACATCGATTCGAATTTCGAATTCGTCGATGTTATGTCGATCTTGTTAGATGCCCGAGAATCGAGATTTATTGGCATCGCATGAAGTTGTCATTTATTAAATTTTTAAATCTTCGATCTGATAACGATGCCAAAACCGATGCGAAATTTTAAATACCGATGAGCATCGATACTAAAAAATCGGAAAACGCCCATCTCTACCTCAAACGTCAATCACAAAATATGCAACACCAGCGACCTCAACGGCTGCCTCCCTCCTGAACAACGGAGATAGATGTATGTCCAGATTATTGTAAGAGAGAAAGAAAGTTATATATAGAATTTATATGGGCTGCCGAACACTTTTTCCTATTAAGTTACTCGTCTCATAGTTGTCTCTGGTACTATTTAGTTTCTGGTTGAGAGACTAACAGCTTGAACTCTGCCTTTTGGTAACTACTTTGTATGTTAAATAGAATTATGTTAGGCAATATTAATTTTGTATAGTAGATTACCAATAAAAAAACTATATTTTCACTTTGTTACAATTCAACTCGGTTTTTAATTATTTTCTATGAAGGGTGTGCCATAACAATCTATATTAGATGAATTATTAAATACCTATTTACTTGGAAAAATGAGCTTAAAATATTTAATTCCTATATTTCAGGAAAGGTAGTTTGATCGGATTACAGTAAATCATTACACCCAATAAACCGTGAAAGGGTGAAATATTTAACGAAAATATTCGCCTCCTTTTCTCCTCTTCTGGTTATACCGGAAGTTGGTGTTAACTCTGGTTTTTTCAGTGGGACACACAACTTTAGGAATAATTACATTATTCTGAACAAATTTGTCAATACTTCCCTATATTTATCTTTAACTGTTTTTGAGTTATACAATATTTTTGTATAAAAAATGCACTTTTTCAACATTAAGAAAAATCTAAACTTCTAAAGTTACTTCGATAATACCTTATTTTTTTTTTTACAAAGTGTAAACGACAACGTTCTGTCGTTTATCTTATGAAATTCTTATTTTTATTATACGATGTCAAAATTAAAATGAAATTGTCACGCAAAAAATTCGCATTTCATTTTTTTAAATGGAACACCATGTATAAGATTTATTTAAAAAAAAACATCCGCTATCTAAAAAAACGGTTTTTAACGATTCAATAATTTTGAGGTTATGTTGAAATATGATTAATACTAATTAGTATTGCATTTTTTAATTATCTACAACTTTTAAGATTCATATTTCAGCCACAAATCGTAAAAAATCAATCTCCAACCCTCAAAACATATATTTAGCTACCCCCACCCCCCTTCCGAAACTTTTAATTTGTCCAATTGATTTTTTTTAATTTACTTATAATTCACCCTAAATTTTCTGACTACCCACATACTGCTAAGAATTTTTTATGAATTCGCGTATTTAAAATCGGTTTGGCCCTGGCCTAAATTTAATATAAACCTTGTAATCGTTTTATGTAATTACAAAATGGACCTTCGAGTTAATTAAATAGTTTACAATTTCCATTAGTTTTCTTCTTCGACAAATAGACCTATGATGTAACGAGACGTGTGATCTCCTTAAACATTCCTGAATGTTGGTCACAGAAAATGAGTCCTGTATAATTTTACCAACAAATTTTCAGTTCTTATAATATCGACTAAAATAATATCTCTTGAAGGTCAATTAGTTCTTATTTATTTTAATAGACGGCGAATGGATATTCCACAAGACAACACAGAGTTTTTGATTGCATTTGAAAATATTTTTGCCGAATACAATTTAGCGAATTTTGAAACTAAACTGAAGTTTCTGCTAGCTCATTCCCCTGAATCCGTTCCTGACTCAATTACATTACAGCAAGTTTGAATGAAATCCGTGTGGGGTCACTACCTCACTGGTTGATGGCGTTAAAAAGCGTCTCCAACAGTTGATACACAGAGGTGATCCTAATATATAATCATTGTATAAGGATTATATAGTAGGATCACCTCTGTGTATCAACTGTTGGAGACGCTTTTTAACGCCATCTGCCAGGAACCGAAGAAAACGATGCATTTCTCAACCAGTGAGGTAGTGACCCCACACGGATTTCATTCAAACTTGCTGTAATGTAATTGAGTCAGGAACGGATTCAGGGGTTGAACACTTTCAGAGGAATGAGCTAACAGAAACTTCAGTTTAGTTTCAAAATTCGCTAAATCGTATTCGGCAAAAATATTTTCGAATGCAATCAAAAACTCTGTGTTGTCTTGTAGAATATCCATTCGCCGTCTATTAAAATAAATAAGAACTGAAAATTTGTTGGTGAAATTATGCAAGACTCATTTTCTGTGATCAACATTCAGGAATTTTTAAGGAGATCTACACGTCTATACATTTTCTTATTTTACATCATGTCTTCAGGAGATAGATAGATCTAGTTATCTTAGACACATAAATACTGAAATAAGTAAAAAACGTTTTATTTTACCAATAAATGTCTTGCATACCATTTTGACGAAATTTCGACATTAGTTTTAAATGAAAAACCTATGCTGGTATGTTTGTCAGAAACACATCTCACTGATGATATATATGATTCTGAAATAACAATCCTTAACTATGATATTTACAGAGTTAACAGTGATACCCGACATTCTGGAGGGGCTGTTATATATGCGAATAAACAAGTGAATGTGGTTTGGAATAAGTCATTTGGTGAACCGAAGCAGTACTGGCTTATAATGATTAAATTCATGTTTCTAAATGTAAGTTATATTGTGGTTAGTTTGTATCGATCACCAAATGGCTCTGGTTCAGTATTTCTCGACTTTTTTGAAAGCATTGTAAAGACATTTTTATGTGACAGTAACTGTAATATAGTTGTTACAGGTGATTTTAACATTGATTGGTTAGCGGATACAGCGGTTAGTGTTAAATTAAAGGATTTTATATCTGACAATAGTTTAAAAAATATAGTTAATGATATTACTCATCCTTCTAATAACAATAATGGTGGTTCAATTATAGATCTAGTTTTAAAAATTCTGAAAAGTTTAATGTACAGATTAAAAGGATACCCAAAACAAGGACATATTTTAATATATTGATTTACACCAATGAAAGTTTCTATAATAGAGAACATGTAGTAATAAAAAGCCGTGGTAGAAACATTGACTATCCTAAAATAAATGAAAAACTAGCTGAAATACAATGGAATTATAGACTTGACATAGATCGGAGATACAATGACTTTTATTTAAAGCTTATGAAGGTATTAGATGAGGTAGCACCAGTAAAATATATTAAGATCTTTCCCAGGTATAAGCATTGGTGGAATGAATCAGTTAAAAAAGCTACTCATGATAGGGATATTAGTTATCAGATGTATATATCAAATAAATCTCCTCTGAATCTAGAGATATACAAACGGCAAAGAAATTTAGCAGTTAGGGTAATTCGACAAGAAAAGACTAAATACTATTAACAACAAATTGAGAAGAACAAACATAACACTTTAAAATTGTGGAAGATATTGAAGGAAATGACACCTAAAAATAATAAAGAACTTAGATTCACGGAGATTGAGGTGAGTGAAAATCAAGTTGTAAAAGATATTTTTGAAATGCCTGAGGTTTTAAACAAATATTACGTTAACAGTATCAAAGAAACAGTCACTAATATAGAATATAATGGTTTAGATTTTCCTATTGTAACTAGAACTAACAATTTTTACTTAAAAAGTTTTAAATTAATTGATACGGACATTTTAAAGGAAATTATTTTTGATATGGCTAATAAAGGAAGTCCTGATGACATAAATGTAGAATTTTTGAAGAATTGTTTTGGTAATGTTGCAATGCCCTTAATTAACATAATAAATACTTCTATAGAAACCAATACAATTCCATCAATCTTAAAAGTTTCCACTATAACACCTATTGCGAAAGTTACTAATTCCAATAAGGCAACTGATCTTAGACCAATCAATATGCTTTGTACCATTGAGAAAGTATTGGAAAAGGTAATTTATAGTCAACTTGTTAAATATCTAGAACAAAATAATTTGTTAAATAGTGTACAGTCGGGATTTAGAGGTAAACACAGTTGCGAAACAGCAATACAGTATGTTTTAGATGCTTGGAAACTAAACCATAATAATAAATTAATAACGGGCGCTGTTTTTTTAGATCTTCAGCGGGCATTTGAAACTGTTAATCGTTCTTTACTTATTAGAAAAATAGAAAGTTTTGGTATCATTGATGGGGCTCTAAAATGGATAATTGGATATTTAGATAACAGAAAACAGAAATTAAAATTAAATAATATTTTATCTACGGAAATTACAAACGAGTGTGGTGTACCGCAAGGTAGCGTGTTAGGTCCCCTACTTTTTTTATTGTATATGGATGATATTTCATTTATTATCAATAAATGTTACATTCATCTCTTTCCAGATGATACTTTAATTTATTATGCATCAAATGATCTGCTCGATATAATTAATGTAATTAATGAAACACTAAATTTAGTATATAAGTGGTGCTGCTTCAACTCGTTAAAAATTAATAACAATAAAACGAAATTCATGATTATAGCAAATGACAAACAGTATCATAATTTCAAAGAACATAATTATAACATTAAAATAGCAAATGATAAAATTGAATTAGTAAAAAAAATTAAATATTTAGGTGTGATAGTACACAATAGAATGTTATTTAAGGAACATGCTGCCTACATTATTAAAACGATAGCATTCAAAATTAACTACTTAAGTAGGCAATCCAAGTATCTAAATCAATGGTCACTTTTACTTTTGTATAACAGCTTGATTTTACCTCATTTCACTTACTGTGGAACCATCTTGTATATACTAAACCAAAATGAAATTGGAAGACTTCAGAAACTTCAGAATAGAGGAATGAGAGTAATACTATCTTGTGATAGAAGAACACATATAACATTAATGTTGAATACATTAAAATGGTTATCTGTTAAAAATTAGTTTCTTTATCTAACATTAATATTTATTTTTAAAATAAAAATTGGTAAAGTTCCTATATATTTACATGACAAATTAAAGTATAATTTTGAATTTCATGAATATAATACAAGAAGTCGCTCAAACTATCATATACGTCAGGCTAGTAATGTCAATTCAAGTAACACAATTTTCATTAAAGGAGCTCAAAACTTTAATGAACTACCTCAGGAAATTAAGAATACTACCTCGATTAATATATTTAAGAAGAAATTAAAAGGGTACATGTTAGACCAACAAAAGGTTTAGTATAGGAATCTGCTAATACACTTTTTTTTCTTTCTTTTATTTGTATTGTTTTTATTTGTATATTTTTAATGTAGGTATCTATATAATTTAATTGTGATGTAATATGATTTTAAAGTTTTTACTTAGAATAAGACATTGTAATTGTATTAGCTTATATTGCTAAGTAAACGATATATATATATATATATATATATATATATATATATATATATATATATATATATATATATATATACGTATACGGACGCTCTATTGCATCTACCTGTAAAAATTTGCGAGACGACTACTGACTTATAGAAAACCCTCATGACAAAATTTTGGTGGACGCTTTTTCGGTGTCCAAATGAATGAAAATATTCAGCTGCCGTATATTATTAGTTAACAGGTAATGACGTTCGGGTCGCTAGCAGCGTCAATTCGTAACAACCTTAAGTTCAATTTATTTGACTAAAATATTAATTAGGTAGTGCGTTTCGAATTAACTTCTTACAATCGATCGATACATATTATATTGGTAATTTTTTTTTCATATTACAAAATTTTTATTTTCCGGTAATCTTAGGTTAAGGGAACGCCCAACTATATCCGACGTCAGTTGACAACCTGCAACAAAACATGTCTCCGATAACCATTCGTGACCGAGACGGACACCGCTAAAAAATTCTAGATGGGAAGGGGAGTAACACCACTCTTCAAAATTTTCTTATTTTTCAATTCTCTATCCGACCCATATGATGAAATTCCCGATTTCGAAAAAAAAAGTTTCAGGTCCCGCCCCTCCGTGGGGGGGGGGCGACTTGTCATTCTGGAGATCGCCATGATCGGCTCCAACGAATATCTGGGTGGTTCCAAGTCGTTCTCGACTCGGTTTTTTCCTGGAAATTTAAGTCACTTTTTTTGGAAGTAAGGGGGGAGGGCGTAACGAAAATAGATTTTCACTTTACTTGTTACTTCCCTAAACAGTCGTACTCATAAATCTACAAATTTCGAAAAAAATGTCCCGGTCAGGCTCCAGGAATGACCTCATCAGGTCATCAGGGTCAATGTCATTTGAGAGTCAAATTGAGGAAACCTTCTGGGAAAAATCTAAAAAAAATCATACAAGGATTTTCAGGGTTGCTGAATCCGAATCCGAGGTTCGCTTGACCTCATAAGTTCAGGGTCAATGTAATTTGAGAGTCAAATTGAGGAAACCGTCTGGGAAAAATCTGAAAAAATTCATACAAAAGATTTCAGGATCGCTGATTCCGAATCAGTGGTCGGCTTGACCTCATCAGGTCAGGGTTAATGTCATTTGAGGGACAAATTGAGGAAACCTTCTGGGAAAAATCTAAAAAAATTGATACAAGGATTTTCAGGGTAGCTGAATCCGAATCCGAGGTTCGCTTGACCTCATCAGGTCAGGGTCAATGTAATTTGAGAGTCAAATTGAGGAAACCGTCTGGGAAAAATCTGAAAAAATTCATACAAGTATTTTCAGGGTAGCTGAATCAGAATCCGAGGTCAGGGTCATTGTAATTTGAGAGTCAAATTGAGGAAACCTTTTGGGAAAAATCTGAGAAAATTCATACAAAAGATTTAGGATCGCTGATTCCGAATCAGAGGTTAGCTTGACCTCATCAGATCAGGGTTAAGGTTATTTGAGGGTCAAATTGAGGAAACCTTCTGGGAAAAATCTGAAAAAATTCATACAAAAGATTTCGGGATCGCTGATTCCGAATCAGAGACAGCTTGACCTCATCAGGTCAGGGTTAAGGTCATTTGAGGGACAAATTCAGGAAACCTTCTGGGAAAAATCTGAAAAAATTGATACAAAGATTTTCATGGTATCTGAATCCGAATCCGAGCTTCGCTTGACCTCATCAGGTAAGGGTCAATGTCATTTGAAGGTCAAATTTAGGAAACCTTCTGGGAGAAATCTTAAAAAATTAATACAAAATTTTGAGGGTAGCTGAATCCGAATCCGAGGTCCGCCTGACCTCATCAGGTCGGGGCCAAGGTGATTTGAGGGTCAAATTGAGGAAACCTTCTAGGAAAGTCGGAAAAAAGCCATATAAAGGTTTTCAGGATCGGTGAATCCGAATCCGAGGTCCGCTTGACCTCATCATGTCATTTTTCTAGGTTTCCTATGTATGATTTTTTTTCCGATTTTTTCCAAAAGGTTTCCTCAATTTGACCCTCAAGTGACCTTGAGCCTGACCTGATGAGCCGGACCTCGGATTCAGATTCAACGACCCCGAAAATCTTTGTATGAATTTTTCTAGGCTTTCTTAATTTGACCCTCCAATGACCTTGATCCAGACCTGAAAAAAAGTTCGGAAAAAAAAAATACATTTCCACTGAACAAATTGTTCGGTATCTGAATTCGATCTGTGTGTGGGGGGGCGACTTGTCATTCTGGAGATCGCCATGATTGGCCCCAACGAATATCTGGGTTTTTTCCTGGGAATTCGAGAGTCACTTTTTTTGGACGTACGGGGGGGGGCGTAACGAAAATCGATTTTCGCCTTACTTGTTACCTCCCTAAACAGTCGTACTCATAAATCTACAAATTCCGAAAAAAAAATGTCCCGGTCAGGCTCCAGGCCTGGCCGGAAGTGGGGGATCCAATATTTCCGGAACCCGATCGGGTCCAAGTTTACATTTTGCGTCCGAACAAAATAATTTTTACACTGACCAACTCTACCCAAGGGAGTGGGGGGGGGATATTTTTCAGGTTCTATTTTGAAGTCAAAAAATCTTGTACCCCCACCCCAAATCTCAACCGGATCGGACAAAAATTACGGCAGTTTGAAAGTTCTACCCGCTCTCCTGACCACGAGTAATTTTCGAGTCACTCGAGGACAACTTTCCCGGAACATCTGATGCCGGGCCTTCGGCCCCGCCTTCAAAGCGGTCGTAGATGAGTCGGTGTGCGTTTGGTAAAAAAAAAGCTCGAGAGGTGCACTTGTGCTTATAATTTGATCCTGTATCCGTTAGTGTATTTTGGTGACCTTGTGGTACTTTTCTGTTTTTGCTCAAATTTCAATTAGACAACCACAAATGCGTAACTTACATAGTTATGAAACTGTTGTGTGCCAAACGCCATCAGAATGACGCACGGCACAAAAATATTAAGTGTCCAAATGTCGAGTTTGTTTGAGTTTATTTCAAAGAGAATATCGAAAGCTCGCATGAGTAACTCTTCCCACTATCCTCACTTGTACTGGCAACATCGCAGGACGCTCTTATATTCAATGAATAGCTGTCGGTATACACCGAGGACGCTCGACAATCTATGAAATGAGAGTGGTACCGTATATTATAGACGCCCAGATGATATACTAAGGTAAATAGGGTGGAACTATAAATGTTTAAAGTCTTCATCTCTTACTTCAAAAAGTATCTTTGGTCTCCCTGCTGTATGAATTGTCAGAGTATATTACAAGAAACTTTCGATAAATATGAGTATCAGAAGATGGACGCTACATGCTTCAAAGAGCTTAAAAGAATGTGTGTATTCTATACCAACAGAAATAAAAATTACATTTTTATAGATGCACCCCATGAGGGGTAAAAACCAAAGTACTTAAAAATATACAAACTTTTAGCATATTTTTAAATGCAATATACCTCCATATATTAGATATATGATCAGCCTCTTTTGTATAAAATTTTACACGAAACATTGCCTTTATGACTCCACCAGTGTTGCCATATTTCGTGTCATGCACAGTAGGTAGTGGGAGGTCGATTCGCTTCCGAATTAGGTAATTAGTAAGATCGTATCTCTGCTGTCTTTTTTTCGATTTCAATACCTGTTGCGGTATTAGCCAAAGGAGTATTTTGGAAATAAACGGGCGCTCGCTAATTTTGTGATAAACTTTGACTTTTTCGTCTTTTTTATTATGTCTTAATTATTTTCCTTTTTAAATCAATTTATTAGTTTTTGTCGATATTGTGCTATTTTATGAATTTTTTAATTATAGTGCAGGAAAATTAAATTTTTCAACAAGAATAATACCACCCGAAATCTACAAATGGGAAATAGTTAAGGAGGTTACAACGAACTTCTAAAAAAATCCGACGCGATGGGGGGTTGATTAACGGGAGGGGCGATTAAAGGGGTTGAAAAATGGATTTGTGTGATTTTTCACGATTTCCGGCGAAACTTGACGTCGTATCAAAAAACTATCTAGAAGCAAGTTGTAGCTTATAAAAAAACCTACAACTTTTGTAAAAGACACTTGTAACCATAACCTCAAAATCATGGAGAAAAATGAGAAAATTCGAAGTAATTTTTTTTTTATTTTCCATTTTTCATTTCCGCAAAAATCATTCGATTTCGATGAAACTTTGTGAAAGTATTTGTTTTTATGTTATAAATAACCAGAAAAATTTTGAGTTAACAAAAATAAATTGTTTTTGAGATATTCATTTTTTTCGGTCAAAAACACTTTTTCTTCAGATGAAAAGTAGCATGGTGAAATTTTCTCTTACAGAGTTCTTCGGATGCGCATCGTTCCCATTTAAAAACATCCTCAAAAACGGAAAAAACTAAAAAAAATCACTGTTTTAAAAATAAATTTTTAACAATTGTTGATAATTTGTTTAAACTTTTGAGAAAATTAAAAAACTGATTACACCATTGAATTGCACGGGAAAACCTGCTGAAGACAATATGTTTTCTTTCTTTATGTAAAATTTCATACGTATACAGTATTGTTCTAAACATTAAACGAACATGTTGGAAGTCTAATATAAAAATCAAAAATAATCTAATTTTTTTCGAAAAAGTTTTTTATACAAAAGTTGTAGGTTATGAAAAATCTTCGACTTTTGTAGAAGTCACTTTGACCATAACCTCCAAAATCTCTGAAAAAATGCGAAAAATCATATTTTTTCTTTGTTTTCCATTTTTAAATGATACTTTTTCAAAAAATATTGTAATTTAATGAAATTGAATTACAATTAATGAAATTTGAAAATAGTACCTATCTACTTAAGTTGACATTATACATTAACAATAATGAAAAAATCTTTATTTAATTGGTTTATAGCGGATTAATTGATGTGCAATGATTCTTTTTAATGAAATTATTAAACAAAGAAGAGTTTTTCTTAAAAAGTATTCTTTATTTAACTTTTTTACTACAAATATTTACATAATTCATCAAAACGAAAAAATTAATTTATTTACACTAATTTTATTTTTTTTTCCTTCATCGTTATCATCAGATCCTTCGTTGCAGTCGGTATCTTCGTCATATTCTTGGAACGATTCATTAAGATCACGCTCCTCAGCTGGAACTTCCGTGTCCGGATTTAAGCAAAGACTTGGCTGCTCAGGGGAAGTGTCCTTCAAGTCACTAATATCTTCCACAATTTTTTTTTATTTGAACAATTTTCTTCACACTTACTGCTTAAATCCATACAATGTAGTCCATGCTTCCGACATCCGCATTTGCAGCTTTCACAATTGGTTCCGCAGTTAAAGGAAATACTTTTTAGCAAATCCTCATGAATGACGGCAGCATCTGTGAAGCTAGGCAGAAGTATTTTAGAATTATTAACCAATATTTCTTTTCAGCCCCACTTGGTTGCAGTCATGTTGTTTCCGAGCACCAATTTACTTTTTGAAGCCAGGTGCAGGCAATGTCAGCGACACAATTTATTCTTCAAATAGTTATATATATATGAAGAATATCGATCTATTGTTGCTTTTTTACATTGTTTTAGTGGTTGTGATACAACCTCTGCTTTTACAGGTAAAGGTAAGAAAACAACAATAAACTCGCTGATAAAAACTCCAGAGTTGACTGAGTTAGTTAGGCCGTTTTATGAAACGAATTCTGATCCAAAAGTGATTGCTAGAAACGGCTGTCAATTGATTGCAGACATTTACAAGTGCAAAAACACTAAATTATCTTTGGATGATTTTAGATTTCATCAGTACAAAATTTTCATAACAAAATCCACTTTAAAATTGGAAAAATTACCAACAACTGGAGCAGCTGTACAACATTCTTATCGAACATATTTTCAACTTCAGACCTGGCTCGGAAACAACATGACTGCAACCAAGTGGGGCTGGAAAGAAGTATTGGTTAATAATTCTAAAATACTTCAAGTTTCGCCGGAAATCGAGAAAAATCACTCAATTCTATTTTCAACCCCTTTAATCACCCCTTTCGTTAATTGTACCAACCCCCACGGCGTCGTTTTTTTTAGAAGTTCCTTGTTACCCCCTTAACCATTTCCCGTTGGTAGATTTCGGGTGGTATTATACTTGTTTTTTGGCTACTAAATCTGCTCTCTTGCTGCACTATTATGGGTATTTTCTAATGTGTTACACAACTCGGATATGAACCAAACATACCTATGTTTTTTTTAAACCTTAACACCGGCTTATTATTTCAATGCTACCATTTTTCCATTCTTCTAATGCGGCTTATCTAAGTTATACAGGGTACTCTATAAGACATTGGCATTTTTGTATGAAGTATATCAACACTCTAGCCAATTAATAGTGTAGACAAAATAGTTTCTTAACCCAATTGACTTTTTTAATATCGTATATTATATTTTTCTTTAACTGCGTTTTTAACATGTTGACTTAATATTCAGACCCATGATTTTCATGAGAGAGAATCTTTGTTGAATATGTGTATATGAAGAAATGGCCTCCGACTAACATTAACCCATTATATACATACATACATTCGAATTGGCCTACGAGTTTAGAGGCGTGTTCTCTGAAAATATATATATTTTGGAAGTGTGTAATCAATATCTTTCTTTAAACCAGAACACCAATATATTTTTTCAGATTTAGAATACAACAAAAAAAATAATAGTAGGATGAAACCCATTAGAAAAGGAAGAGAATATAACAAAAATGAAAGGAAAAATAATTTAGGGGTGATCTGAGGTCGGAAAGTGGAAGCGGCTGAGCTTTTAAGGGTAGAAAACTATTTATCTCGATTTCCGGCAAAACTACAAGTCCTATGGAAAAAAGGTAAATGGCAAAGTTGTAGGTAATAAAAAGATCTACAACTTTTGTATTTACACTTTTTTCACATAACCTCAAAATTTATGTGAAAAATTCAAATAACCAAGTTTTTGGTTTTTTATTTTCATCTTTTACAAAAAAATTTTTTTTTCACAAAATTTGGTGAAAACTTACCTCTTTATGTCCAAACACACTGTATTTTTTTTTTATTTAAAATATTTATTTTTTCGCCTTATTTTAACTTAATATCGAAAAAGCATCCTAATTTTCAATCGAAAATTCTCAAGTCAAAGTATCTGCTTTTTTAAAAAACTCGGTGGGTTTTTTGTTCGTTGAAATCTCCACTTTTTGATGGTGTAAAAAATATACATTACTATGGTAAATGTTCTCAAAAAATGCAAAGAAACGAAAAAAACTCATTAAATCATCATGCACAATTTTGAGCTATTTATTAATAATAATAAAAAAAATTAGAATAAAAATTCCAGGTCCTTTTTTAAAATAATTAACCTGAAGGTGGTTCCAAAAACGAAATGTTATGTTTCGTATTTGAATTGCTAGTTTTAAAGTACTAACGAAACAAAAAAAGACATTTTTTGGCTTGTCCATAAATAAAATCCACGATTTTAGTTTAATAAATCATTCGAGAACTGTTCTCTATATGTGGGATCTTTTCTCTCCATATGATTGTTCCCCCTCCCTTTATCGTTTACGATATCAACATGCTCTCATCCTTTTAAGTGGTAGACACATTAAATACGTGTACTTTTTTTATCGTGATTTTTTTAATATTTGTTTAACGAAGATATTTAATTGACCAATTTTTGTCTTCTAAAAATGTACTTTTAAAATTACTACTTACTGACAATAAGTCATAAACTTGTTAAATTTGTTGACAACATTAATAACACTCTAATACTAAAGAAGCCTGACAAATTTAATTAGTTTTTGGATTTTTGGACTATTTAATAACGGCAAACGTTCCGACGCGGAAATTCCGATACGTATCAACCTAAAAACATAAATTAAAATATTTGCTATTTTAAAAATAGTTATTCTATCTTAACGTTTGATATTTTTAAAATTTTGTACAATCCTTGTCCTCGTATGTACCTACAATCTGGTTATTTATCTGTATAAAATTAAAGGTGTTAGTATTCAATTCAAAAATTTTTCCAATTTTTTTTTCATTTCAAATAATATTTCCAACTTTTTTTTATTTCAAATAATTTTTTCAACAATTTTTTCGTATGGACATACCCGACCTATCTCAAAATTAATAGGTGTCATCCTTGTATCATTTCAGTGGTCTCGATTCGATCGGTTCCATACGTATTTTTTTGTGTTTTTTGAGTCCAAATAACGATGAATGAACGCAAAAAAAATTATTTTTTTGACTTTTTTTTTCACGATTACATTACTTTTCCTATATGGTATGGTGCAGGGCGGAAAAGTAAAAATTTTTCTCACAAATATCAATATTATTATTCTTCTGACACAACAAAACAAATGTGTAATACACAAAATTCCAATAACCAATACGCAAAATAGTAGCCCTGAGCACTATTTTAAAATCCAATATCCAATTATCTGTTCTTGCTTAAAAATGGTCATCTGAATAGGGCTATTGGTTTTTTGAACTGGTCTTGAGAAATAACTAATGTCTGTTGTGTTCTTGCTTTCAATGTGCACCTGAATAGGAAACCGCCATGATTATTGGTTATTGAAAAATAACCAATATCCAATGGACGTCTGAATAAGCCTGATTGTGGAATATATAATATTAGACATTCAGTTTACTACTACATAGGCAACCAGTATTACAGATTACTTTCCTAGTATGCCATCTCTTGCCGCCATTTTCAATCCAGCAAACTTAAAAATATATACTAAGAACGCTGACCTGTTTTAAAATTTTTCAAAATTTTAGAGAGGTGTCTATACCCTTTTTCATTGTAATGGGCGCCACAAACTCATTCTTGCACACACAACATTTTGCTCTTAGGCCGGCACTGCCAGCAAGAGCATTGTATATAGATTATATAGTAGTATCGCCTTACGGACTTTTATCAGTAGGATTATGTGAACGCACTGGAGATGGCAGCACTCCAAGTGGACACAAGTCATGTCTTTAGGTCATGTCGTTGCTTGAGTGAAATTATAATTTGAAATCTTCTTTTTCATTTCTGCTTGTCTTTTGTTAATGTGTTATTTAGTTACAACGAAAGGGAATTGGAAGACGTATGAAATTGAAGGCCCAAAATATTTAATTATATCCCGAGAAACCAGGGTTGCCAATTTGTGAGTATTTTACTAGTCTGTAAGTAATTTTCTGAGTAAAGGGCAATTGTGAATTGTAATCAAAAGGTCTATACTATCGATAATGGTAATTATGAAAAATTCTAATCTGATAATTTATTAAATCCGTTTAACTTTTAAAATTAAAATTTGGAATAAAAAGCAATAAGACTAGAGAGTCAATGTTAAATCGAAATATTGTTTTCTTAAAGTATATTTTTTGCAATAGTTTGGTTTCTTGTTTATAATATGGATATTATATGATTGTTTTAGTTAATTTTAAAAGTATAAAATAATTTATTTTTTATTTATTAGTATTTTATTTTCTGGTAAAATTAATAAATTATTATATGTTGTTGTTTGATACTAAACAACTTTAATCTTTTTTATCTGATGCTGGTTAGACAGATATTAGTTTATTATATTAAAAAAAACCGTCTTGCTATTGATATTTTAAAGTTGTGAGTAATCCACCAAAGTTTGGCAACGCTGTCATCAAAAACTCTAGTTAAAGTTATGGAATGCTGACCTCCTTAATCAGCACGGTCAACGTACATACACCGGGACAACGACATGCAGAGTCAGCGAATAAAATAATATAAAAGAACTGTTACTAATTAATAATTTTAGTCTGATATAAATATAATTTTTGAAATATTAACTTTGTAAAATTTATAATCGAAGTAAATAAAAGTATAGTTTTAAAAAAAGTGATCTTTAACTGAGATTACGTAATTGGCGCAGTCAGTAGGATAGTGGAAGAGTCTTTGAAGATCCTCGTCGCTTTCAAGCGTTTATCCACTATCTCCCAGGAACCAGCCCAGAGGGAAAACCATCTGAGAGTTCACCCCAGGAAGCCGGACCAAGGAATTCAAAAAGAAGAAAGCAAGACATCAGGAATGCACTTTTGCATCATCTGCATCTTGTAAGCAATCTACGAATTTATGTCAGATTCCTCTTTGTTAGAATCTTCTGACACGGAGCTAGATATAGATTCCATACCAAGTTTAACCGACTTCAACCTTAGCTCTGAAGAGATAGATTTAACGAATCAATTTACTAGATTAAATATATCCATAGACGACTTAGACGACATACCTACAAACATGACTACACCACTTTTCGATGTCAAGAACCTGTGCATCATCCCAGAATACGACGGAAATCCAAATGGATTATATGAATTTATCAAAGTATCTACTCTGATCCTCAACCACTACTACGATCGTATCAATCCAACCAACATTCAGAATAAATTCCTACTTCATGGCATTACCAGTAAGTTAACAGGAAGAGCGAAAGAAGTCATCTCCATTTACGGCTGTGAATCATGGGACGAAATAAAAAACACACTAATACAAAATTTTGGCGATCAACGCAACGAAAATTCGCTCACCAGAGACCTCGTCAACATGCGACAAGCCCCAAATGAATCTCCAACCCAATTCTACGAGAAAATAATGGGACTCCTAAATTGTATTTCTAACTATATTGAAGTACACGAAGGAAACATTGAAATAAAAAGAAGCAAACAAGAATTCTTCCGTCAACAAGCACTAACCACGTTCCTAGCAGGACTTCGAGAACCTATGGGCTCTACAATAAGAGCCATGAGGCCCAACAATTTAGCCAATGCCATACAATACATCCAAGAAGAAAACAACATAAGGTACCTCCAGAAGGGACACAGTCAACTTACAACACCAATGAATAATAGACCAGTAAATACCCAACCAACTCGAACCCAGCAGAAGTTTTACCCACAGCCGACGTTTCAACAGCCCACGTTTCAACAACCACCCATATTCAAGGCTGCATCTTTTAACAACCAATGGCAACCAACTGTAAACCAATCAAATCCACAACCCTTCCTCAGACCATCTTTTCAAAACTACCAGAAACCTGTTTTCAACCAACAAAGAACAGAGAGACCTTCCATATTTCGACCACCCAACCATCAGAATGTTTGGTCACCCAGAGCAGGCCCATCGCAACAACCCATGCCAACGCCAATGAGTACATCTACCGCCGCTACTACCAGAAACAAGCCATTTGCACAAACTAACTCAAAACCGCAGCAAAACCAACCGAGATTTACTGTAGAAGAGCTATACAACATAGATCAATATAATGAGACTAACTACGGGGACAACGCTAGCTGCAACCCCGAATTCTATCCAGAAGAAACTCCCGCATTCGAAACACAAGATTTTCTATTCGAAGAAGAAAATTTTCAAGAGGACCCAAGGGAAAACCCAGAAACATAATTGAACTCCACACATTTCCAGATAAAAGGGAACTTCCTTTTATTGAAATCTCCAACCCCCCTCTTAAACTCCTAATAGACACTGGATCCACCAAATCCTTCCTAAATCCTTCAATAGCTCACGAATACTACCAAAACCATATCAAATATAAACCTTTTATCGTGTCTTCTATTTTTCAAAACTATTCGCAAAATTATTGCGCTGAAATTCCATCTTTCCTCGAGTTTAACTCACAAAAAAACCTAACATTTTACCTATTCAAATTCCATAAGACATTTGACGGCCTTATAGGCCTCGACAACTTAAAACTTCTCCAAGCCCACTTAAACTTCCCCGATTCAAAATTAGTTACAGAACACTCGATCCTACCAATCAAATACTACGAAACTAACAAAACCCAATTCTACTCAATCCAGCTAGAACCTAACTCAATTACTCGAATCAGAATACCCGTCAAAGAAAATCAAGGAACAATCCTAATACCCAAACAGGAAATTGATGGTGCAGAAATACGAGAAACACTTACCAATGCTCACAACCAGTTGGCCTGGACAGAAGCAACAAATAAAACATCAGAGCCAATCCAAATAGCTCTAACAGAACCCATCAACAGTAAAACTATTAACATGGACGAATATCACATCTATTCCATGGTTACATTCCCGCAACAAGACCCAAAGCAAGACATCGATCATTTAATTAAAACAGATCATCTAAATCTTGAGGAAGAAGAACACATTCGACGACTGTGCAAGAAATATTCGGATATCTTCCACCATCCAGATGCTACACTTACATTTGCAAATGAAGTTAAACACCACATAAGAACAAAAGACGAAATACCAGTTTATACCAAATCCTATCGTTACCCACATATCCACAAAGAAGAAGTTAGAAAACAAATATCCTCGATGTTAGAACAAAATATTATAAGACCGAGTCAATCACCATGGTCTTCACCAATATGGGTCGTAGCCAAGAAACCCGATGCTTCAGGAAATATCAAATGGAGAATCGTAGTTGACTACAGAAAGGTTAACGATAAAACCATTGACGACCGCTACCCCATTCCCAATATCACCGATATTTTGGATAAACTTGGACGCTGCCAGTACTTCACGACGCTAGACCTAGCCAGTGGCTTTCATCAAATTGAAATGGCAGAAGAAGATATTGCCAAAACCGCCTTCAACGTAGAAAACGGACACTTTGAATACGTCCGGATGCCTTTTGGACTCAAGAACGCACCCGCTACTTTCCAACGAGTGATGGACAACGTGTTAAAAGGACTCCAAAATGAAATATGTCTTGTCTACATGGATGACATCATCGTATACTCCACTTCACTTCAAGAACATATGGTAAACCTGGCAAAAATATTCCAACGCCTACGGGAAACCAGGCTGAAAATACAGATAGAGAAATGTGAATTCTTGAAAAAAGAAGTTAACTTCTTAGGCCACTTAATTACACCCGAAGGAATTAAACCCAACGCAGAAAAAATCAGAGCCATAGTCAACTACCCTATACCTAAAACAACCAAAGAAATCCGAGGATTCCTAGGTCTCCTAGGATACTACCGCAAGTTTATCAAAGACTTCGCTAAACTCACAAAACCCTTAACAGTATGCCTGAAGAAAAATTCGAAGATCGAACACACTCCAGAATTTCTCAAATGTGTCAACACCTGTAAGAACTTACTAACCAATGAACCACTGCTCCAATATCCAGACTTCACAAAGACCTTTAATCTTACGACGGATGCCAGCAACTATGCAATTGGAGCCATACTCTCACAAGGTCCCATAGGTAGCGATAAACCGATAGCCTACGCTTCTAGGACCCTAAACGAAACCGAAATAAGATATTCCACAATCGAAAAAGAAATGCTTGCTGTAGTGTGGGCCACCAAATATTTTAGGCCATATTTATTCAGAAGAAAGTTCCAGATTCTATCACATCACAGGCCCTTACAGTACCTCTTTTCTCTAAAAGACCCTAACTCTAAATTACTACGATGGAGACTAAAATTGGAAGAATTTGACTACGAAGTAATTTACAAAAAAGGAAAGGCCAACACAAACGCAGACGCTCTCTCCAGGATAGAAGTACACACTAAAGAACTCCAAGACCTAGATACACAACTCAATGAAATTTTCAAAGACCTTGAAACCATCGATGACGATACCTGGTCAATGTACAACAACCCAGACGAAAACCGGATAATAGATGAAATTGTCCAAGAAGAAACTGGAATGATTACCACAGATGATAACCAAAACAGTAACATTAAAGATGATAACGATGAAACGAGACACACCGCAGTTGAAAATCCCATCCTAGGCATTCCAATCTCAGAAAAACCACTAAACTGCTATAGTAACCAAATTATCTTTAAAACAGTCAATTACAACCCACGCTCTCCTATTACATCAGAAACATTTCCAAACAAAAAACGAATCCATGTCCAACTTGGAAACAACGATTTGCAAACTGATGTCATAAAGATTTTTAAAGAATATCTCCACCCGAAAAAGAAATATGGTTGTTTATTCGAAAGTGACGAACTCTATATTTTTATAAGCAACGTTATCCGGAAAAACTTCAAGAATAACGCATACGATTTAATCAAATGTAATCAACTACTAGAAGATATAAACAATCCAGAAAGGCAAAAAGAAATCATAAGGACCTACCATCAAGGAGAAACAAATCACCGAGGCATAATCGAAACAGAGCGCCAAATCAAGACGAAATACTTTTGGCCCAGCTTACGAAAAGATATAGAGGATATCATTAATTTCTGCGATATATGCCAGGAAAACAAGTACGATAGAATTCCACCCAAGCCGAAATTTATGTTAACACCTACACCAACAAAACCCCTAGAAATAGTCCACATCGACACATTTCAAGCAAATGGTCAAAAATTCCTAACCGTAGTCGATGCATTTTCAAAATACGGTCAACCTTACCCCATAGAAGGAGCAAACGCCGTCAACGTTTTAAATGACCTTTTGATTTTTTGCACCCACCACGGACTACCATCAATGATCGTCTCAGACAGTGGAACCGAATTCAAAAATGGCGTTATGCAAGATTTCATAAATACCCATAAGATTTAAATCCACTATACTACACCCGATAGCCCACAATCCAACGGGATCATCGAAAGGTTCCACTCCACACTGGTAGAACATCTAAGAATTCTTCGAAACACCAAGAAGTCCCTATCCATAAAAGAACAAATACCCTACGCAATTCTTGGGTATAATAACTCCATCCACTCAACAACCAAATTAAAACCTATCGAGGTATTAAATGGACATCTAAATTCAAGAGATCCCTTTGATATAGACATCAACAGAACTTTGTTGAATAATTATGTCGAACAACATAGGGACAAAACAAAGGAAATCTATAAAGAAATCAACGAACACATATACAACAATAAAAAGACTACAATTGAAAAGAGGAATGAGACAAGGCAAACGCCTATCGTATACAAACCTTGTTCGAAAATATATACAAAAAGAACTCTTAAAAGAAACAAACTACTACCAAGATTTACTTCGAAAACGGCTCAGACAAATAACACAGTTACGATAGACACACCAACAACAACAGTTCACAAGAAAAATGTCAGACATCCAGTAAGCAAAACAACTAATAATCAAATTTGTCCACAGATTTCCTCTTCTGAGGGGAGAAGAAATCATAATCCAGGATCTGAAAGACAATCCAGGAATTCTTCCCCTAAACCTGGGACAAGCAAAGATCCGTAGCAGCACCCACGACTTTATCCATTACTTCTCACTACTACCCATAGCCCCAGAAATCGAATCAATTGAAACCCAGTACAATGCCGTTACCAAAGCAATTCAAGATGGACTAAGCTACCCCTACTTTAACAGTCTGCAAAACTTTGACCGAGCCCTCCAATACACGCTAAAAACCACACAAGCAAAGTTCTTTGCTATCTGCCCATCCGATAGACAAAAACGAGGATTAATAGACGGTCTAGGTACCATAATAAAAACAATTTCCGGTAATCTGGACCAAGAGGATGCGAGAAAATACAACATTGAAAACAAACCAGGAAAACATAGTAAACCAAGTAAACCGCCACATGAGCCTGAATAAAAGAGTTATGGAAAAATTCAATGAAACAATTTCTCTTCTTACACACAATCAAGAAAATATCGCCGAAGAAACAAAAAGGATAGGAACAGAACTTAACAAATTCGTATATAACTTTAACCATTACCTACAAGCAAGAAATGTGCTGGACCAACTCAATATAGCGCTGCAAATCATCCTACAATTACTTAACGACCTAGAAGAAGCACTTACATTTGCGAAAATTAATGTACTCCACAACAACCTGATCAGAAGGGAAGAACTTTTATGGACCGTCGAAAAATTACTAGAACATCATTCCAAAGAACAAATCTTATACGACGAAAGAGGCGATATATCCAAATACTACGATGTTATAACGGTAGATGCCTACTACACTAATTACACCATTGTCTTTATCCTCCACTTTCCTATACTTAACCCCGATACGTTCACTTATTATCATCTATTTTCAGTCCCTACGCAAAACTTCTCAACGATCATCCCTCCTGCCCCTTACCTCTTAGTAAATTCAAAGTCTTTCCAATACTTAAACCTACCATGTAAAAATCTTGTACCAAAATACCTCTGCCAAGAATACGTACCAGTACAGATAAACAGTGCAATTATCCAAAAAATATCCGAAGCTCACTACATAGGAATATTCCCAGATACAACTAAAATAACAACCCATTGCTCTACAGATAAAATAATGGTCCTCCAAGGAACGTTCCTAATCAAAGTACCATCCAACTGCGAGTTCAGAACCGCCAATCAAGGATTTACTAATTCGAAAACAACCATCCTCGAGGAGCCTCTCACCCTGCCAAGAATCAAAACTATTAGCCAAGGGACATCACCAAAAATAAAGCCTCTTAAATTATCCCGAATCCCACTAGACGAACTTCAAAAGGTAGTAAAAGAAGAAAATCACCTACAACCCATAGAGACAGAGCCACAATGGAACCCTAGCCACAACCACTACTGGATGACCCCAGTATACATAGGCGTTACAATCCTACTTATATACATCTGTTACAGAACCAAAAAGAGATGGAACAAAAAAATAAATCAACGAAGAACCTCAAGCGACAAGGACAATAGCAAAGTTTTGTTCGTCCCTTACAAAACTTCCCCAGGGGATGAAGAAGTTATGGAATGCTGACCTCCTTAATCAGCACGGTCAACGTACATACACAGGGACAACGACATGCAGAGTCAGCGAATAAAATAATATAAAAGAACTGTTACTAATTAATAATTTTAGTCTGATATAAATATAATTTTTGAAATATTAACTTTGTAAAATTTATAATCGAAGTAAATAAAAGTATAGTTTTAAAAAAAGTGATCTTTAACTGAGATTACGTAATTCACACCAAGACAACCTGAGTTTCAGTGGAATTTTCCTGTTTATAGGGTTAATAAATAGTTTTGAATAGATTTGCGTTGTTAATTCAAGGTCACCAGAATCTGTTTTCGTTGGTTTCGAATGATGTTTGTAGACGAAGTCCAAACCGATTTTAAATACCCGAATTCATAAAAAAATTCTTAGCAGTATGTGGATGGTCGGAAAATGTAGGGAAAATTATAAGTAAATTAAAAAAAATATATTGGACAAATTAAAAGTTCTGGAAGGGGGTGGGGGTAGCTAAATATACAACTTGAGGGTTGGATATTGGTTTTTACGATTTGTGGCTGAAACATGCATCCTATCGAAAAAAGTTTAATGTACCATTTGTAGATAATTAAAAAATGTAAAACTTTTGTATTAATCATTTTTCAACATAACTTCAAAATTATTGAGAAAATCGTTAAAAACCGTTTTTTTAGTTTTTAATTTTTATCTCCCGCAAAAATAATTTTTTTTATGAAACTTGGTGAAAACATTCTTCTTTGTGTTTTAAATAAGCTGTAATTTTTTCAATGCAAAATATTTATTTTTCGATTTTATACGAATTTAAATTAAAAAAGCCTAATTTTGAATCGTAAAAGTTCACTAACAAATTTTCAATTTTTTAACTTTATCATTATACTAGTAAAATTTTAAAAGCACACTTAAGAGTTGCGAAGTGAGAATTTTAGAAATTATAACTTCCGGTCAAATTTTCTATGAGCAAAAAAAAGTTAAAAATTAATAGCTTCCTGAGAATAAAATTCTTTTTTTACATTTAAGGCGAAGATACTTTTGTTTTTTTCTGAACGATTTGGCGCGCGCGCGTAGAGTTTTCTAAGTCGTTTTCATATTTTTAATAATTTAGGTAAATAATTAATAATATAAATCTTTCACGTGGTGCTATTAGTTTCTCGATTTTTTTTATTTTTCGAGATATCGGTAACGCAAAAACCAAATTTCCGATTTTGTTTTCGAAATTGTAAATTTAAGCATACACTTTAGAGCAGCAAAGAATTTTTGTTATGCCTTTATTAATTTAATATATATCTTCAATTTCATAAAAATCAATGAGAATTTTAGAAATTATAACTTCCGGTCAAATTTTCTATGAGAAAAAAAATTAAAAACTGATGGCTTCCTTAGACAACTTAGATTTTAGGCAAAGATACTTTAGTTTTTTTCCGAATATTTCTGAATATTTGTATTTTTAGGATACGCTTTTTCTTATATTTAATAATTTTTTATAGTAACAAATTTGTTTTAAATAACTTATAATATAAATTTAAGTAAAATTTTCCGCTCTTTCACACGTGGTGCTATTGGTTTCTCGATTTTTTAATTTTTATTTTCGATTTTGTTTTCGAAATTGTAAACTTAAGCATATGCTGCCCATGTACAGTATAAAGTGTATTTTAAACTTGATTTAAAAAAAATAATTTCTAATTTATATAAATAAATAAACACTATTTTTATAGTAAAAATTTATATTCTTCCATATTTCAATACTGCTTAAAATTCTAAACAGAATTGATATAGCACATCATATAATAAATTTTATCCTTATTAGTAAATAAAGATGACCAATCACACAGTTTTGTAGAAAATCCTGATTGAATTTTGAAAATGTAATATCTGTTCAACAGATGTTTATTATTAAATACGTAACTGCAATATTACAGACAGCAACTTTAATAGCTGAAGGAACTACTTGGTAAAGGCCATGTGAAAGAAGATATAGAGGGAGTATCTGTACAGCATTAGAAATTGATAACTTCATATAGAAGGTCAATAGATGCCGCTCGAGATTGCATCAGACACTCTTTAACTAGAGCTACTACTATATATTCTTTATACAATGGCAATAGTTAAAGGCGCTACAGCACTCCATCATTTTCATTCCATTAGTTTGAGTGGATAACCTCCGCACAGTGTAGGACCGAACGCCACTGTCGCATTCAAATTACTCTACAACCTCACATAGTTGTTGTCACTGTTTGAGGTGGATTTTTTTTAAATGTTCGTCTTGGATTTCCCTATCGATCCCTCATTTGGGTTTGATTTCGGTCTTTATTTTTCTGAAATTCGACTCCAAAATTTGATTTTTCTTAAAAAAACTACTACGTGGAGCAAGATGATGTTTTTCGAAATTTTTTTCAACTGAAATTTTTTTGATAAATACTACAAAACTGTCTGCGTGAAAGTGAGGAGAAAAAATTTTCCCAAAACTATTTACTTGTTCCTCCGACTTACACACACCATCAGGCTCCTGCTCCTTTTTAATCAATTTGCTAATTACTAAAATAACACTAACTAATAAATTGCACTTCGTCAAAAAATCAACAAAATTAAGAAACGTCAAAATAAAGGATAATTTTTGTTTCAAAGCCATCTTGATATGCATTTGTGTGATTAATTGTGTTCTTTCCTACGTGCACATTTCTTGAAAATGTACATCCAAAATATGCTCAATAAATGAAATAAAATAAAAAGTACAGGTCTGTATTTAAAAAAAATAGTTGAGGGTAGTGTAGATTTCGGATAATAATATTCACGGCGTCCTAACCGAAATCCTACGAAAAGATAATAAGATTCAGTTACGTTCCATTTAAAAGTAAAAGTATTTATTTACTGATTGTTTATAATATAAATGATGTTAGCAAAAAGTACATGTATAAAATAAAAATATGATAATGATAATGATGAAAATCAACAATTCGATTGTTTCCTCTGTCGTCCGGGTGATCCGGAAACGGAAAGATGAACTTGGAACGAATTGGGAAAGATTCCTTACTTCTACTTGTTCTATGCCAGAAATTCGTAAGTGAGGTTATAAAAAAAACTAACCAACTGTCATTATGTGTCATAAAATGTAGAGAAGTGAAAACGTACCACTACAGGTAGAGCCATTCAAAGACGAAACGTTGTTTTATAAAATTGGATACGCTATGTTAAGCGATATTTGGCCTTCAATAAAAAAAGATTCATAAATTCTTTTCTATCTTAAAAAAAAAATAAGGTTTCAATTAAATAAAACGTTTCGGTTTTCCCAAATATCTCGGAAACCGCACCTGATATTTTAATTTTGAAAAAAACCAATAAATTCGTCTTGAAAATACACATCTTTTTCCTCATTTAATCAACTTTGTATCTATAACGATTTACGAAATTCCAATAGTGTTCTTTTTGCTTTGAAACAGGGACAGTTCCCACTCACTTTAAATCAACGATTATAGTTCCTATACATAAAGATGGATCGAAAACAGACATAAAAAACTATCGTCCTATAAGCCTGATAAACGGTTTTGCCAAGGTATTTTGACAGGCTGTAGTACTAATGATGCACTGTATGAATTCACAACTAAAATGATGGAAAACCTTAAGAATGGTAGAAAATGTTGCATTAATGGTACATATTGAAATGTAACCGTCTGTGCCAACTGAGCCACCGTCGCCGATTATGATAATGATGAAACATTTTTGGTATTATGTTTAAATAAATAAATAAATACATTTGCGCCACACTGGTATAGTTCAAATCGGCAAACGTACTAAATTTGTAAAAAAAAAATGCGTAAAAAAATTATCAAAAAATTATAAAAATGAGAAAAAATTAAGTTAAACTAGTTACTAATTTTTGGATCATTTTGTACAAGGTTAAGAATATCTTGCTCCAACTCGATATGTCGTCTTTCGTTACCTTAATTTGGCGCTATAGTCGGAAATTTACCGTGTTCTCTAAGGTAACTAAACACATTAGAAAAAGTCTTGTCACTAGGTAACCTCCGGCTAGGAAATCGCCGTGCATATTCTATTTGGGCAGCTTTTCCATTACCATCACAAAATCCATAGACATACAACATGTCTGCATATTCATTATTATCACATTTATGTGGCATTTTAAGTAAGCAATCAGCAAATAATGTAACAACACAAGTACAAACTCTAGTCATCAACTACCGTCAAAACTGTACCCTGATATTATTCAGCCAACCAGACATTTACAACAATTTGGGATATCAAATCTAAAGTGTATTATTTACTAAATTAAACAATACTTACAGACTGCTTTATTTTATTATTATTATCAAGAATGCATCAGAAGAGTCGAGAAATGATCTTGTTCTAGCTAAAAAAATAATTAGACGCGGATAAAGAAAATACTAGTTTTTTGATTTTCTGATACATTTAACCATTAAAATGTAGATTTGATGCAACGTTATTTTTGTTCAAATGACAACTTCCCAAATCATTGGATAGGCAGAGGAGGATCTCAGAACTGGCCGGCAAGGGGGCCCGATTTTAATCCAATCGATTACCATGTTTGGGTTATTTAAAATCAAATGTTTATTCAACTGAAGTAAACACTAGAGAGGACCTTCTACGGAGAATTGAGGAACTGAGAAATGACCTTTTCGTTTAACTTAAAACAATTTGTTCCAGCATTATTTTTGTTTAAAATAGAGTTATGCTGTTTTCGGAATGGGCATTTTTCCTCATTTTTATAATTTTTTGATAATTTTTTTACGCATACAGGGTGTTTAAAAGTAAGTCATTGATAATAATAATTTGTCCTAAATACGTACCTGTCCTCTCATTTTTTAATAAGGTTGGGATCCAGAAATTAGGAGAAAAGCTGGAAAAGTACCATTTGGGACAGAAAATGTATTTTTTTTTTAAATTTTATTTATCATTATCGAAACATCTAGATTTGACTCATGTTAATAAGTAAAAAAATTGTATGGGGAAACACCAAATTCATTTAGCCTTACTTATTTTTTTCTGCTCTTTCCAAATTTGTAAATAAAATTTTAAAATATTGACATACAGGGTGTTGTTTCTCGAAACCTACTTATTCATTTTTTAAGGCCGGACCTGTAATAAGACTTTTTTTTATTATGTTAATCGACGCCACTGTGGACAAAGAACATACGAACACGAACCAAATATTATAAAAATGTATAGGGTGGTTCTTAAGTTATGATTAATTGAAAAAATGGGGAAAATGAATAAATCACCCTGTATCTTGGTTATAAAGAACGATAGACCCATAAAATATAGGTTACTTAGAAGCACCTCGGTGTCCTCCATCTACCCTTACTTTATGAGCATTTCCAAATGAATCACCCTGTATAAATAAAAAATAATATAATGGTAAAAAAATATAAGCAAACATGGATTAAAATTTTTTTTCTTCATATTTTCATACAGCAATACTATAGATAACTAACAAATGCAACAGTCTTTAAAAACAGAACGTTACTTCACTATATCTACTTCAAATTTTAGCCTCTATTTCAATGAAATCTGGAAATATTTTATTTACATTTACATTTAGAGTATTGCATAACACAGCCACATTTACTTTGAACCGTGTAAAGTTCAGTCTTACTAAAACCTCAAGGTAAAAACAACACTCGTGGTTTATTTATTAAAAAAAAGAATAATTACTTAACATAGTATGTACATTTTTTTTGCTTCATCAATTATTCGCTGCAATAGTATACTTAAGACTAATTATTTTTTATTTTTAACGTAACAAACATTAAGTAAAAATAGTTTTAATAAAACAAAATACCAAGAAATAACAAACAATATAAGTATCCTACAGTACAAATTAAAAAGTACTTGAAATTTAAGTAGGTACTTCAATTTTTTGATTCTACAGGGTGTTCCGATATTCGACCGACAACGCTTTACAGGTGATATCCCTTGACAAATGATGAAAAATGAGTTAGGTACATAAGCCCCTAAGATTCTTAGTTTACGAGATACAGGGTGTTAAAGTTGAGAAATTAAAATTATTTCGACCCCCCTATTTTTTAAGACACTGTATAAATCGATTTTTTTTTTCATTTTATTTAAATCTTTGGTTATTTATGTTACAAAAAGTTATTAACTTTTATTGCGCTAAAATAAACAATTTTGGAGATATTTGACTTTGAAGAGAAGTCTACAATTCGCCTTTTCTATCGTCGATGTTAAATCTGGACAAACAAAAAATTTAAAACGGTAGGTGAAATATCGCAAAAAAATTATTTTAATTTCTCAACTTTAACACCCTGTATCTCGTAAACTAAGAATCTTAGAGGCTTATGTACCTAACTCATTTTTCATCATTTGTCAAGGTCTATCACCTGTAAAGCGTTGTCGGTCGAATATCGGAACACCCTGTATATGAGAATCTCACTCCAAATAAATATAATAAATTTAGTGGCCATAGTTGAAACTAGAAACTACAGATATATAAAGATTTCGTTTATCACCGAACAAATTGTTCGGTATCTGAATTCGATCTGTGTGTATGTGTGTAGGTGTGTATGTAATGTGTGTTGATTCTTTGTCTTTGTGAATTTTAAAATTCTGACTTCAGATTTTGATAGAGCATCAAAAAGTAAGCTTAGGGTTTGATGCAGGCGCGGATTTTCCCCACACGATTAGATACTCAATGTCTATTAAAAAAATCAAATTTGACTGTAAATTAAAAGTTTTGCAAAATGAACCATTAGCCCAAAAAAGGAAGTAAATGTTTTTGTACTAGTAACTGATCAGATCGACTTGAAATTTTTTGCAAATTGCTAGGAAAGGTGCAGGGCCCCCTAAAGGCTACTGGCGCCTGTATGCAATAAAAGATTTTGGCGCCCCTTAAGGCATTTTGGATCATGTTTTTTTATTTATTTTTTTGACCGTAGGTAGGTGCTTGAAATAAAGCAAAAAAACTGAACTTTAGAAGTCATATTTATTTGTAGACTAAAATATCAAAATGAAACAAACAGAATAAAATCATAACAAAATAAATTAAAATAAATTCTTGTTCACCCCCATTTTAAAGCATTTACAAGAACTACTTTCTACTTATACTTAGATATTTAAAAAAATATGCAGATACTTTTGATAACAAATACCTAGGTAACTTCGTTATAAAATCAAAAATACAAGTACAATAGAAAAATAAAAAATAGCTATTGTAGTAGCGATATTTTCCGAGACTTTGCTGTTGCAAATTCATTAATTACATCGCTAAAATTTATACCATCAAAAATTTCTTGTTCAATTGCTAATATTTTTGTTTTTTTGGACCCTGGGTGTTGGCGCCCCTAAAGGATGGCGCCCGTGTGCATTGCACATATGGTAGCGGGGGCCCTGGAAAGGTGTCTAGATCAGAAGTAGAAGACTTTCGTTAGTGGCGTTTTGGGTGGGGGGGGGGGGGGGCATCACAAAGGTGAAGAAAACAAATGATAAACCATTTTAAAGCTTAGGATATCGCCGAAATGTCATGTTATGAAAAACTTATTCATTGGAATGACCGTTTTTTCAATATTTGACCCGAAAAAATGACATTGACGGTTATAAATGCAATTGTATGCAATTTCAAACGTTACAGACAAAAGATAAAAAAAAATGGAAATTATTCGCAAGAAAATTTGCTCAAAGTCTTGCCTCTTTAAATTTTTTTCAAAAATCAGTACTTTTTACCAAAAATTGAAAATGTCTTATAAAAACAAAAATTTATCTCAACTTTAACAGACCAAAACTTAAAACATAATTATCCCATAGGGCTAAAAATTGTTGGCCAATTGTAGAAACATATATTACGACTTTCTGCAAAAGGATTTTTTTTTCAAATACCACAGTCTAGATGGCGCTAAAAAAATGGTGTAAAGAAGATTTATTTTGTCCTAAACTTTTTTCTGCTTATGTTAAACGGTTCTGGATGGTCTTAAAATTCATTAGGATGTTATATCCATTTTTTTTTAAGTCATATTTTTCCAGATATTTACGCTAGAACGATCCAGTTTCTTTAAACACCCTTTTTTGAATTGCCATATCTTCCTTCGTATTAATCGTAGAAAAATTTAAAAAAATTAATTTTAATTGTTAGCAATTTGTACGTAATAATAACAGATTGACGGTTATATTTAAAAATCTTTTAGAAATGTACGATTTTTGCAATGAAAAGCGTAATTTTCTAGGCCCTATAACTTGGGTGTGGTTTATTTTCATGAAAAATTATATTTAACATTAATTCATTAAAAAAGGATAATAATTTATCGATTGAGCAAGTTTTTTTCTTGCTTTTCCCTCACTTTTTGAAAAATTAAATTTTTGCAGGAAAAGTTATATTTTTTTAAATCTATGGCTCATTTTGCTAAACTTTTAATTTATAGACAAATTTGTTTTTTTTATTAGAAATTGAGTAATCGTGTGAGCAAAAAAATAAATACGCCATTTTTGTTGTCTATTTGTGTACTTTGTAAAATCCTTATTAGAGTTTTCAAAAACCATATAAAGAGTGCAATTTTTTATTTGATCCAAACGAACTAATTTTTTTATGCCCGGATCTGATTTTTTTGTGGTTGAGTATACCATCTGAATCAAAATAGTTATTTTTGTATCTAGTGCGCGAAATACTACTTTGGTGATCAAGAACTGATTTTTTTAACCCGAGTTAAAAAAATAGTCGAGATCACCAAAGTATTTCGCGAACGAGTTACAAAGTTTTTTCTACAAACGCCATAAATGGATAGTCTTCCAACCCCCAAAACTACAATATCACAGGCTGAATCTGAATTATCTGGTTAGCAAACTCTCTTCTAAGCTCCATTCATAGATGGTAGCACATTTATGAATTATCTGGCTTAGGAATAAATATTGGTTCCTGTACTGGCTGCACCATTAATGTTAACATTGTAAATAATAAATAAAATTAGGTCACAATTTGAAAAGTGTTAAAAAGCCTTAATTATTGTTAAACATTTAGAAATAAATGATTTCTTGGATTTTTGCTTGATTGAGGACCATAAAGATTAAAATACAAAAATATCATATCAAATAACGTTAAAATCTGGATTAAAAACGAGTATTTTTATTAGAATTGTACAAAAATCATAAATTTATTAACAAGGCAGGACGTTATATTGTTTTTTACTTTGCATGCATATTTCAGCCACAAATCGTTAAAAACTCTCAACCCTCAAAACGTATCTTTACCTATTCACACCCCCTTTCGGAACTTTTATTCGGTCGTCTTGATTTTTTTCAATTTAGTTATAATTTACCCTAAATTTTTCGACCACTCATAATAGTTCTAATAAACCAGGGCCAAACCGATTTTAAACAACCGAATTCATAAAAAATTCTTAGTAGTATGTGGATGGTCGGAAAATTTAGGGTAAATTATAAGTAAATTGAAAAAAATAAATTGGACAAATTAAAAGTTCCGGAAGCGTTTATTTAAGGTGCTCGAATTATCTCGAGCGTTTATTTAAGGTGCTCGAATTATCTCGAGCTTTTATTTATAGCGCTAGAATTATCTTGATCGTTTATTTAGAGCGTACGAATATTCTCGAGCGTTTATTTAAGGTGCTCGAATTATCTCTAGAGTTTATTTGTAGCGCTTGAATTATCTCAAGCGTTTATTTAGAGCACTCTTATTGTCTCGAGCGTTTATTTAGAGCGCTCAAATGTTCTCGAGCGTTTATTTAGGATGCTCGAATTATCTCGAGCATTTATTTAGAGCGTTCGAATTACCTCGAGCGTTTATTTGGGGCGTTAGAATTATCTCGAGCGTTTATTTGGGGAGCTCGAATTATCTCGAGCGTTTGTTTAGAGCGCACGACTTAACCAGAGCGCCCTGTTAAGGGGTTAATAAATAATTTTAGATGACGGGCGATTACGCGATCACTACCTGCTTGCGAATTATTAACTGTTCCGCTTACTTTTACGTATAAACTGTGCGTTTTGTTTACGGTAAACAAATCGCACTGAGGCTGTGTCGTGTGTTTTTACCTGTTTTCTATAGTAGCCGTAGGTAAAAGTAAATAAGTGCTTTAGCCCAGTTGTCAGAGATTTTGACCTCGGACAAAATGTGATGTCGCTGAAACTTGGCACTTAGGTACTTGAAAGGGTGTAGAAAACGATAAAAAAATCTTTGCTGCTCTAAAGTTTATGCTAACTTCACAATTTCGAAAACAAAATCGAAAATTTGGTTTTTCCATTATATCGCGAAAAAATATATATAAATGTCGAAAAACTAATAGTACCACGTGAAAGAGCGGAAAATTTTACTTAAAATTATCTTATAAGTTGTTTTAAACAAAGGTTCTTATTACTATAAAAAATTATTAAAAATAAGAAAGCAAATTCGAAAACTGAATTCGCGCCAAGCCGCTGAATACAAATATTCAAGCGAAGCGTTCGGGTAAAAACTAAAGTACCTTTGCCAAAAATGAAATATGTTATTTTTCTTTCATTTCGGGGGGGTCTATCCCCCTTGATCCCCCCAGGGCTGTTCATAGTGTTTTAGCCAAATTGTGAAAGTTGTGTACATACAGAAATAATACAAATAAAATAAATTGTGAATCTTAGATGCTTATAAATTCATAAAATAAAATAAATTATGAAAACAAAAAATTAATTCAATGGTATTTGCGAGGGACACATATTTATAAATGCACTACACACTACTACAATTTTGTCCAATGCAGTATAACCATCTGTTTTTTAGACAACATACTCATTGGTATATTGTTTCATGAAAAATCTTATTTTTTTTAAAAGACCAATAATTCGTTCTACATGAATTCGTAAAGTGGCAATATTATGTGTATTTTCCAAATCAGTGGGATGTAGTTGATTTTTTCCCTTTGCAAAGGCTGGTATATTTAAATTCGCACCTAATATTTGTAGAGAATCTTGAATTAAAAAACCTCTGTCGGCTAAAACAATATCACCTGGTAAAATTAAATTTAGAAAACCACAGTTTTCTGTCAAAAATTTGTCACTAGTGTTTTAACAGAGCAGGTTAAATACCTGTTATAAAATGCCTAGAACAAACACGTCTATTATTCACTTGGCTTTCAGAAAATGTACCTCGTCTCAAAGCTTTAATCCAAGCATTTCTTCATTCATTAGACAACGCATTTAAATGATCCCCTCCTTTTCTCAAAACAGCAGGAAACCGGAAAAATAATGATACATTATCTCTTTCAGAACTTGGGCATTTAATAACACTACAAAAATGTGGCATTTTCTATTTATTTCTTCTGAATAAAGAACTTTTAAAAAAATCTTTCTGATTTTTACATATGAAACTAAAGTTGTGTGTCTCCCAGCAAATATGGCCGACCTGTCACCTACGTCATCCTGGAATGGTCTATATTCAAGTCAACACAACAATCCAATGTAAATAAATGCAATCAGAATAACTGTTGTCTTCAATTAACTTCCTCGTTTGCGTTAACGAAGCCCGAATTCGAGTTTCGCCATACAATGACCTTTTCTGATCGGCCAGGATTCTGTAAAAATCCGACAGAACACGAGCGCAGTTCGAGAGGTCCAGGGATCCGCAAAACACAAGACAAACCTTTCGAAATATAAATCTTCTGGGTAAAATTTTAATTTTTAATTGCTTTAAAAGAGGAGTCCGGGGGCAGCACCTCCCGGTACCCTCTGAGATTTTAAATCAATGTTCAATTTTAGAAAAAACTACTGTTAGGAATATTAGAATAATTTCTGCAAGTTAACTGAAATATTCCTCTGACTAATCATTTTTTTTGTTATTATGTAAGAAATTCGACAAGTTGAGCCGCGATCGGTCGTGCGGACTTCAGTTGGGTGAAGACTAGCACGCTCGTGTTACAAGCCGCTCGAATTATTTTGTTATTTCTAATTTACGACTTTTGTATTATTCAAATTACTAGAGAAATAAATATTGTGACATTGTGTTATAATCATTGTGTATTTTACCAAAACTAACACTACTTACTTTTTCAAAAATGGTAAATACAAAAGTTGTTCAGCGGCAAATGAAGAACGGCGGATGATAACTTATATACGTATATGACTTTTTTAATATTTTTTTTGTCATTTCTTTTATGTATATAAAAATAGTGATCATTCGACATTCTTCGATGAATAATAAGCTCGGATACAAAAGAGCTTTTTGTTGAGTATTAAGCCCGCAATTTTAACATTAGCATTTCCAATATGGCGGAAGGTATAGAACCCCCTTAAAGGCAATTTTTACTCTTCCGGTTTCTAAACGTACTATGGCATCAGGAATGGTTTTAGGAAGTAAAAGAAGTCTCTTCAAAAAATTTAGCTGAACCCTTTCCAATATATCCAAATATCTGAGACACAGGAACACAATTAAACATCGCACTGCACAGAGAGCTACTGATTCGAATAATTTCATTCTAGGAAACCAAGTATTAATTTTAGTTTTAGACATTATAGGGAGCAACGATCCTACAGCCTGTTTTCCTTTAGTAGCAGATAAAATTGACAATTCGTGAAAAAGTCCAGAGGAAGTGAATGTAACGCCTAAATAAGTATATTTATTTGTTGTCTCGACAATTTGGTTATTATAATAAAAATTAGTGCTACATTTTTGAAATCCTCCCCTACAAAATTGCATAATTTTCGTTTTTTGTAGATTAACTACTAATTCCTTCAACCGGCAATATTTTTCTAGAATTTTTAACTTTCGTACTACATCAATTTCAGAATGAGCTAAGATAACCAAATCCTCTGCATATAACAAAGCCAAAACGTCTTTTAAGCCATCCATTATCACTCCCAAAGCACCACTTTCATAAAAAAACTTTCTAAATCAGCTATAAACAGAGAAATAGAGGACTTAAATGCTCGTCCTGTATAACACCAGTAGTTACCTTAGATAAACCATCAGAGCCTCTTTAGAGGATACTCCCAAATCAAATAATTTACTCCAGAGCAGAGAGTGATTAACTGAATGAAAACCTCTTTTAAAATCTATAAATATTGTAAAAGTCTTACGTTTCCTGTGCCTAATGTGCAAGTGGATAACCGAGCTAAGGGTAAAAACGTTGTCGATACATCCTCTTCCATTGATTATTTTTCAACATAACCTCAAAATTATCGTTCTTGTTTGTGTTTTAAATATGCTGTAATTTTTTCAAAGCCTAATATTTATTTTTCGATTTTATACGAATTTAAATTAAAAAAAAGCCTAATTTTCAATCGAAAAATATCACTAACAAATTTTCAATTTTTTAACTTTATCTTTCTTCTTTGAAACGTCGACTTTAAGATGGTATGAAAAAAATATATTGTTCGTATTGAAAAATATCGTTCAAAATTCAGAAAACCAATACAGACTTTTTCATAATCGATTTTTGAATTAATCTAGACAATTTTTTATTTCTTATTGCAAATAAGCCTTGAAATTGATGAAAAAGGTTAATTTTCATGTAATATAATGTCATTTATATTCAATTAACTATTAATGGTTTTGAAATTCCATAATAATTCGTAATTCTTAAGTTTTTTAAATTTTACTAGTAGAATGAAATACGCAGTCTCAAAAACTTTGTATTTCCGTTAAACTTTTTGAGAACATCCATTAGAATGTGCTGAGAATGTTCTGAGACATCCATTAGAATGTTTTTATAATAATCTATGCCATACTTTTAGGTACTTTATTTATTTATGTATTATTTATTATAAATATTTTCTTATGTTTTATTCTTAAAACTTAAGTTATACAAAACGTTTTAGAACTTCAAATTTTTGATGCATGTTGCTCTTCACTAGCCATATAGTTTGATGGCAGCTTCCATGTCTGATTTTGTGGATGTCCCAAATTGTTTTCTTACACTATCTAAAAATAAAAAGTATGGCGTGTCATAATCATCAGATTGTGACAGTATATGAGACTCCCAGAGTATTAATATTTTTTTTATTAAAGTCACAATATGTAATAAAATTGAACCATTTTAGTTATAGGAAATTAAAGCCAAAATTAGACAAAATTGTTTTTCATAAGAATTCTCTATTAAGTTACGAAGAATATATATTGTAATGGTATTGAATATAAAGCCTTTTTTTTAACGTACAACAGACAGACAGGAAGAAAATATTACTTATAAAAGTTAACCTTAAAATTCAATCTAATAAGAATTCAACATAATTAGTTTAAGTTAAACGAAACGATAGTAAATTAAACGAAAAAGAGTTTAGGATTTATAAAATTAAAGAAATATAGCAAAAAAGTACAACAATAATGAAGTTTAATGATATTTAGAAAATCAATGATGACGAACAAAGTGTCTTTGTACAAAGTTAATATAATTCGAAATGATATAA
This sequence comes from Crepidodera aurea, assembly GCA_949320105.2. Lineage (NCBI taxonomy): Eukaryota > Metazoa > Arthropoda > Insecta > Coleoptera > Chrysomelidae > Crepidodera > Crepidodera aurea. The sequence goes on along the minus strand of OX439479.2, from coordinate 25,660,599 downwards.
AAAGTATATCAAAAATTTTCTTTTAATCTATAGAATAAGATGTTATTAGTCAAAATTTGCAATAAAATCAATAATTTTTTTAATTTTGTAAAAATTTAGGTTAAAAAATGTCAAATTTTTATCTAGGAAGCTGTGACATTGTACTTTATAAAAAGCATTTCGTGTGTCAAAGTGAGGCTTTTTACCAAAATCTTTTGAAGAGTTCACATCGCTCCGTATCATAAAAACACAAGAAAAACCCAAAGCAACGCGATTTAAAAGAAAAATTTGTTACCTGTCAGAAAAAGTGAGGTTAATAAATGTTTATAATTCAAGAAGAACAACAATCTTAAAAGGTGGCTTTATCCAAAATTATCCATCCTATCCTGTGTTCCTGTTTGGACATCTCCAATCCCAGCTGTATTCCTGTATAAAAGTATCCAGATCCAACTATATTCGGCATAAAAATATCCATCCTGTTTCCTGATTTTGGTGTTATTTGGAAAAACGATTTTATAAAATCCCATATATTTTGAACAACTAAAATAAGAAGGAAAAGCTTAAATTGAATAAAAGGTACCATTTTAATTTCTAAATATCGATATTTAAAAAGTTTAAACTATAAAAGGCCATAATAATAAAGTTAGATTGAAAACAATCTAAACTTATAAAAGTTTAATTATGTTAGGTTAGAAGTTTAAGAAAATTTCGTGTCACACTTACAAATATTATTTTTATAAAAACTACACTTACCGTATTACACCAAACAATTGTTCCTGTACAGATAAAGTTTATCGTAAATTTTTTTCCTTTAATAAATGTTTATAATTTTTCATTACGTTCGTTGTCATTGGTTTTAAAAAAATCTAACCTCTTAGAGAACCCTAGAACCTGAGATAGATATTGGCTATAATTTCCTATGTAATAAGACAGATGGCGCCCAACTACAATAACAATATTTACAAAACACGTTCTGTCTAAATTTACGGAAGAAGGTAAATTAAATAAAAAATTTAATAATAAATATAAAAAAAGAAAAATCACAAACCTTCGATAATAAAATTGAACCATTTTAGTTATAGGAAATTAAAGCCAAAATTAGACAAAATGGTTTTTCATAAGAATTCTCTATTAAGTTACGAAGAATATATATAGTAGAAGGGTAGTCACTGATCCACATTCTCGTCCACATTCTTGCCATCAACACTATCTAACAGCACTATATGAGCGTCTTCAGTTGCTAGAGTTTTCTTCAACCTTCTGTTGACTGTTGGTGGTAGGACCTTGGACGTCCTTTTGGCATTTTAACATAAAAACTCTACTATATTTACTCTTTAAAGGTGTTACTTATTATTTAAATATTATCTATACGATCTATACACAACATAATCTGTCAAAAATATATTTTTATAAAGAATCCCGCCCATATAATAATTTGTCAAAAAAACTAAAACTAAAAAAATATGTCATGACTTACCTTCATTACCTTCCATGGCTTTGTTTTCAATAAACCAGGGTTCTTAGTATATATCTTATACTAAGCGCCCTGCAATAAACTAATAGGTGAACCTAACACCTAACCACAAAACTGACGGGAGTGACGGGTGACGTGACAGCGACACGTTGCTGTATAGTATTTATGATAAGTTGATTTTTGGTTTTAACTTTTAATTAAATGTTTATTGCAACTCTTTTCAGTGAAAATTAATGTACAGGGTGGCCAAATAAGAATGCGAGGTACTGTATCTGGGAAACTATCCATCGTAGAGGCTTGTGGAAAAAAAAGTTGTTACTAAAACGGCTAAGAAAAAAATATTTTCAAGTTTCTGAAATGGCCGCTAGGGGGCGTAACTTGAAGTTTTTTTTTACAAATCTGGAATTAAATGAAAATTTATTTAAAATTAAATAAAACGTTCGATTTTTATTTAGCTCACCGGGTACATTTAAATTTTCAAAGTCACAAAACGCCATTCGAAGGTAGTATTGCGCGCGCCGTAAATTAAGTCGCTTTGGAAGGGATTTTGCGTGGTAGGAGCTCACGAAGGTGAGATTTTAACTTTTTGAAATTGAAGAATTCATTTACTGACAGAAATCCGAAATTTCCAGTCGAACGAAAATTTAACCGTTTAGCCGTTTTAAATTAATTAACTAAAATCCGAAAATAGCAGTTGGGTAAAAGTCGAGTAGCCGTTTGTTTTCCGAATATGAATAAAAGCCGAGGTACAACTTTAATTTTCCGTAATTTTCCGTAATTTTCCGTGATTTTCGTATTTAATTATAGCCATAATTGCCGTGTTATTAGAACCGTCGTATTTTGTTCAGAAAACGCGTTTAATTTTGTAACGTTTTAAGACAGCGAAACGAACTATTTATTTACGTTTGGTTTTTCTGATATTTTTTTATCCGGTTTATCAATTAGGAATTTGAGAACAGTCTATTCAATTTTGGGGATTCGTAATTGTTTTATTTTAGAAGAGTTATTTAGAATTTTCATTCCGATTTTAGTTTTATTTTATTAATTTGATTTTCCGAAAAATTAATTGAACGCGATTCATTTAATTTTGATTCTTTTCGGGGCCGAATTTTGGGGAAACCATTTAGAATTTTTATTCCGATTTTAGTTTTATTTTATTAATTTGTTTTTCCGAAAAATTAATTGAACGCGATTCATTTAATTTTGATTCTTTTCGTGGCCGAATTTTAGGAGAGTTATTTAAGTTCTCAGTTTAGAATTTTACTTACGATTTAATTTATAATTTTGTTAATGATCTTTTCCGAAAAATTAACCGAAAGTAATTCATTTTTTTATGGTTTTCTTGAGTTAGTTTGCTTTTGATTAAGTCTCAATTTAGCTTTTATTTTTTTTTCGATTGCAAAGTTAGGGCACCGTTTATTAGTTTGCGCCGCTTTTGGGATCAGATCTTGGCCTTGTTGGTTGCTTAGTCATTGCCGTTGTCCAATATCTCCCCAATTGCAAGCATAGGTCGACGCGTTACTCGGAATTCTGGGATCAGATCTTGGCCTTGTTGGTTGCTTCGGTATTGCCGTTGTCCAATATCTACCTGAGTTCCGAGCGGGTTGTTTTAGCGTTTGCAGCTTCCGGACTGATCTTGGCCTTGTTGGTTGCTTCGGCATTGCCGTTGTCCAATATCAGCTTCTGTAAGCATAGGTCCGTGAAATCCGTCATCTTGGGACTGATCTTGGCCTTGTTGGTTGCTTCGGCATTGCCGTTGTCCAATATCAGCTCCCCATCCCCGCGATCTGATATTACCCTGTTTATTTTAATAAGATAAGAAAGCTAACTAACTCTCCCGAATTAAATTAAATAATTTAATAGTATTAATTAACACTTCCGGTTAATTAGGATTATTTAGTCTATCAGTCAGTTTCCCGAATAATAGTATTAAGTAACTCTCCTTATCAATTATTGGAATTAATAGAATTAATTAACGCTGCCGGTTAATTTCAAATGTTTACGAGGGGTTAATAACATTCATGCGGATTAAATAAATCATTTAATTTATTTAATAACTCTTCCGGTAAAGTTCAAAATTTAAATAAATTTCAATAAAGTCTGATTGAGTCACTCCGTCATTACCGTATTTAATAGAGCCGAATCGAACGTTTTCTTTTAAAGAATTATTATTTTTATTCAGGGTTAAAGTGGGTGGGCTTTGAAATAAAACAAATTTTTATAGTGTAACGTAGCTAAAAACAATATAAGTGTCACGTTTATTTCCTAGTTTATATTCACCAACCTTACCTCTTTTCAGGGATATTAAAGGTATATATTAAGTTAAAAATAATTAAGTCTGAAGTCAACTAGACCCCTGGAGAATACCGTATCTCCATCTGAAGTTACCTGTGCCCCTAAGAGGCCGTTTCTAAGGGTTGTGGAGCATACCACATAAAAAAACTGGCGCTCGAGCAATCTCCGTACTAAAGCGTCATCTTGTAAGGTAATATTTTTCTTAGTGGCAAGAAAAAGCCTTACAATCTGCAATCTTGAATCTAATAAAGTGATGTTTCTGTGAATTCTGCTATAACAAAAAAATAACTGATCTTTAAAGTAGAGGATAATCTGAACCTTGTTTGTTTGACAATTTTTGCTGTATCTCTAAAAATAAAGTGGTGGGGGGTATTCAAAGGTTTCAGTAAAAAACACCCTGGATATTCGAAACGGCTGAGCCGATTTTAACAAACTTGGGCTGGTTGAAAAGAGCTATTCTTGGCTACAAATGCTATAATATTTGAAGTTTTGATAGTTTCAGAGGTCGCCGCTAGAGGGATTTTTTCGACATTCGACAGAAATAGTTAATTTTCTCAAAAAAATTAAATGCATTGGTATGATTTCTTTTTCATGAAAAAGTAGCTAAATGATGCCTAAACAAGCTCCCGAAAACCGCTTCTCGATATCTTTTTCCTAACCTAAAATTTAGGCGAACGAAAATTTTATACGGAAATCCCTTAAATTTTTATTTTTTAAACAATTAATTCCTTTTATTATGTAAGTTGTGGCCCTAAAAAGGACCGATTTAAAAAAGAAAGGTTTTTAGTGCCCCTGTAAATGCTCTAAATGCTGATCATCATGCTCTATGCATTGCTGAAGCCTCTCGTGGGTAGACAAATCTGCAGCTTCAATTTCGGCTCTCGGTATGTTACGTAATGCATTACGAATCCGGTTTTTCATATCTCTCTGGTAGTAGGTCGAGTCTGAAAATCAAAACAAGTTAAATCTGGTGATCGCGCAGGCCATGGAAACAGACTTCCTCTTCCAATCCACCGCTGTTGTAATACTGCATTAATATGTTCTCGCACAATAGTGGAGAATTTTTATTCCAAATTCTTTGGATCGGTGAAGCCACCTTTAAAATCTGCATAATATGCATTATTGGTCTGCAGAAAATCCGCATTGGTTGCGTGAAGTTCAGCACCAATGACGTTGGAGTTTAAATGTGTGGTGTGGCATACTGGGAGGCAGAATTATTGGGCCATATTTTTTCGAGCAATCCCTAAGCGGCAATATCTTTCTTGACTTTTTGGCCAATAAATTACCGTTGTTGTTGGAAGATGTGCCACTGGAAACACGCCAAAACTTATTTTTGCAGTTGAATGGTTGCCAGCCTATTATGCTGTTATTGTGCGAGAGCATATTAATGCAGTATTACAACAGCGGTGGATTGGAAGAGGAAGTCTGTTTCCATGGCCTGCGCGATCACCAGATTTAACTTGTTTTGATTTTCAGACTCAACCTACTACCAGAGAGATATGAAAAACCGGATTCGTAATGCATTACGTAACATACCGAGAGCCGAAATTGAAGCTGCAAGTTTGTCTACCCACGAGAGGCTTCAGCAATGCATAGAGCATTTACAGGGGCACTAAAAACCTTTCTTTTTTAAATCGGTCCTTTTTAGGGCCACAACTTACATAATAAAAGGAATTAATTAGTTTAAAAAATAAAAATTTAAGGGATTTCCGTATAAAATTTTCGTTCGCCTAAATTTTAGGTTAGGAAAAAGATATCGAGAAGCGGTTTTCGGGAGCTTGTTTAGGCATCATTTAGCTACTTTTTCATGAAAAAGAAATCATACCAATGCATTTAATTTTTTTGAGAAAATTAACTATTTCTGTCGAATGTCGAAAAAATCCCTCTAGCGGCGACCTCTGAAACTATCAAAACTTCAAATATTATAGCATTTGTAGCCAAGAATAGCTCTTTTCAACCAGCCCAAGTTTGTTAAAATCGGCTCAGCCGTTTCGAATATCCAGGGTGTTTTTTACTGAAACCTTTGAATACCCCCCACCACTTTATTTTTAGAGATACAGCAAAAATTGTCAAACAAAAAAGGTTCAGATTATCCTCTACTTTAAAGATCAGTTATTTTTTTGTTAAGTTAATATAGCAGAATTCACAGAAACATCACTTTATTAGATTCAAGATTGCAGTTACGCCCCCTAGCGGCCATTTGAGAAACTTGAAAATATTTTCCAAATTTTTCTCTTAGCCGTTTTAGTAACAACTTTTTTTTCCGCAAGCCTCTACGATGGATAGTTTCCCAGATACAGTACCTCGCATTCTTATTTGGCCACCCTGTACAAACCTAATTAAATTTTTTTAGTATGTAGAACAAGCTTGCCAAATATAAAATAAATATACAAGATGGTTCCAAAAATTCAGGGGATAATAGAAATGAGCAAAACTGATAAAACACCCTTTAACTCAGTAATGAAGCGAGTTAGATATATCAAATTTGGGTTTTTCTTATTCGTCTAAGTGTCCTTTATCCACAGTTAGCGTATGTTCATTTACCTATGAAACACCCTGTATAATTAGAGTGAAGTTTTATGAAGTTTTTAAGTATTCAATTATTGTTTAAACAATGTTTTCGGTAATTTCAAAACCATTAACAGTTAATTGAATGTAAATGACATTATATTACATGATAATTAATCTTTTTTATCAATTTCAATGCTTATTTGCATTAAGAAATAAAAAATTGTCTATAGTGAAATCGCAATCGAGTCGGAGTAATATATCTGTCAGAACAGGAAAGTTCAGATGTGGGTGCCTATATATTATTTACGGGGTACATAAAATCATCATTTAAAGATATATTTTTTTTGAATATGTGCAAAATGTGGCAGGACAAACATTCAATATTCACAACAGGCTTTTTTGGAAGGATTATCTACAGGATTCAAGGGTTCCTTCCGGTAAAGGACGACGTCACTCATATTGGAAGTGATGACCGGTTTTCAAAACGTGGTTCTTTAATATTTCAATCTAAAAAAACCGGAGACTACCATGAATATATGAACTCTGATGTTTTTGAAGAATATTTTCAGCAGATGATAGAACATTTACCAAAGGGGTCAGTTATAGTAATGGATAACGCTAGTTACCATTCCCGTCTAATTGAACGTGTGCCAAATACTTCATGGAAGAAAGATGATATCATTAAGTGGCTAACAGACAGAAACATTAGCTTTCCAGAAAAATCAATAAAAATAGAATTACTAGAAATTGTGAAATTAAATAAGCCTCCAGTACGTTATGTAGTGGATGAACTTGCAAAGACACATGGTATTGATGTTGTGCGTCTTCCTCCCTATCACTGCAAACTAAATCATATTGAACTGATATGGACATAAGTTAAAGGATATGTAGGTCGACATAATACGACATCAAATACTGTTAAACGAGCAAGGTTTGTATGTATGTATGTATGTATGTATGTATGTGTGTCCGGAGGATCTCAAAATCCACTTGTCAGAATTCAATGAAACTTTCAGGGTAGACTAATTTCTATCTAAGACTGAAAATTCGATCTTCCAAGATATTTACAAGAAGTGTTAAGCTTTTAGTTTTATTTCCTAGCAACGGCAGACAACACAGAGACAATATAACCTGTTTCTATAGTAAATTTTTTATTATATATTTTGTTATGTCATTTTGAAAACGACTTTCATTCAAGAAAGTCAAAACGTCAATTAAAGCTCCCTTTTTCTTTAAAATAAGTGGTTTTATTTCGATTAGAAGAGAAACTGATAAGTATTAGTTTAATTTGTCAGTTTTTGGCATTGTCAAAAGTAGTTAATTGTTCAGTAACGTAGTCACGATACATAATGTTGATCTAGCAGTGGTCGGCGAAAACGTTGGTGGGGTGATGATGGAAAATCGTCGTAAGAAAATAACCTATTTTTGTAAATATCAACGTGAAGGTTTGACTTTATTTAATTTCGCCATAATAACCTACAAATTTTGACAACTACTGACACGCACATCTCTGGGTAAACGTTAAGAATATGGGGCCGGCTGGGATTTTCTTGAAATTTTCACAGATATTATAAAACATGATAAATTCAATATAGCGATAGAAATTTTTGCGTGGAAAAATATTTTTCACATTTATTTAAAAAGAAATATATATTGGGATACTCACTCTCAAGACAAACAAATTCAGTGCGTTGAGACGATTATTAAACATATTTTTCTAATACAAACGCATAGGTACATAATTTTTCTACAAATGCCCAATTTAGGAGTTGATGATAGACTGTCTATCATCAACTCCTGATGATGCCAACATAGTTGGCGAAACGCGCGTAGAGTGTGATAAAATTGTGTTTTGGGTTGAGTGGTGGACGATAGTTTTCAACTTAGTTGATAAACCAAAGGTTCCAATTTCCCAATTTAACGTTCATTCGTAAAACCGTTTTTTCGTTTTTAATTGTTATTCCCGCAAAAATATTTTTTTTTATGAAACTTGGTGAAAACGTTCTTCTTTGTGTTTTAAATAAACTGTAATATTTTCAAAGCAAAATATTTATTTTTTGATTTTATACGAATCTAAATAAATTTTTTTTTTTACTTTTTTGCACGATTACATTAAGTTTCCTCTTGGTATTAGACCAGTGCCGATAATTTTTGAAACCAAATAAAATAATAGTAGGATGAAACTCATTGGAAAAGGAAGAGAATATGACAAAAATTATAGGAAAAATAATTTACGGGCGATCTGAGGTTGGGAAGTGGAAGGGGGGAGTTTTTAAGGGTAGAAAACTGTTTATCTCGATTTTCGGCAAAACTACAAGTCCTATGGAAAAAAGTTAAATGGCAAAGTTGTAGGTAATAAAAAGATCTACAACTTTTGTATTTACACTTTTTTCACATAACCTCAAAATTTATGTGAAAAATTCAAATAACCAAGTTTTTGGTTTTTTATTTTTATCTTTTACAAAAAAAAAATTTTTTTTTACGAAATTTGGTGAAAACTTACCTTTTTATGTCCCAAATACACTGTAATTTTTTTGTTTTAAAATATTTATTTTTTTAACCTTATTTTGACTTAATATCGAAAAAGCAGTCTAATTTTCAATCGAAAATTCTCACGTCAAAATATCTGCTTTTTTAAAAAAACTCAGTGGGCTTTTTGTTTGTTGAAATCTCTACTTTTTGATGGTGTAAAAAAAATACCTACGGTAAATATCAGGCCCGTGCACAGGATTTGCTCGAGGGAGGGGTTTTTATTAAAAAAAAATCGAAGGAATTGTAGTTTGTCCATTGTAAAGAAAAGTTTTTTCTAATATTTCAAGTAAATATACCGAAATTTTTCTCTTGAGGAGGGGTTCCAACCCCCAAAACCCCCCGTCTGCGCACGGGCCTGGTAAATATTCTCACAAACTGCAAAGAAACGAAAAAAACTCGAATCCGATTTTTGAGCTATTTATTAAATTTTTTACTTTAATTACTCGAAAAAAGTACGATTCCGTGTTACATTTACGTTTTTCGAGTAATTAAAGTATACATTTTAATAAATAGCTCAAAATTGTACATGATGATTTAAAAAAAAAATTCGGATTCGAGTTTTTTTCGTTTCTTTGCAATTTTTGAGAACATTTACCATTTACAAACAGCCCACCGAGTTTTTTAAAAAAGCAGATATTCTGACGTTAGAATTTTCGATTGAAAAATTAGACTGCTTTTTCGATATTAAGTCAAAATAAGTTTAAAAAAATAAATATTTTAAAACAAAAAAATTACAGTGTATTTGGGACCCCAGATCGCCTGTAAATTATTTTTCCTTTCATGTTTGTTATATTCTCTTCCTTCTCCAATGGGTTTCATCCTACTATTATTTTATTTCGCTTTTTTGAAAAACAATTTGACGATTTTCCAAAATATGACAATGTGAAACTGATATGATATGATGTATAGTTTATATTTCTTTTCCGCCATCCACTATACAGGGTGTCCCACGACGTACTGTACACAGTCCAACCATAAGTACTAGGCACCGAGGCCATTTCATATCTGGTATTAACAAAAGGCTTGTTGCGTTTTTGACGGATATACAGGGTGATATTTGAAAATATGTGAATTATTCTACGTTAAGTATATCTAAAAGTAAAAATCTCAGACCAATCAAATTTGGCACACTGAGTGTGCTCCCTGAGCTCAATAAAATAGGTTTTAAAAAAATTTTAATTTCTGGTCCGGACTTAGTTTTTTTTAGATTTTTATTGGTTTTTTGAAAACTACACCCTGTAAACCAGATCAGACAATTTTTATTTTTCTCACTTTAAAGCTTAAGGATGATACTAAGCAACAGTTAAAAAAAATTGAACGCGCAACTTTTTGTTTTCTGCAGAAAAAAATAAAACTTTGAAAAATAGTATAATTTTAATGGATTCACATTCTTCTTATGACTGATGCGGCACTACATTGATAGCACATCATCATTTTTCAACAAAAATCATAAGGACAGTTTCCAAAATACCCTCTTTTTGGTCTTCTGTCAGTCGCTCACCACGTTCTTTCACAAACTGTCAAAATGGACGTCAAAGCGAATTCAAAGCCTACTTGCATTTGCACAATAATCAAAAGTAACAGTTTTTTCTTTGACTTTACAGAAAGAAAATTTGTACAACTCGCTTTACAGGGAGTTGCTTTTACAGGATCAATAAAAACTTGAAAAAAAATTAATACGGCCCTGGAATTTCAACAGCTGATTGATTAATACTTTATATCGATTAAAATGAACTGTCCTTATGATTTTTGTTGAAAAATGATGATGTGCTATCAATGTAGTGCCGCATCAGTCATAAGAAGAATATGAATCCATTAAAATTATACTATTTTTCAACGTTTTATTTTTTTTTTCAGAAAACAAAAAGTACGCGTTCAATTTTTTTTGACTGTTGCTTAGTATCATCCTTAATCTTTAAAGTGAGAAAAATAAAAATTGTCTGATCTGGCTTAGAGGGTGTTGTTTTCAAAAAACAAATAAATCTCTAAAAAAAAGTCCGGACCTGAAATTAAAATTTTTTTAAAACCTATTTTATTGATCTCAGGGATCACACTCAGTGTGCCAAATTTGATTGGTCTGAGATTTGTACTTTTAGATATACTTAACGTAGAATAATTTACATATTTTCCAATATCACCCTGTATATCCGTCAAAAACGCAACAGGCCATTTTTTAATACCAGATATGAAATGGCCTCGGTCCATAGTACTTATGGTTGGACTGTGTACAGTACGTCGTGGGACACCCTGTATAGTGGATGGCGGAAAAGAAATATAAACTATACATCATATATCAGTTTCACATTGTCATATTTTGGAAAACCGTCAAATTGTTTTTCAAAAATTAACACTTTGGCTTTCACTAGTTTAGATTTCGAATCCTTAATTGCAATTTTAATAGTTTTTCTTGGTATTTACTAATATTTAAATTTAAATTATATTATAATTAGTACTTAGGTACAAAGTGAAATAATTTTTACATTTGTAATTTTAATAGGGATGGAATAATCGAGTACGAAACTAATTCTGATGCTGTATTAAAACAGAATTAATTTGTAGGATCATCTATTAGACAGAAAAAGACATAATGTAATAAGTCCCATAATAAGTGGTTAAAATAAAAAAATAAATATTGGAAAATTTATCGCTATGTGACCTATGTACGAGCATAAATCAGAAATGTTTATGTTTCGTATTAATCATTCTTTCATATTCTTGCAAATTGTATTACTAAAACTATTTACTTTGTAATGTATTTCTGTTTCTATTACAATTTCATTTTGTTGAAACACTTTCTTTTTAAAATTGTATGAATTTGTCAAATTTTACGACAGTGGCCTACTCGATTTTTTTTTTCTCGTATAAACCGTCAAACATTTCTTATTTTGCATAAATCTCGTAAGTTTTATAAAATAAACCCCACAAACCCTATATCAGCAAGAAGCTCGTAAAAAATTCCATGCAATGATGTAATAAAATATAGGGTAATGCATTTGAAAAAGTCGAGTTATTGCTATTTGTAATTTGTCATTTTCAAAAAATCGTAGTAGGCGATAGAACATCGACTCCGAGTTCGTCTATATCTCGAAAGATGCGCTAAAGCTTAAGGAATCGACTGGAAAAAAGTTGATTAAGTTATCTTGAACAGTTCTGAAGTTCTGAATTTTTTTGTTGATCTCTGCACAACGCTATTTTGACACATAAATTGACATAAGTCAAAAACTATTGCAAATAAATCGAAGAAACCTGGGTGCGTTATATCGACAATTTAATGGCGAATCTAATAACAAAAATGATTTTAAAAAAACAGAACTTAGTTGTGTATCTTATTTGGGACATCCTGTATATAAATAGAAATATTTTTAGAATGTGCCTCATTGTCGGTCCTATCGTTTAAAAAAACATCAAATCGATAGCTTGGGTAGAAAAAAAGTTATGGAGCATGCACATACCACTAGGTCAGCCTGTATATCTGTAGTTTCTAGTTTCAACTGTGGCCACTAAATTTAGTATATTTATTTGGAATGAGATTCTCATGTAGAATCAAAAAATTGAAGTACTTAAATTTCAAGTACATTTTGGAAGTACTTTGTAATTTGTACTGTACGATACTTATATTGTTTGTTATTTCTTGGTATTTTGTTTTATTAAAACTATTTTTACTTAATGTTTGTTACGTTAAAAATAAAAAATAATTAGTCTTAAGTATACTATTGCAGCAAATAATTGATGAAGCAAAAAAAATGTACATACTATGTTAAGTAATTATTCTTCAAAAATGAATGTGACAAATTTTCGGTTTTCAGGACAAAGGACTCAGCACTATTTTAATGTAAAAAACGTCCCGGTCAAATTGGCTGAAAATTTCGTGAAAAATTCTTCAAATCTTTCTGTTTAAGGAATATGAAGTCCGAACAAGATCCTACGACTCAATTTTCTGTTATTAAGCATTAGAAACGTTGGAAAAATTGGTAAAAATATAAATTCAATTTTTCAACTTTAACAACTTTGAAGAAGATGAAGAAATGGAAAGTACAGATGAAGATTATGATGAATTGTGAAAAAAAACCAAATCATTTTAATTTTTGTTCAATAACGGAAAATAACCCATACTTTGAAATAATGGTTTTTTTGTTCTTGTAAGTCTAATGTGTAAAGGTTTTTCTAATAAATAATAGGCAACTTGAGTGAAATAACCTAACCTAACCTTACCTATTCAATATCTATTTTATACTTTTATCTTTGTATTTAAAACATTATAAATATAAAGTTATGAATTTTGTAACGAAAAATACAAAATTTAGCCGCCATCTTGGATTTTGACTGATTTCCTGGGCAGGGATTAATGGGGATTTTGAAGATGTCAAAATAGACACTTTTCACAATAAAATGCAAAAAGAATCATTTGTGTTGCAATTTTGCCCAGGTAAAGGGAATTTTTACACCATAATGACTGCACTATAAAGTTAGCGATCTCAGTAAAATGTTTTTACCAGAGTACTTAATGAATACATGTTTTGCGAGTTTTGCGAATGGTTTACTGCAAAATTGATAGCAGCACTATTTTTACAAATATATTTTCAGACTCTTAAGAAATTTTTTTTTCAGATTATCAATGACCAAAAACTTTATATGTACATTAACATTTCTTCTATTGCCAAATAGCTTCTGGAATATGCTCAAGGCTTTAACGCGATAATCGGAGGATTCGACTTTTAACCTGGTGTGGTCAACTTTTACGTCACGTCACAACTTTGACCAAGGTTTCGAACCCTACCTCTCCATACCTAATGGTCGCGCTTGGCTTTGGACTAGCTACGGGCCAATTTCATTCAAATTCAAAACGAAAGTCCATGCAACGAGACAATTGCGAAGCGACGCGTGATCGACCGATTTTTCATTTGTTTCTATGTTGAAGTGGTTTATTTTATTTGAAACGATAGTTGTGCGAGTGGCGGGTTTTTTATAAACGGAGAATTATTATTGTGGTGGCTGATTTTACATTTCTAACGGTAATTTTTAATAATTAATTAATTATGTTTTGTAAAAACCATTATTTTTTTTAACAAATACTTACTTTTTAAAAATAAAAAAGTATTATACAGGACGAATTTTTAGAACTGAAAATAATGATTTTGATCTAAAAATTGTGGGAAACACGAGGAGAACTGAATTTTAAAGTAAAAATTTTAGTGAGTGCAGAAAATCGTTCACAATTTATTTTGGAACTATTCTCATTTCATTTTTCATTAAATTTTACGTTTAGGTACGTTTGATAAATTGACCAAAATAATTCCAAAAGAAAATTGCTAAAATCGTTTATATCTTTATTTATTTATTATTAATCAATTTACATCGACTTATTTCTATGTGAAGATAACGAATTTGATATATTTGTTATTTCTTGTATTGTCCTTATAGACCAGTGCAGATAATTTTTGAAACCAAATAAAATAATAGGATGAAACTCATTGGAAAAGGAAGAGAATATGTCAAAAATTATAGGAAAAATAATTTACAGGCGCTCTGGGGTCGGGAAGTGGAAGGGGGGAGTTTTTAAGGGTTAAAAAGTGTTTATCTCGATTTCCGGCAAAACTACAAGTCCTATCATGGTTCCCACAGACCTGGAAACCTGGAAAACAGGGAAAAGTCAGGGAATTCAAAAAGTGTTGACAAAGTCAGGGAATTTTGCATTTTTCAGCAGAAGTCAGGGAATTCAACCAGTATACATGGAAAACCAAATGATTAATTTTTTGGTATATTTAAATGGTAAAAAATGAATCTTATTTGTGGAGGAAAAATTAAATTTAAAGTTCAGAATCAACTTCCTCAACATATTCATTTTTTGCAGTTTCTTCCATCGTTCCTGATTAATCTGAAAATAATTTTTCGACTTTTTTCTTGTCTGATACATAAAAAATACATCAATGGGTTTTTTCTTCCTTTTACATCTCGGTATAATTTATCATATCTACAAATATGCACACTGGTTATATGTAACTCATAAATTCGAATTCTTTTTAGGCATTCTTTGCAAGGTATTTTATATGCCATTATTTTCATTTATATATTACAAATAAAATTTTTATGAATTTTTCATTTAATTATTTGTAATACTCTATAAAAGGTGGATTCTTGGCCTGAAAAAACTTTTGCATGGTCAGGGAAAATCTGGAAAAGTCAGGGAAAATTTTCTCGCTTCCATTGTGGGAACCCTGTACCAATGGAAAAAAGTTAAATGGCAAAGTTGTAGGTAATAAAAAGATCTACAACTTTTGTATTTACACTTTTTTCACATAACCTCAAAATTTATGTGAAAAATTCAAATAACCAAGTTTTTGGTTTTTTATTTTTATCTCTTACAAAAAAAATTTTTTTTCACGAAATTTGGTGTAAACTTACCTTTTTATGTCCCAAACACTCTGTACTTTTCTTATTTTAAAATATTTATTTTTTTAACCTTATTTTGACTTAATATCGAAAAAGCAGTCTAATTTTCACTCGAAAATTCTCACCTCAAAATATCTGCTTTTTTAAAAAACTCGGTGGGCTTTTTGTTCGTTGAAATCTCCACTTTTTGATGGTGTAAAAAAATTACATTACTATGGTAAATGTTCTCAAAAAATGCAAATAAGAAACGAAGAAAACTCCGTAAGATTCTGTGTTACATTGATAAACAAAAGAGTAATTAAAGTATAAATTTAAATAAATAGCTCAAAATTGTACATAAAAAAAGAAATTCGGAGTTTTCTTCGTTTCTTATTTGCATTTTTTGAGAACATTTACCATAGTAATGTATATTTTTTTTTACACCATCAAAAAGTAGAGATTTCAACGAACAAAAAGCCCACAGAGTTTTTTAAAAAATCAGATATTTTGAAGTGAGAATTTTTGATTGAAAAGTAGACTGCTTTTTCGATATTAAGTCAAAATAAGGTTAAAAAATAAATATTTTAAAACAAAAAAATTACAGTGTGTTTGGGACATAAAAAGGTAAGTTTACACCAAATTTCGTGAAAAAAAAAATTTTTTGTAAATGATAAAAATAAAAAAACAAAAACTTGGTTATTTGAATTTTTCACATAAATTTTGAGGTTATGTGAAAAAAGTGTAAATACAAAAATTGTAGATCATTTTATTACCTACAACTTTGCCATTTAACTTTTTTCCATAGGACTTGTAGTTTTGCCGGAAATCGAGATAAACAGTTTTCTACCCTTAAAAACTCCCCCCTTCCACTTCCCGACCCCAGAGCGCCTATAAATTATTTTTCCTTGCATGTTTGTTATATTCTCTTCCTTTTCCAATGGGTTTCATCCTACTATTATTTTATTTCACTTTTTACCATTTTCAAAGCTATCTGCACTGGTCTATTATATTGGGTGACGGATTAGATCTCCTACTTTTTGCTATCCAATCTTTACATGCCTTTCGACCTTTCGTTAATATTTTCATTTATAAAATCACCATCTTTCCGATTTTCTATGTTCTGTATATCCATCTTTTACTTGGAGTACCTTTCTTTCTCTTTGTCATTTTGTTGCCCCTCTTCTTCTCTACTTCTGACAAATATGACCACACCAGTTGTTTTTTTTTTCTATAAACGTAATTGACTCTTAATTCGTCTTTTTTCGTTTTTTGTCCAAATTTTAAATTGTCAAAAACGTAAAATTATCATTTTTACTTGGCCCTGCAAATAAATTAGAAAATTTTGATGGCATGCAACATAACAGACCTTCAGCAAAATTTAAATGTATTCTTCAAGTATTTGGAATGAGTTTTATGTGCAATTTAGAATTAAAAGTCCAAACGTTAAATTAAAAACTTTTTTGATACAAATAAGTGGTTTTAATATCCAGAGAGAAGAGAAGGTATTTGAAGTACCAAGCCACTGTGAACTATAGCTTATTGATATCACTTCAATTATAGCGCATATGTTTCATAAAAGTAAAAGCTTTTAGAGATAAAAAGCACAAATAAATAAATGTATTTGCTTATAATCGATTTATTTTGATCTGAAAATAACAAATTTAATCTGAAAATGTAGATTAAATATTACATTTTCTGAAAAAATAGAAGAAAACGGATTATCCATTTTTATATAACCTCAAAAAACCGTCAACAACTTTCTTAAAAAACATAACTGTTCATACGGTTTCATATATATTTTCACCTTAAAAGAATTCGGATCCAGATATCTACTAAATTTTGATATTAAAAAATCATTATTTTGGGTAAAAGAGAGTAGACTGTGGCTGTGTTGATTAGAAATATCAGGACCTACAAAATTTTTTGATTTTACCATGGATTTTATATAACGATAAGAAACATTTACATTTTTCATTAAAAAAAATGTCACGATGTTCTTCGCCAAAACGATATTTGCCCGAAAATTTATTAAATTTAACAAACCGAGTTTCAATATTAAAGTCTAGCATAGACATACGAATATTTACCTCAGAAAAAGATTATTAAAACCAAAACTATTACACATATTTTTAGCA
Source organism: Crepidodera aurea (assembly GCA_949320105.2). Classification (NCBI taxonomy): domain Eukaryota; kingdom Metazoa; phylum Arthropoda; class Insecta; order Coleoptera; family Chrysomelidae; genus Crepidodera; species Crepidodera aurea. Next base: position 25,643,304 of record OX439479.2, on the reverse strand, counting down.
CATTTTGACAAGTGTCCATTTTAACAGTGTTACTCAACGTTCCATTAAATATTTACCTAAATCCATGATTTCTGAAATTGAATTGGCAATGTTGTATTTTTAACTTTGAATTTATGAGATGGCTGTCATTTGACAAGCAAATTATGTATGTAAATGAACATTTTTTCCTTTTTAATACTTTTCAGGCTTATTCTGGTTACAAATTGCATTTGTAGAAAAGTTATGTAGGTACATATGCGTTTGTATTGGAAAAATATGTTAAATAATCGTTTCAACGCACTGAATTTGTTTGTCTTGGGAGTGAGTATCCCAATATATATATATTTCTTTTTAAAAAAATGTGAAAAATATTTTTCCGCGCAAAAATTTCTATCGCCATATTGAATTTATCATGTTTTATAACATCTGTGAAAATTTCATGAAAATCCCAGCCGTCCCCATATTCTTAAGGTTTACCCAGAGATGTGCGTGTCAGTAGTTGTCAAAATTTGTAGGTTATTATAGCGAAATTAAATAAAGTCAAACCTTGACGTTGATATTTACAAAAATGGGTTATTTTCTTATGACGATTTTCCATCATCACTCCAATAACGTTTTCGCCGACCACTGCTAGACCAACATTATGTATCGTGACAACGTTACTGAACGTTGCTTTGGAATACCCCTCGCTCAAACATATGATGTGATTTCCATCGATGGTCGATGATTGGCAATTAACTACTTTTGACAATGCCAAAAACTGACAAATTAAACTAATATTTATCAGTTTCTCTTCTAATGGAAATAAAACCACTTATTTTAAAGAAAAATGACATAACAAAATATATAATAAAAAATTTACTATAGAAACATGTTATATTATCTCTGTGTTGTGGTGCCGTTGCTAGGAAATAAACTAAAAGCTTAACTTTTCTTGTAAATATCTCGGAAGATCGAATTTTCATAGACGTGAGACCTGCATTTTTTGCCGATTTAGATAGGCATTAGTCTACCCTGAAAGTTTCATTGAATTCTGACGAGTGGATTTTGAAATCCTCCGGACACATACATACATTCTCACATACATACAAACCTTGCTCGTTTAATAGTATGTGATTTAACTTATCGATATTTTGTCACATTAAATGCCAAAATGACGCCCTTTAGATTTGCCGCCCGGACAAATGTGCGGGTTGTCCGCCCCCTAGAGCGGGCCCTGGCTACCATGTATGGTTAGAAGAGAGTTTTGACAAAACTTAAATAAAATTGGTATAGGAATTAGTCTACCCAGAAAGTTTCATTGAATTCTGACGAGTGGATTTTGAGATCCTCTGGACACACACACATACACATACATACAAACCTTGCTCGTTTAATAGTATTTGATACATTGCAAGGGAAAAAGTACCTCAGATGTTTAACACGTCGATCTATATTGTTCAGAAAGAAAAACTTTAAGAGGTAAAAGCAACAGAAGAAAATACATAATTTAAATACTGTGGGAGCTTTCAAAGGAATTTCAAAATCATCATCCACAATAACACCGAAAAGAAAAAGATGAAGCAGCAATTTTTTATATTCATTTTTAATAATAAGTTTCAACAGATAAGTTAGAAAAATAAATGTGAAAAATTGTTAACACGACTGCGGTCGATGGCCAATCGGTAGTTCACCAAGATATTAAAAAAAATATATATTGAGTTTCATCATTATTTTATAATTAAAATTAACTTTTTGGAAAAAATTTGAATTGGTTTATTATTTTTATCTTATATCATAAAAATTTAGATACCGTTTCCATTATCTTTATGGTTATTGCAGTATTTGTTTATTTATTTTGCATAAAAAGCAAAAACAATGCTTTTTAAATATTTATATATTCATATATTTTTTAGAAGACAATAATACAATTAATTTAAATAAAAATGATATTAAATAGTTTAATAATGATCAAAATCAACAACAATTCTGATGGTAATGTTGACAACAATATAAAATGGATGTAGTTTTTTTTTTAAATAGTGGTATGCCAAAACTTATTCCTATATCTCTGGCCACAACTCAGTTTCGACTAAATCTTGTCGCTGATATGACAATGAAAGAGAAGGTTGTTTTTAACTGGACTCTTGACTGGACCCAGTTGATAAAAACTATGTTTATGAAACCAATTAATAATTAGTTTTCTTTGAGGTTGCACTTAGTTAAGGAAAATGGCCATTCTTTGTTAAATTGTCGAGCGTTCGAAAAATCTTATTTTCATTTTCAAGACATTTACTTACAATAGTAGGTGAGGCCGAGATGCTAAATTTGCAGTTACTAAAGCGTCATGGGGACCTATTGGATTGTGAGGATTAGGTTCTAAAACGAAAAAAATTTATGTTAAGTTTTCCATTTTAGTGGGGGGAATAGCGTGTAAAAATTTTCAAAAATGTAAAAAAAAACAGTAATATGGTAGACGCGACGGTCCATTATGGCTAAACGGTTAATATTTTGAACATTTTATTTTTTCATGGATATGTGGGTTGATAAAGGCTACATTTTAAAATTATTTTGAAATATACAGGTTGTCCCAAATCTATTGATTTTTGATTTATTTTTATTTTTGTTATATTTAACATTATTTTTCTACCGTAACGCTTAAATATAACACCCTGTATTTGATCAGCTTGGACTATGATCCGAAAAAATTATCTTTGAAACTATGTGTTTGGTTTTGACATTATTAAAAATGTTTCAAGATGCATCAAAATCTGTATGGAAAAGACGGATAGATTTTTGTTTATGGGCATTGGAGAAGGTTAGTGAAGATAATTTTTTTCATAATATGCTGTATACAGATGAATCCACTTTTCATAATAATTGATTAGTCTGACGGTTAACCATACAGATTTTGATGCATTTCGAAATATTTTTAATAATGTCAAAACCAAACACATAGTTTCTAAAGATAATTTTTTCGGATCATAGTCTAAGCTGATCAAATACAGGGTGTTACATTTAGGCATTACGGTGGAAAAATAACGTAAAATTTAACAAAAATAAAAATAACTCCAAAATTAATAGATTTAGGCATAGTAGACCTTTATAATTTTTAAAAGGGAATGGAATTTGCTACATAATAGGATTATAAAATACAGGGTGTGCTATTTAAAATAAGAACGATATTGTCGTTTGAATATGTCATTAGAGAATCGCCCCATTTTGGACGCACTGTATGATTTTAAACAACTCTAAATAAATTATTGCTTTCAATTGTTAGTCTAATTTTTTTCAGTTAAAATTAGATTTGGCTTATTCCATAGGTTTCGAAGTTATTGGTTTTCTTGTAAGTGCTTCCATTTTTAGAAATATCAAAATATCTCGAAAACTAAAAAGCTTAGGTATATGGAATACTTACCGCCATTGAAGATGTCACATGTATAGCGCCGATTCCCGATATTTTGCTTCGCGTTAGAGACATCGAAAAAATTTATTAGAGGAAGTTGTTCAGAATATTATGTTAACCCCATTTACCGATTTTCATGACAAAATTCGCATTTTTAATTTTTTCATTATTTTAGTCTATACACAAAATTATTAAAGTTTTTCTTTTTAATTTAATAATTAGTGGTGCCATGGAAAGTAATAATTTGATACATCGACAAATATTTCAGTAATAGTACCTATATATTACATAACGAGAATTGTAAGAAACTCATTATATGCGAGCAGAAAAATTCTGCAAGCTTACAACTCTAGTTGTGTACAATACTTTTTCTACGAACACTTTTTTTCATACAAATAAAAAGCATAAATAACAAGTAACATTTTTATTAATTTAACAATTCTCAGGAACAATTTATAATAAACTTTTATTTATAGTCATTAATTGTAAAATTTTGGCAATTATTTATTACTATACCCTTATCCCTATTTGGCAGTTTTTCAGAAGTGTCCGGTGAATGGTGGGATGAAAATGAATTTTAGTGGACTGAAAAAGCCACAAAATTGTTTAAACATTTTTGTTTAAGTTATAACTAAATGGGACCTTCACAGATCGTAGAATAGGTCCGTGGTCATCCGAAATGGCCAATTAGACATTTTTTTTGTAGGTCAGACAATTTTTGTACTGAAAAATGTCATTAATATATATACATCGCGATATCTCCGAATCTAATGGAGATAATTACGAACTTTTTTTTTAATCGATATGGGAGAGATGGCCGCAGCTAACTGAGTTAACTACACTTTTGAGAATTTTTTTGTTTTGTTGTTGAAATAGGCAAATCTTCAAATTATACTTTATATGTCGTACTATTTTAGGTAAGCGAGAAACTTTTTTGCTTTGAGGATTTTTGCCATACTATCGCGAATAAAATGAAGGTAAGATATTAAGGAAGTTTTTACAATAAACCGCAGTACGCTACAACAAGTTATTGTTGCCTAAAGATGAGTATCAGGCCGGGCGCTACATCAAGTCACAACGGAATAATACTTTCTGTCCTCTGTGCCTACAATCTGTTTGTTATTAAGCCATTAAGCTTACATCAGAAATGTTCCAATTCGATTTCTGAATCTGAAAACATTTCGGGTTTGGGAGTAGAAATACGAAAACTGTTACTACATTTTTCATACTTGCACTCACTACAACATTTTAATCCTTGAGCTACACCAGTACACCGACTGTTATTGCAGTTTTTATCGGAACATTTTATAGCTAAAGTTTTTCTTATACAATCGGGTACAGGTTCTTGAGAGGAAAATGTTGCTTTCCAGATGTTTTCTTCAAATGTCCAACCATGACCAGTTGGATCTTCTTGCAACACATCTTGTACATGGCTGTTGTACCAAATTTTTAACTGATACCTACACCTGATAAACAAAATTGCATTAAGGTATCTTGTTAAAAACTACTTGATATTTATTAAAACAAATAGGAGCAAATTTTCATAGATTTAATGCAGAATGGCGCGAATATTTCTTTTTGTGATTTTCCATTTAAAATTAACAAAATACATACTTTTCGAAGGTTTACAAAAAATCAAGGTATCTCCACCCTAAGTTTTGTAATTATTAGTATTTCCTGAAAATTTCCCAAAAATCAGACTAAAAGTAAAGGCTTAAAAGGTTATTAAAATTTTTCAAGGGGTTCGGTTGCTCTTAAGCAATGAATTGTTAATAGTTTTCGGCAAATTTCTTTTCCCAAATTTGTTACTATATTATTGATTGATGTGTACTTTTGCCATGTCCCATCTGTATAAATAAATTGCTTTGTGTCATTTCTGGTACGGTGCAGTTGAAATGTAAAAGTAGAAGTAGGACATCGGTATCAGCAGATTTTACCAAAATAGTGTTGCCTGATTTGAGTTCTGCCAACACGGGGAGTATTAGTCTGGTATCAGCTTCTTCTTGATTACTATTCAATATTGACAAATTTCTGGATCCTTCGGATTTATTCATTTCGAAACAAAGATTAGAACTCTCAAAACCAGCTGCGATTATGACCGTTTCTAGATCATGTAATAGATTTGGTACCACTTCCATCGCATAGTTTGTCATAAAGATTATTAATGATCATCTATTGGAAGAGCATCGAATAAATTCTCGAAACTTTGGAACTTTTCTAGCGCCAGCCACTTTAAATTCACTATCTGAATCACCACGTCTTTGCCTTTCTATACTTTTTAAAGAATCCGCTAAGTATGTATCAAATACTACCGTTATTCGTTTTCGTCCTTCTCTTAAAATTTTAGTGACAAATATGTTTGCTAAATCATTGAAGGTAACAAAAGCAGAATGTTGTAATTCTTGAATTGATACCATACCATCAATAACAAATGAATCCACTTCCGGGCAAGTCGTTAAAGCGGTGGTAAATGTAAATGGTAAATTTTCTTGCTAGGTCAGACTTTTTTGTTTTTCTCATGGAACCGTCTTCATCATAAAACAACGATGATGGAACAAGGCGTACTAACTGCAACTGGGGATTTACAGATCGAAACGGCAGCGACGACGTATTGCGCTGTGAAAACGGACGGTACCGACTCTTGGTATTTAATTTGCAATGTTTCAAAAACTATAGGTTTTTTGTAAAAACTTCCTTCATTTTATTCGCTAATAGTATGGCAAAAATCCTCAAAGCAAAAAAGTTTCTCGCTTACCTAAAAAAAGTACTACATAAAAAGTATAATTTGAAGTTTTGCCTACTTTAACGACAAAACAAAAAAATTCTCAAAAGTGTAGTTATATCAGTGGCCATCTCTCTCCTATCGATTAAAAATTCCTAATTATCTCCATTAGTTTCAGAGATATCGCGATGTATGTGTGAAAAAGTATGAAAACTGAATTGTCTGACCTACAATAATATGTCGTAATTAGCCATTTCGGGTGAGCACGGACCTATTTATATTTCATTTTCATAGCCTTTTCTAACTCATTGTTAATAATATCGGAATTTTATGGTTGTGAATGACTTTAGCCTCTTGGGCCGAAAGTATCGCCACTTAGTTTTTGTGGACTATCTCTTCTGCAGTTTCTTTTAGTTCTAGTGAATTTAGACTAAAGATGACAGATAAAAATTATAACAAATGTTGAATGCACCAACTTCTACATTAAAATATTTTGTACATTATTAAATTTTAGTTAATTTTAGATTATTCACTTCTCGTCCTAACTGATACGCCCTCTGGTGAAAACTGCGAAAACTGAGCTAAGGAGTAGTTTTGACATTTTGGGTTATTTCTTTAGCGTTGTTAAGTAATTTTCATAGTGTTTTTGTCTTGTTTTTACAAATAATTTTGATTTGTTGATCTTTTTTATAATGAGTAATCATTATTGTTGTGTACCTAAGTGTTCATCATGGGGAAAAAGAAATCCTGAACTAAGTTTTCATTCGTTTCCAAAAGCAGGAACGTCCAAAGTTTTTTTTGAAACCAAACTTGGCAATAGAGAATTAGTGGATAGGAAAAGATTGTGGATCACAACATTAAAAATTGCCAAGAAAGTTTCAAATACCATGAGAGTGTGTTCTCTACATATTACTGAAAGTGATTTTATTCAAAAAGGTATGGTAAAAATATTTAATTATTATTTACCACTTTGCTTTGATTTATTATTTACAGTTAGAGTAAAACGGAGAACATTAAAGCCTCATGCTATAACTTTACAAGAACATAAGAGGTTCTCCACTTTTACAGTGTTAGAAATAGATAATTTCCCAGTAATTTCATGTGGATTAGATTCCAATGCACTCGTTTGTAAACACAAACCATATATTTCTATCCACTCATAAGTTTCTATGGTCTTTCCCGCTAAAATAAGATGTCCTGCATTCAGGACATTTTCACCTTCAACTACAGATTTAGAATTAGCCGATCCTCCCAAATAGTTCATGTACTCTAAAATGCTTAACTTCATTTCTAAAAAATAATGGAAACAATAATTTGAGACTAAAATGTATTTGAGTAAAACTCCTGACTACTACTCACCTAAATACAACTGGAAATATCACACTTTTAAAGATATAAAATAAATGTTTATGTATAGTTTATAAAATAAAATGAATGTCACACTAAACACTAGACAAAAACAATACACAATTTACACCTAGAAATAATTCAAAAAAACAAAACTGATACCAAATAAACAACTTAAATACACATGAAATATCCCATAAGAAAGCACGAAGTAAACAAACTACTACTCCTTAGCACAGTTCCAATTTCACCGCATGAGCGCTGCAATCTTAATCCGAGTTACCTATATAATTCTGATTGTGAATAAAATATTATATAAACCTCGTCTAGCTATTTTAGCGCTCGACTTTAATGACATATTTTCCACCTCGGCTTGTATTATACCATTATTACGTACTGGTCATTACGTGTCAGTATCTGTTATGATCCAAATAGTAGGTAATATGTAATTTACTAGTATAGGAGTAGAAAAAATAAAAAACACAAAGAAATGATTATACAGGCATTTTTTATATCAAAATAAGCCGATATAAATAAAACTAAAATAAAAAATAGTCATTGAGAAAAAAGTTAGTTTTCCATGGTGAATAATGTATAAGCGATTTGTAGTAAAGGACTTGAAATTTGGGGACCCCGACCCATTTGACTCCTTCGTTTCATATATTGATAATCGATATAAGTGAAAATAAATTTTTGATGAATTTTATTATTTATTAAACATCCTGGACTGAAATTTTTGTCTTAAAAGCTCTTTTATCTGTCATTTTTTTAGCTCCCAAATTATTTTTCTCGTATTCGTAGGAAAGGTACAAAGTCTCTGCTATACAGGGTGTGTCACGAGTATGGCCCATTAGCCATATATAGAGAAGTATAGATATTCGAAATTTGAAAATTGGGTTACGGTACGGGGCTTTGTCAGTACGATCTATTCAATGAAAATATTTTCAACTTCCGGTTACTTCCGGTTAGTTGTTAAGCTATTAATTTCAAATCTTATACAGATATTGTGAGAATATCCTTCTAGCATACGGTGAAACGCCAAATGCAATATTTTATACAGGGTGTCTAGAATGGGGCGTCCAATGTCCATATTTTCATTTCTCAATAAGTCGATAATTTCAAATGAAACACCCTGTATTTTAGTATCACGCCTGAATCGCTTTTTTATTCTCTTTCGATCTGTATTAGCATTCCCTATACCTAAAGTTACGTATTTCTGAGTTATTGCTAGATTTATTATAATATATATTATCTTTGGGTATAGGGAATTCTAATACAGATCGAAAGAGAATAAAAAAGTGATTCAGTCGTGATAATAAAATACAGGGTGTTTTATTTCTATCCAATCTCTTCTGTATTACCCAGTACATAACGAACACATTCGAAAATAATGCCCAGGTTGATGTCATATACACGGCCTTCGATAAGCTTGATCATAATATATTACTCGGTAAATTGAATGCCTTCGGGTTCTCAGGGAACTTGAATACTTTTTTTACTTCCTATCTAAGAAACCGCTCCCTCTACATATAGTGTCATGGTCAGAATTCCATTTTATTTACACCAACATCTGGCGTCCCACAAGGTTCTGTTTTTGGACCACTTTTTTTCGATTTATTCATAAATGGCATTATTGAGGGCCTCGAAGTCAATTGTTTATAATATGCGGACGATTTGAAATTATATAAAAAAATTAACTACTTGAATTAATTAATTAACTACTTTACAAAATGCCCTAGATAAAGTAAATACTTGATGCAAAAAAAACCGCCTTCTGTTAAATGCTAATAAGTGCTCAATTGTGACATTCACTCGAAAACAGAATAAAATCACTTATAATTACTCAATCGACAATGATATGCTCCCTAGATCAAATTCTGTTCGTGACCTTCGATCATAAATTATCTTTCTCAACTCACATAAATAAAGTCCATATTATAATGTTCATTCAAATAGCCTTGAACGAATTAATATACGCTTTATGAAATATCCCTCTTTCAAGGAAGATGGTGCCTATGCCCTTCTATAGGAATACCCAATACAACTTTATTAGAGAGACATAACTTTACTTCTCTTGCAAGTAGGAGGAACACAGCGGCTTTGATTTTTCTTTATAAGATGATCCATGGCCAAATCAAAACAGCATTACTGCTGTTTTGAAAATGCTCAATTTTCATGTTTCAAGAGTAAATTCAAGACAGAACAATCTATTTTATCTCGAAGCCACTAGAACAAATGTGCAGAAAAACTCACTCTTATTTAGAATTTGCAAAAACTACAATGCTATCAATGATAGGTGTGACATCTTCTCTTGCATTTTTTGTATTTTATTTACTGATTTATAAATTTCATTTGTATCTGTGAGTTCTCATCCTGTAAATGGTTGGGTGGTGTAAAAAAAAAGAAAACGTCCCGTCAAATTTTCTGAAACGTTGGTATGTTATAAAATGCACTGACAAAAAGTGTCCATTGGCCCAATCATATGGCTAGTTTTCGAAGTACAGGGTGTTAAGCATTGGAAATACCACTTTTTTGTAACCAGATTTCTCATAACAGACCTGTTTTATTGCCGTTTGTTGTAGAAAACATGAATTATAGATTATTTAACATTATTATTTTATAAACAATCACCGTAAAATTTGGTTAGTTACAGGGTGGTTCGAAAATAAGTTTTTTTGAAGAAATCATCTTTTATAACAGCTTTAAAAATCTGGTTACAAAAAAGTGGCATTTCTGATGTTTAACACCCCGTACTTCGAAAACTAGCCATAGTTTGGGCCAATGGATACTTTTTGTCAGTGCATCGAGTTTCATATTATACCAACGTTTCAGAAAATTTGACTGGGACGTTTTTTACATTTAATAATGCGTGGTCGTTTTGGAACATTATTATTAAATAATAATAAAATTAATAAACCCTTGTCAATAACCTTAAAAGTAAGAGCGTTTAATAAGTCACAAGTATTCATTTAAAATACAATTTTATTTAAACTTATGATAGTTTATAAAACAGCGATTTTAAAACAAAATAATTTGTTTATTTAACATAAACAATTTTATGCAACGTTTGTCAATTCATTATGAAATTGCTCTACTTTTTGATTCTTTGATAGCGACTGTTTTATTCCAATTTATCGAAAAAAATTGTTAGTGCATTTTCCGATTTTTTTCTACTTAACTTGTTAATTCAAGTTTTAATATTAGTTTTATTATATATATCGTAATGGTAATAAAAAAATTAAATAATTTACAAGTATAATAAAGTACAAAGTTTGGACATCCTGTGTTTGATAATAGTAATTAATACATACAGATCGGTAATAAAGAATAGAGAAGAAAGGAAAATAAGGAAACAGTTATTTGTTATTGTTTAATTATAGTAATAACAATATATGTAAAAAAAATTGTTAACATTTTTATCTTATAAATAAAATCTAAATGAAAAACTAGTAAAAAAACTAAATTTTTTGCTCCACCTGCTGAGATTAAGTGTTTCATAAAAACAAATAAAAATATTAAAATCATAATTCATAACAGAATTGTATATATCATTACTATATATACAGGGTGGTCCTTAAGTAATTGTACATAGAAGTATGGTAGATTCCTCACTTTAGAATATTACGATTTGAACAAACTTGCTCTAATAAAATGTTGTTAATAAGGAATGTACAGGGTGTTAAAGGTTCATAAAAATTTGGAACTGGGAGTTTTTGGGCACGAAAAAGCATAATCTGGTACCTACCTTTATATAATTTGTAGAGGGCGCTAGAGATAGGCAACATTTGTGGCATAAATGGGCGATATACTTTTTTGCTCTTTAAGTTAGCGCTATTCTCGTAGAAGAATTTTAAAGCCACGTTATTTTAATAGAAAAAAGTATACTTGTTATTAATCTTAAAACTTAACTGTTTACAAGATAATCGCATTTTAGGGATCAGCTGCATGGTTACACTGGTCGGCCAAAAAAATTTTTTTTTTCTGGCCCTGACACTATTCCTGCTGATTCTTATGTAAAATCACCTCCTGAAACCGAATTATGCAGAAGTGATAAAAATAGGTGGGAGGCCACCCACCCGAAACCTGCATGGCTATGGGGGAAACTGTGATCATATTCGGATTCAAGAGGTCATTTTTATATAAGAATCAGCAGAAATGGTGTTGGGGCCAGATTAAAATTTTTTGCCGACCAGTGTAATCATGCAGCTGAATTTTAACTTCCGCCACCGTGTTCAGCATCCTCGAAAACGCGGGGAAACGTAATTTGGGGGCGTCAAAATTTATTTGTATTTTTCTGGCTCACAGAATGGACTAATAATTCCGGATATAAAGGTGTGCGGTTCTCTAGTGGTAACAGTAAAAAATAATAGACATCCAAAATTACAATTACAATTTATAGAATATTCTAATGCCTTAGAAAACCTTAAATATACAGTACGTTTTATGTAAACATTTAACACCATTTAATTTGTTTACGTAAAATACATGATTTTCCGTTAGGTATCATAAAATATTTACAGTTTTCCATTAACTTATACCCTAACTATACTATATCGTTTGAAAGATTATTAATTGTACTAACAAATTATAAAAAGACTTATAGGGTGATCCATTTGAAAATTTTGAGATATTGCTTAATTTTAGTTCTGTTTCACCCTGTATTAAAAAAGCCACAAATAAAAAAGTAATTAATAGTGAGCATAGCCAACGATATGAGAATAACATTTGAATACAAAGACCTGTTCATTTATTTTGATTTACTATTTTACAGAGTGTTAAAGATGGGGTCATTTTTGCTAATAATTGGCCATATCTTTTTGAAACACCCATATAATATATTAACATGCTATATTTTTTTAACGCTCTCGGTGAGATCTTTTCGAAAATGTAAGTTTGTGCTGCCACGAGTTTTTGGAACACCCTGTATAATCGAAACTATTTTCAAAATGTGCACCTAGTAACTCTACTAGCTCACACAAAATTTCACCGTAATCATCCGATGTCAGAAGTTTGGCCCACCCTGTATATGCATATAAGCGATTGGGTAGTCTTTGCTGACTAGTTAGGAATAAAACTAGTAGTGGAGTAGATCTGGTTTTGAAAACGAAGTCGCTCTTTTCGAAAAAAAAAAATTTATGATTATATAGATTCGAGGTCCCTCTTTCACGTGATCAATATATGAAAGCTAAGGGAGGTGTGGAGGGGGGTAAATTAACATGTAAAGATATGGAAAATCGGTTTTTCGCACGTAGCTCGCTGAGTTTTATTCGGATCGAAACGACTTCTATATATAAAATAAAGTACTCGCGAAAACGCTTAAACTGAATTTTAACCCGTCCAAATCGGTGTAGGGGTTCTTGAGATATTGCGATTTGAAAATATATGGATTTTCGCAGCGGCGAGAACACACCTAGAGCTATGTTCGCGTTTTTCTCATGGAAGAAAATGACATAGAAACTAGATTTGTTTTCTTCCGATAGATAGTCATGACCCAAGCATTGTGTCCAAATTTCAACCCGCTAGTTTAATTTGAGAGGGATAGGGAGGGCAAACACTGATTAATTTTTGACTCGAGGTAACTTTTTTAATTCTTGACCAATCCGTGTCAGCAAAATGGCAAACTTTTTCATAAAGACACTGCTACAGCATGTATTAAGGAGATGATGGTTTTTGCGAAAACGGACAAATGGCGACCGAATTTTGGATTTTGCAAATTTTATTTTTCGATTTTCGCAACGAAAGAGTAAAATGGAGAAAATTGTTTATGCGCCATCGGTTGCGGAATTTTTTTCTCTTTGATTTGAGCCCTACGGGGACTCGATTCGGTAATCAGGAGGGGAGGGAGGGGGGTAAACGCGTTTAGCCCTGTAGAGGGGCAACGGATAGGGTTAGTGACTTCGTGTTAGGCTCATTTTCAACGGCAAAAGCAAAAGCAAAGCTATATCTATATTAATGCCTGCGGGAGTGCGTGATATATTTATAAAAACGAGTGCGCTCGCTCAGTCGTCGTGAAATTAGATGCCGGAATAGTATTTGTGAGAGAGCAGAGAGATGATGTGAGAGAGACGAGATATAAAAGGGAGCGCTTAGCTCATATCCCGGCATCTAATCTACAGCGGCTCAGCGAGCGCACTCGCTTTTATAAATATATCACGCAAACCTGCAGTCCTCTATAAACTTAGAGCTTTGTTGTAAAAAATCTTGAAAGAGAACTGATTGCTCTTGAAAATGCAGCCTAACACAAAGTCACTAACCCTATCCCTTGCCCTTCTACAGGGCAAAACGCGTTCACTCTCCTCCCACCCTTCCTGATTATCGTATTATCGTATCGAGTTCTTGTATGGCTCAAATCAAACAGAAAAAAATTCCGCAACCGATGGCGAATAAAAAATTTTCTTCATTTTACTCTTTCGTTGCGAAAATCAAAAATTAAAATTTGCAAAATCCGAAATTCGATCGCCATTTGTCCGTTTTCGCGAAAACCATCATCTCCTTAATAGATCCTGTAGCAGTGTCCTCATGAAAGAGTTTGCCATTTTGATGACCCGGATTGGTCAAGAATTAAAAAAGTTACCTCGAGTCAAAAATTAAGCAGTGTTTGCCCTCCATCTCCCCCCCAAATTTAAGTAGCGGGTTGAAATTTGGACACAATGCTTGGGTTATGACTATCGGAGGAAAAAAATCAAGTTTCGAAGTCATTTTCTTCCATGCGAAAAACGCGAACACGGCTCTAGGTGTGTTCTCGCCGCGGCGAAAATCCATATATTTTCAAATAGCAATATCTTAAGAACCCCTAGACCGGATTTGGATGGGTTAAAATTCAGTTTAAGAGTTTTCGCGAGTACTTTATTTTATATATAGAAGTCGTTTCGATCCGAATAAAACTCAGCGAGCTACGTGCGAAAAACCTATTTTCCATATCTTTACATGTTAATTTACCCCCCTAACACACCTCCCTTAGCTTTCATATAGTGATCACGTGAAAGGGGGACCTTGAATCTATGAAATCACAAAAAAATTTTCGAAAGGAGCGACTTTGTTTATCGGGTTTTTTTCCGCCAGATCGACTCCACTATAGTGAATATTGGGGATTGCAGCAATGTCAAAAGAAAACTCTTTGAAGTTTGCAAACGAGTTAGGAATTTCATTTATCCGATTGGACATCCTAAGACCGGTTTCTGCCTTTCGGCTACGTCAGTTAGGCTTTTCCAATAAATAAAATTCCGTACTCTTTAAAGTTTGTCCAAGCTTTCGGAGATATTTATTTTCATCATCAGGGAACTACAATGATATAATTTAACATGTAAGAACTATGTCTTGTTTAATGATATAATATAATACTTACAACTTAAATGACAAGATGTTCATGATAGAATTCATAATGGTAGTGATGAGCATGAGATGATGTGTAAATACAAATATTGCATTATAATACAGTTAAAATTTATAGAATTAATAAAAAGTTAAAAATCTTTAAAATGTGTGCGTCTTCAACATGTGGTTGGAATTAAACTTGCAGGTTAGAGATTTTATTACAAAAAACTTGGACAATTGACAGTGACATTTATCATGTCATTTAAGGCAGTGGGTAGTACCAACTACACTGAACTCACAGGTCAACTTTAACGGATCGTAACGGGAGAGGGCTCATTCGAAAAAGCCAACGACAGAGAGGATTGCTCCCTTGAGCTTGCCTTTTAGAAACAAATCATTTTAAACCACCCATGGTTGCTCATGCGCATGGGCGGTAAATGCTCAGTGATCGAAGGGATAGTTGAAGGCAGAATCGATTCTCAAGAATATCGAGACAGTCCAACTTTTTGATTCTGTTATTACAGGTGCTTGTCATTTCTCAGTAGAAACTAGACAGCTCGACATGGAATCTGTAATCCATAACAGAATCAAAATTGCAGAATGTATTACCCGCATATATAGGTACTTATTTGAAATCTACAATTGATCATAAGTATAAATGTATTTTTTGTCACTTTTACATTTATTTACTTGTACATATCTACTTCAAAATGTTATTTATAAACAGTTGTTTTTATATATAAAAATATATTTTTAGGTAATAACAACGTCGGTAACTTAGGTATACATAATATAACGTCAAACGTCATTTAAACATGTTTATGATGAAATGAAAAAATAAGACGTGACAGTTGATAGATTGGTAAAATTAGTAATATTTTAATTATTTAATTATTATTAATCTTTTTTAATATTTCGTCATTTGTAACCTTGATTATATTTTTAAATTTGTCTGATGTATTAACTGAATTAGCAAACGACATTTCCACAAATTACTTCTTATAGAAAAACATTAAAATCTGTATTTATAATTTAGCATTTGGTGTACTAAAAAATAGGTACGTCCTTAAACCGCTTCGACTTTTGCCGAATAATTTCTCTATTGTTATAAATATTTACTGACAGTTTCCACTTTTAGTGTAAAGTCGTTTTCAAAAAATTGGCATAACAAAAATATAATAATAATAATTTATTGTAGAAACGGATTACTGGATAATTTCTCAAGATGTGATAACGACATGGGACAAAGAAATACATTTTGTAATTTTAGATGTCAAATCTGTTGTCAACATATTTTTTGTGCCTTTTCTGGGAACGATTTTAAAAGGATAGCGCATTATGAGAGAACTTATACTTCGTCATAAATTAAGTTTTCGTGATAATATTTTCCCAGAGAAAAAACTTATGATACTATTCCAATATAGAGACAGCAAGATAGGCATCCACATTTTTGAAATATTGACCTAACAATTAGAAACACATTAATTCCTATTTAAGCATATCAGTGCCGCTTCTTTAACGTTGCGTTTATAATTATTAGGTTCTTTTAATAATCTAGTTGAAGAATTCCATTGATTTTTATGGCAAAATCCCAAGCATGTTCTCATATTTTTGATTTGATTGGTGTTGATTAAGTCTTTCGTGAATAAGTCTAAATGTTTCTCCTATATTTATCTCCTAAAATTACATTCGCATGGAATTTTATAAACCCAATTTTTTGTATTCTAGATTTCATCGCTTGATATACAGGGTGTTAAGGAATACGTGTTACAGATTTTTAGGGCACGTAAAACAAGTAAAAATACTTTGAAAAGTTCTTATAAACATCTGCTTTTGGTTTCGAAGCTAGATCTCTTCTTTCTCTTCAGAAAAAATTAAAATCGATTTTTCTCTAAAACGAGAGTACCTTTTTTTAGCAAAAACTCTTAAGTTTTTTAATTTATTATCAAAAATGTAAAAAAGAGATATAAAAAAATGACTGAAAAATCCGTTGTACCCCCCCTCAAATGAGACGCTTATGATCGTGATAGAAAAATCTAATTAACACCATGTAAAGTTTACCAACCCTGTTTACTAAGTTTCATATTTTTTAAATGCGGCATTTTGAAGATATTTGAAAAGAAGTAAAAGCTCTAGCTTCGAAACCAAAGCTCCAAAAGCACATATTTTCACTCTTTTTGCATGTTCTACATGCCCTAAAAATTTATAACCCTGTATAATTACTTTTATATAAATCTAATATTTTTAAAACGATTACTAGGTTATAAATTCATGTTCAAATATTGGTAATCGATATAAGTAAAAATGAATTTTTTAGTCACATAAATTATAAATTAACTCCTATTGCCTTATTGAGTTCTATGAAGAATAAATCCACTTAGATATCAGACGAGGTTAAAATAATGAAAAAAAGCATTGTATTTAAATTTTTAAATGTTATTTCTTATACGTGTTTTAGGGAAAAGTTTCGTGTTTTAGGGAAAAGTTTGCTAATGATAAACTCAAAATCAAAGGGTTGGTTGTGCTATCGTATAGATTCCGACCCGCGTTTGGACTGTTGTACTTTAATGCCCATGGGGGCATTAGCCCCAGGCGTAGTTGTTTCCAGTTCAGACGTAGTGCAACCAATTTCTAATATAATTTCTGTTACATGCTGTTAGTGGAAGACTTTGAGAAAATTAATTTTTAATTTTTTAAAAACCACTTTTGAGCATGGATAAATTTTTCGTTCATTTATCAAAATGTTTGACAAGAAGCTTACCACACTTTTTATTTAAGCAATTAAAACATTGACTTTGACTATATTTTCAAACAAAATTAGCCATTGAGCAATTAAAAAAGTCTTTTTTTCCATAAAGTTTTATTATGGAATACATTTCGTCTTATGGTAAACCGTTTAAATATGCCAAAAACCTACACCTACTGAATATTTGATGAATTCAAACTAAAAAGCAGCTGAAAAAACGCCTAGTTCCAAATTTTTATAAATATTGATTTTTAAAGAAAGTTTCTTACAATTTTCAAACATATAATCAGTAGTAATACTATAAGTACTTCAAAATAATCAGGTTATATATCGATAACTTGTTGCATAATTACAAAGAGTGTCAGTTTGAAAGTTTAAATAACGGACACGATTTGTAATTATGCAGGAAGTTTGAGATGTATGTATCTATTTTGAAGTACGTATTGTATTTGATACGATTATTTTTTGAATAAATTAAGTAAATATAAACAATTTATTAATTTAAATACAAATTGGTACAATAAAAAATACAATTACCATATACTACGTTTTTGAACGTTTTTAATATCGACTCATTTTTGAACAATTATTGAAAAGCGTCAAAATTTGACGGTCCTATTAGTTTGTGTATTGTTGTATATTGATGTCGATGTGGTTACTACGGAAATGAAATTATTGTAAAATTTTCGATTGGTAGAGCTACTCTATGTATAATCAGGTATTATTAAAGGTAATACCACGAGTCCTCCAAATTTTATCGATTAAATTTTTGGTTTTCACGAAAACGGCTTTATTTGGATAAACCACGAAAACAAACTGATTGATAAAATCACGAGTCCGCAGGACGAGTGATTTTATCTTAAATCAGTTTGATTGAGTGGTTTTGCCTAAAATAAAGGCGTTTGAGTATGAAGATCAAAAATTTAATCTATAAAATTTCAGAGGACGAGTCGTATTTGAAAGGATTATTTTTTGAATCATTTTGTATTAAAAACAGAGAACATAGTCATTTATGCAAAAGACACTTTACACACAAATATTGAAAATTTTCTTTACCAATTTAAATTGAAACCTGAGCTGTTATAGTTTTACATACAGGGCCACCAAGGCGATTTTTTGACTGGCTACCCCGCGAAACGGCGCCGTAAATAAAAGCGAAGAAGAAGAATGAAATGAAGTCTTTCTTAATTTAATTAATTTTAAGTTTAGTGTTGAAGTTAGGTATGTAAAAATGTTAAAGGCGTTTTGAAATAAACTAATAAAAACAGGTTAGTTTACAAATACATTTTGAAATTTGGTTATTAACATAGATTTGCAATACATTTTAGTATAATAAAAATTGTTAAATGTTTACATTTGACATTTCAAAAAAGGTAAACACAGTTTAATCAAGAAACAAATACGAAGAAGCGGTTTTATCAGTATAAAACACAATGATTGGTTAGGATCCTGAGCTGTTATTGGCTGAAACCACAAAATCTGACTGTATTGACAGATGAAAAAAATAATCAGTAGTAATATCACAAGAGCTTCGAAAATAATCGATTATACTTCCGAGTCACGAGACGTATTTGGCGAAACACCACGAGAGCGGAGCTCGAGTGGTGTTTTAAAAGAAATACGTCGAGCGAGGAGGAAGTATAATCGATTATTTTCGTATGCTCGCGTGATATTCGATATGATTATATAATTATTTTTGGTGACGTTTGCTCATTATAAACTTCAAACGTATTGTTACTATGAGAAACTTTTCAAGATGGAAGGATGCGAAAATCAAAAACGGTTATACAACGTCGTCAAGGGTATATTCGCTTATCAATACATGGTAACTAAGTAAAAATTGCAACTGCCATTGGCTAAATTTATGATGAGTTGTATAATCGAAATTATACGAGGTCACTTAACTAAATTGAACTTTCTGATTGGTTAAAAATTTCACGAAAAAAATAATCAGTAGTAATACTATAATACTATAAGTATAGTCTGTCTAACAGATAAGTCAGAAAGAAAGGAACACACCGTCAAAGGTACCGCTGAGACCCAAGCACAGACGGTAAGACTCAAATAGGGCGACATAGGCGTGCGGGGAAAATTAAATTCAGTTGAGTATTTCATTAATAGATTATTATTAAAGTTATATATGTAAACGTTATTTCCGTAATTATTGATATATGAAAAGTAGTAAAGTTAGCTAAATGAGATACAAGTTAAAATATCATATTGGGGGTAGCATGACATAATTAAAAAATATCTCCCGGTTTTCCATATTCGTGCGGAAAGCTCCATTTTATAGGACGGACAAGAGGTTTTACAGGATAGAGTTGGACGTTACCCTTAATTTTAACTTTTTATATATTCATATGATGACGATTATCTTATTAGTGATGACGAGAAGAAAGAGCAGGAAGAACAAGAGCAGGAAAATGAAGAAGAAATGAAGAACTAGCCATGTAAAAGTAATTTTTTTATGATTTAACTTATACTCTTACTTTATAATTTGACTAGAAAAATATTTTCTGTTTTAATATTATTTTTGACGTACGTATATTTGCTAGCCTACAGTTCAATATCGACTTGTATGTAACAAAGCTCGCCAGAATTGAACTTACAAGACTGTAAAAGACACGTAACAAGTGCTCGCCACATAAAAGAAAACATTTATTATTTATCTGATTTTTTTTGTATTTTGTACTTATCTATTTATTCTACATTTTTATTAACATTTACTGGCTGACCGGTGTTTTACCTCTTTCTTAGTTTTCGTACTTATTATTGTCATTAAAAAATAATAAAATATTATCATTAGGTTTGTTATTCAAAATTATCACCAAACATCACATATGAATATATATAAAAAGTTAAAATTAAGGGTAACGTCCAACTCTATCCTGTAAAACCTCTTGTTCGTCCTATAAAATGGAACTTTCCGCACGAATATGGAAAACCGGGAGATATTTTTTAATTATGTCATGCTACCCCCAACTTGATATTTTAACTTGTATCTCATTTAGGTAATTTTACTACTTTTCATATGTCAATAAGCAATAATTACGGAAATAATGTTTACATATATAACTTTAATAGTAGTCTATTAATGAAATACTCAACTGAGTTTAATTTTCCCCGCACGCCTATGTCGCCCTATTTGAGTGAGACGCCGCAGGCTTCGGTCTCAGCGGTACCTTTGACGGTGTGTTCCTTTCTTTCTGACTTATCTCTTAGACAGACTATACTTCAAAATAATCAGGTTATACATCGATAACTTGTTGCATAATTACAAAGAGTGTCAGTTTGACAGTTTAAATAATCCGACCGCGAAGCGGGAGCATTGTCCTGTCAAACTGACACGAAAAAATTTTTATTTTTCTATCATTGCTATGTACTCGGTATCTGCGAAACACCACGAGAGCGTAGCTCGAGTGGTGTTTTGAAGAAATGCGTCGAGCGAGGAGGAAGTATAAAATATTATTTTCGTATGCTCGCGTGGTATTAGATACGATCATATAATTATTTTTGTTGACGTTTGCTTATTATAAACATCAATCGTATTGTTACTATGATAAACTTTTCAAGATGGAAGGATGCGAAAATCAAAAACGGTTATACCACGTCGTCAAGGGTATATTCGCTTATCAATACATGGTAACTAAGTAAAAATTGCAACTGCTATTGGCTAAATTTATGAGTTGTATAATCGAAATTATACGAGGTAACTTAACTAAATTGAACGTTCTTATTGGTTAAAAATTACACGAAAAAAATAATTTGTATTCTGCTGACAAAGTTGTTTTCGTTAAATCTAAATACTGTGGGCTATACAGGGTAATACAAGTAATTGTACATAGAAGTATGGTAGATTTCTCACTTTAAAATATTACGATTTGAACCAACTTGCTCTAATAAAATGTTGCTAATAAGGAATATGCAGGGTGTTAAAGGTTAAATTTTAACATTTATTTTTTGCAATAACTTTAGCGTTTTTCGATATGTATACATAACACTTTGGAACTGGGGGTTTTTGGGCACGAGAAATCCTAATCTGGTACCTACTTCGATTTAATTTGTAGAGGGCGCTAATTAGGCCACATTTGTGGCATAAATGTGCGAAAACATTTTTGCTCTTTAAGTTCTTGTAAAAAAATATTAAAGCCGCGTTATTTTAGTAGAAAAAATGCATACTTATTATTAACCTTAAAACTTAACGGTTTACGAGATAATCGCATTTTAGGGATCAGCTGCATGATTACTCTGGTCGGCACTATTCCTGCTGATTCTTATGTAAAATGACCTCCTGAATCCGAATATGACCTCAGTTTTTCATCATAACCCACCGTTTTTTTTTCATCCCTCCAAATTACGGTAAAGTGATAAAAATAGTGGAGGACCACCCCCCGAAAACGGTGGATGATGGGGGAAAACTGATTCGGATTGAGGAGGTCATTTTACATGAGAATCAGCAGGAATAGTGTCAAGTGTCAGAAAATTTTTTTTTGCCGACCAGTATAATCATACAGCTGATCCCTAAAATGCGATTCTCTCGTAAACCGTTAAGTTTTAAGGTGAATAATAAGTATACTTTTTTTCTATTAAAATAGCGTGGATTTAAAATTCTTCTACAAGAACTTAAAGAGCACATTTATGCCACAAATGTGGCCTATGTAGCGCTCTCTAAAAATTATATAGAAGTAGGTACCAGATTATGATTTCTCGTGCCTAAAAACTCCCAGTTCCAAATTTTTTTGAATATATATCCAAAAATGTTAAAGTTATTGTAAAAAATAAATCTTAAAATTTAACATTAACACCCTGTACATTCCTTATTAGCAACATTTTATTAGAGCAAGTTTGTTCAAATCGTAATATTTTAAAGTGAGGAATCTACCATACTTCTAAGTACAATTACATAAGGATCACCCTGTAGATAAATCCGTAAAGAGTATAAATGTTTCCTGATATAGACAATGTCTTTCAACAGTGTTCATCTTTGACATCTGCTTTTTTTCTTTTTTTTTTTCGCCACCCCAACTTTTTATCACCCTTAAGTGTTGCTAAATTTTGTTTATTGATTTTTTTTAAATAGTTTTAATACCAATTTTATTACTTAATTTATTTATACTTTTAGATTTGCTCAGGTGAACTTCAAAATGGTAAAATCGTATACATTATACATTAACATTCTCGATGACGATTATAAAATATAATTATAGCCACATCTAAAAAATTTATTTAAACAAACATGGTAGAAATCGTATACTTACAGTTAATCCTAATTTAGTAGTTTATCTGCATATAAAACACTTGTTTTGAATTTTTTTAATAACGTCAACCTTTACTCATTTAAAACTCAGTAGTATAAGGTCAAACATTTTTAATACATATTTAATTAATATTAATGAAGAAATGACAAAATACCATAGATGATAGACGGTTAAAATTTGTGATATTGTAATTGCATAATTATTAATAGCGTTCTTTTTTTACAGTTCGTCATTTATGACGTTGAGTATATTCTTAAAATTATTTCGTTCATAAACGGAATTCACAAGCGACGGTGTATACGTTGTCTTTAGGCTAAGGCCACACATACGGGAGCCCCGTTCGCATATTTACAAACCGTCCTATATGACGGCACCAGCGTGCTGAAATCTGCGAGCCTTTATGGCCAATAGTTACGCTACAAAGGCTCACTGATTTAGGCACCTATGCATGTATGCCCTCCCATACGACGACATCAGGGTCCTGAAATCTGTGAGTCTTTGTGACCAATAATACTACAAAAGCTCATTGATTTAGGCACCTAATACGTATGGTTTCCACGCCAAAGAGTGTTGAAATATCAGAATAAACTACCGTTTTATTGAACTATAACTAAACCGAATGACAGGTGACTTGACATAAGTTGCTATTTGCCAAAAACTACTTATTTTCCTGATATTTCAACACTCTTTTGCGTGGAAACCATACGATGTACAAAAAAATGTTAAGATATATAAATTTTAGATAATTTTCTCTTCTTTATTTTACTATATCACCACTGTGACCACAATAGCTTCATTTGCAAGTTATCAGCGGAAAATCACTAAAAAACATTTATTTTATTGTTTTTTGATGATTTCTTATATTTGCAGGAAAACATTTTGTTGTACAACTTCAGATTCGTGTTCAGCACCACAAAAATAATAAAATAAAACACTAAAAACAATTACACCAGAATTTTCCACTTCGAACCCTCCTTGTGTACCATTTGACTGAGCTAAAAAGAAAGATACAAATATGACAAAGTGTATCAGTCCAACTGAAAAGTTGGCAGTGACATTGAAGTAAAATAAATAAAATAGTTAAGAACACTGAATTTAAAAGGTGTACAATACGTAAGAAACGAATCAATACGGTACTGATACTTGAAAGTCTGAAGGCGGCTCTACATTCACGCCGCGAATACCCGCGAAACCCCGTGAACGCGAGTGTGGATAGTTTTCACGCCCTTCATTCTTGTTCGCGGCCTGTTCCCGTTCGAAGTCGGTATTTTGTACCCGCTTCAAAGGGTTCGCTCCGTGAACCGCGAAAGGCTCTCTACACTCATGATAGTTCCATGGCTCGCAGCTACAACAACTTCCAGTTCGTCCATCTCCAGTGCGTGAACAGGAATGAAACGTTGCTAGTGTGGATGGTAAATTTTTCGCGCTAGGTTCACGGCGTGAATTCTTGTCGTGAATGTAGAGCCGCCTTGAGCAGCGTCTGCGCGATGGAAGACGAGACGGGTCCGTAAAGTCAACTATTTTTCGTCCTCAAATGACTCGCACCGTGCCGTATCCTAGTGACCACAGCGTGCACCGTGCCGTATCCTAGTGACAACAGCGGAGAAAAAGTGTTTGCGGACGAAAAGTGTTTGCTAACGAGAAATGATTGCCTTCAAAAATGGTCGATTTATTTTTGTAGAGGTCGAGTAAAAAATATAATATGCGCCTCTGCGAAAAACTGTCTATTGTCTCGCCTGCTTGCTAGCCTCGGCTCTCAATTTGCGGACTCGACTATAATAGACAGTTTTTTAGTCCTTAGCACATACCTTAGCTTACCTTTTTCTTTTAGCTTTAAATTAATAGTTGTGTTCAATAATATTTGATATTTACTTACATATTTACTTACTGTGATATGTGTTTAAAAAAAACAAGTGATATTTGTAGGTTATGTTAAAATGTCAAAATATTTATAATTTTTGTTTGCAATTTGACATTTCTTACACTTCTGTTACATTGCTTTTTAGTGTAGTCTATATTGCACTGACAGAACCGATCGCACCCTTCAAATTCAATGAAAAAGTTCTAATATCACTGGTTTAGTTTATCATAACTCAAAAGTTTATAAATTCTACATGCTATTTTGTTTCGAAAAGTATTGTGTATATTTTATTTATTTTAGTACTTCTTACACTATACAAAGGTAATGAAACGCGTTTTTTTAAAAATTGTGTAGCTCCGTATTACAGTTTCTAACACAAGCTCCATTGACATTGGCAAACTAAAAAAACTATAAGTAGAACTAAGTAGAATTTTTCTTTATTTTATTAATATTTTTATATTCGAATAAAAAATATTGTATGATAACGCGGACGAGAAGTTTCTTCTTCGGACTGTTATGGTTTGCCGGCAAACTCCATAATCGTCCGAAAAAGTAACACTTCTCGTCCTTACATCATAAACTATTTCGAATTTGTTTTTATGTTGCCTTGCTATTACGAGTAATTCTGCCTTCAAGGATTTAGGAGGACTGATAATATTTTTAGAATGAAGCGATTTTGAAATATATACTAATACAAAATTCCGAATCAATTAAAATACATACGATACGGCCATCAAAAAGTGATGGAAAAAAAAAACTTGCGCAATCGATAAATTATCCTTTTTTAATGGTATTTAATGTTAAATAAAACTCCTCCCGAGTTATAGGGCATAGAAAATTAGGATTTTCACAACTCATCGCAAGCTCGTTCGCCCATAAAACGATTCGTTCAGCAAAGCCTTTGTTTATGTACTTGAACATAAACAAAGTACTTGTAATATAAATAGCTATTAAAGCTTAGGATACGCCGAAATGTCATGTTATGACAAACTTTTTCATTGGCATGACCGTTTTTCTTTCCTCTATATTTGACTTGAAAAAATGATATTGACGGTTACAAATGCGATTGTACGCGATTTCAAACGTCCATATCTCGTTACAGACAAAACATTAAAAAAAAAGAATTTATTCTGAAGAACATTTGCTCAAAGTCTTATATCTTTAAATTTTTTTCAAAAATCAATACTTTTCACGCTATTGAGCAAAAATTGAAAATGTCTTTAACAGACTAAAACTTAAAAAATAATTATCCCATAGAGCTAAAAATTACTGGACAATTGTAGAAACATATGTTACGACTTTCTGCAAAATGATTTTTTTTTCAAATACTGCAGTCTAGATGGCGTAAAAAAAATTGAAAAAAATTTATTTTGTTTATAACTTTTTTTCTGCTTATGTTAAACGGTTCTAGATGGTCTTAAAATGTTCCCAATGTTGTTCTCTGATTAGATGTTACATACATTTTTTTTGTGGAAGTCATATTTTTCCAAATATTTACGCTAAAACGATCCAGTTTCATTAAACACCCATTTTTGAATTGTCATATCTTCCTTCGTATTATTCGTAGAAAAATAAAAAAAAATCATTTTAATTGTTAGCTCAGGGCCATAAAATTAGTTCATATCAATTTTTAGGTAATACTAACAGATTTTCGGTTATATTTAAAAAACTTTTAGAAATGTACGATTTTTGTTGTGAAAATAGTAATTTTCTACGCCCTATAGCTCGGGAGGGGTTTATTTTCATGAAAAATTGTATTTAACATTAATTCATCATTAAAAAAAGGATAATTTATGCGCAAGTTTTTTTTCCTTCACTTGTTGCCGGCCCCACCCAAAACGAAAGTTTTCTACTTCTGAACTAGACATTTTTCCTAACAATTTGCAAAAAAATTCAAGTCGATCTGATCAGTTACTATCAGTTTCTGCTGAATGATCGTACTTCATTTCTTGGATTAAATACCAACTAACTTGTTTTTTTGATAAACCGGTTAAAAAATACATTATTTAAAAATGTTTACAACTTTTAATTTAATATATTGAAATAGTTGTTATATACTAAAACTACTGTTAATATTTTTGGAAATTCCATATTTATTATTAAAGTAAATGTATGACCAATTAGCACTTTAATATTGAATCATAACTACTGTACCTACAAGTAATTTATTGTATTTTGTCATATACATCTATCATATCCATTTTGTTTTAAATCGAAATACTTTCATTTTTATTAGTAGTTCTAGGAATATTTAAATTTTCTCATAAAAATATTATGGTAGTATCTTGTTTAACTATGGGTACAAATATAGGATGTCCCATTAAGAATGGGACATAGAACAACCGCAGATTCTCCAATTCAAAATAAAACGATTAAGCGAAATATGCTTAGATAAAATGTTACTCGTTTCCGAAATACGGGGTGTTGAAGTTGAAAACTGAAAAATTATTAATGGCCATAATTTTTTTAATACACCGTATAATTTTACTCAAATCGGCACACTTGTTAAATATCATAAAATGCACCTAACAGTAAAAAAAAACAGTTCAGTACGCTCTACCAGTGGCGTACGGCAGGAGTAAGTAATGCCTGTACCCCTTCTAAATGTTACGCCGCTGTCTAAATTTTAATTTTGACTATAATTTTAATTTTTTTGATATTTTCTAAGTCAATAACGTACATTTGTTAGTTTGTTGTAAAGTCATTGTTTTTCGAGATATTCGCAGTTAAAGATAGATAGACATGTACTTTTTATTTGTATTATTATTAATAATATTCATTTTTACAATTTTGTCTTAAAACCAAACAAAGTAAAAACTAATGTAATGAAATTTTTACTTCAACAAATTTTCAATGTGTCCACCATTAACTTGTACACACTTCCTTAGACGTTTAACTAAAGACTGTCTCACTTTAAACAACTGATTTGCTTGATTTTGTCGAATCGTAGCAGCAGCATTCTGAATTTTGTTCCAAAGTTCCTGACGGGTATTTATTGCTTCACCATAAACAAGACTTTTGATGTAGCCCCAATAATAAAAATCTAAAGGATTAAATTCAGGACTGCGTGGTAGCCAAGCAAATTCGCTTCCACGTCCAATCCAACGATGTGGAAAACGTAAATTTAGGTAATTCCGAACATCTAATATGTAATGGGCTGGCGCACCATCCTGCAAAAACCAGAAGTTATGACGTAAATTTAAAGGAATATCATCTAACATGTTCTCCATATGGTTTTGAAGAAAATTGAGGTATTCTATCCCATTTCATTTGTTGTTAATTTGTTGAAGTAAAAATTTCATTACATTAGTTTTTACTTTGTTTGGTTTTAAGACAAAATTGTAAAAATGAATATTATTAATAATAATACAAATAAAAAGTACATGTCTATCTATCTTTAACTGCGGATATCTTGAAAAACAATGACTTTACAACAAACTAACAAGTATACATTATTGACTTAGAAAATATCAAAAAAATTAAAATTATAGTCAAAATTAAAATTTAGACAGCGGCGTAACATTTAGAAGGGGTACAAGCATTACTTACTCCTGCCGTACGCCACTGGTAGAGCGTACTGAACTGTTTTTTTTACTGTTAGGTGCAGTTTATGATATTTAACAAGTGTGCCGATTTGAGTAAAATTATACGGTGTATTAAAAAAATTATGGCCATTAATAATTTTTCAGTTTTCAACTTCAACACCCCGTATTTCGGAAACGAGTAACATTTTATCTAAGCATATTTCGCTTAATCGTTTTATTTTGAATTGGAGAATCTGCGGTTGTTCTATGTCCCATTCTTAATGGGAGACCCTGTATAATATAATACTGAAAATCCATTCTTATGAAACGCAAATAGTATGTAGTCAAAAAAGTCAAAATGAATTTTTTGTTGTGCCTATTCAGAAAATTCTTTGTCTACTTTTTTAGAATTAGTATATTATTCAATGAGTTTGGGTAGGTTATTTTATTACGCGCGGATGAAGTTTGCAGCACGAGCGAGCTTGCGAGCGAGTGCTGTAGTCATTGAGTTGAATATAATACTTTATCTACTAATGTCGACAAATAATAGATTACTTATACCTTAAAAATATCTATTAAATCAAATCAAGAACAAAACATTTTTAAATGCTAAAGAAACTATTATACGAATATAAATACTTGTTTATATTAAATTAATTCTTACTTGTTATTAAAATTTAAAGTTATGTTGCTGCAATTCGAGAAATTAATTATTGATATGAAATTACTAGAACTAGCATATGTTGTTGGATTATTAGTTTTTTTTGTGGAGTTGATGTCAAATTCTATTAATAAAATATCCATTTCAACAAAGTTTTTAGTGAATGACTTTTACTGGCATTAATTCAATTTGACATTGACGTACAAATTAAAGGTCGTGCTACATAGTAAATGTAAATGATTGGTTAAATTTAGTTGCCTTATGATTATTGGTTATTAAAAGTGTTGAATTTTCATTATTCAACGTTTTTTAACCAATCAAATCAATTTTACAAACACACTATTGAATAATGAAGATCAAATTCCGGTTTGATTTTTGATTTATTATTTGACATTAGTAGATAATAGTAATTTATACAACAAGTGCATAAAGTGGTACTTTTTTCCACAAATGGAAAAGTTGACCGCACGAGCCGTCATGCGAGTGCGGCAATTCCATGAGTGAAAAAAAAAACACTTTATGCATATGTTGCATACAATATTTTTTCTACAGCCCTATACAAATAATGGAATTTGGAATATTTTATTAAACTTCTTCAGTAAATTACAACTAATGACTGAATTGGTAATTGTACACAATTATATTAAAAAAAAATCAACAACTAAATTATATATTTTAGTTTCATTTCGCAATGTGAATATTGAAAACGCAATTGTTTGGTTGACTGATGTGAATTTTTGATCCAGTAACGTTTGTTTCTGTTTGATTCATGGATATAAAGCTTCATTTAAATTTTGAATAATATAGAAGAGTCGAATTTTCTAGACCTTCCTGGTTCCGCCATTTCATAAAAGTGTTCTTTTAGATAATTTAATTTAGCCACATTTGCCTTTTTTTTAAGAAAAACTAGTGAACTTAGCCATAGGGAATACTTGATGAAATTTGGTGAGCCTTTGTTGGCGCTTCTTATGGATCGATAATATATAGGGTGTTCCATTTGAAATAAGGAAGATTCTGTAATTTTTTATTGACAATGTGTGGCATGATGTTTTTCATACCCTGTATATCACAGCTCGATTTCAGATAAATCGTTTGAGAGAGTCACCAATGTACAATATTGGACCAAAAATAAATTTTAATGGGACCTGGCACAACTTTATAATTTTAACTATTCTGAGTGACGAATATTGGAAAAAAATCTCGAAAACAGTCAATATTTTCAAAATATAAACATACATAAAGTATCTTTTATTTTTCATGTAGAAATCGAAAAAGTGAAAAAAAATACAGGTTGCCATTTAAAAAAACAAAGTTGGGACCCGCCCAGAAAAAATTGAACACCCTGTGTGACTGAATTTTTTTTTATTTTGTCGAGCTCGATCAATAAGGTAACATTATAGAAAATTTGATTCCTATCTCTTTCCTAAATAGAGATATGTAAAACGGCGCCACACTTGCAAGACCCTGTATATGTCTGACATAAATTCTTTACTGTTTACATTACCACGATTTCTGTCTGACATAAATTTCATCCAATAACTGTCAGATGTATGTACCTACCTTTACGAACAGAAATTCAGTTTTCGATCAGGGCCTGCTAGACGTCGATATATGTAGGTATATTGCAGTTTTGTCACTAGTAATCTCCCCAGAGCTTGAATTACTATCGGAGATATTTCCAAATAGTAATTCAAGATCGTGGGAGATTCGGTAAGAAAATTTTACACCAAAGTAATACAGGGTGTTTCATAGTTAAACCGACATACGTTAACTGTAAATAGAGGGTACTTAGGTGATTTCAAATAATTAATAAATAATTTCAAGTAACTTTAGAACCACACTGTAGATTTCTCTCATACTTGGTACAGGTGTAGTGTATTAATAGCCCAATCCTATAGTGTAAAAACTACAATTAAAATCCAGATCCGGATTTTAATTTGCAAAATTTGAAAATCCCCAAAACAACACCCTGTATATCAAATTTTTTAAAATTCGGATGGATATTTGAAAAGAACGGAAAAAATGAGTTAAAGTAAAAATTTTTTTAAGTGCACATCCCCTTCTACTACTGGAGTTTTAACGTCAAATTACATCAAATGCATTTTTTTTTATTTTCACAAGCAGGTCAGGTCGAAATACCTTAGATTTCTTTCATATTTTGGTACAGGTATCATTTTTTAGTATAATTTACAGTTAAAATCCAGATCCGGATTAAGAAAAATTTGTAAAAATTGGTAATCTCTAAAATATTTAAAAAAGAAAAAAAAAGACAAAAGATGTGTTATACTAAAATATTTTTATAAGTGCACAAGAGCGTTCTACAAAAAAAAATACAGATTTAATTTTTCGGATTAATTCCGGATACAAAACTCATTCAACTATCAAGTAAGCTTCGGCAATAACACATCTTTTTTCTTTTTTCAAATAGGTATCCGATTACATTTTAAAGAATCTGATATACAGGGTGCTATTTTAGAGATTATCAACTTTTACAAATTTTTCTTAATCCGGATCTGAATTTTAACTTTAGTTCTTGTATAGTACGATTGGGCTATTTAAACAATGTACCTGTACCAACTAGGAAAGAAATCTACAGGGTGTTTCCAAAGTTATGGCTTATGAAAATGAAAATAAGTATTGCATTAATTGAATTTTAACTTTAAAAGTTTAGTAATATGTGGGACGAGATGTGCATTTATAAAAATATGTCAGAATATCTCAGTTTTTTTCATTCGTTTCGAATGTATGATCCAATTTAAAAAATATCTGATGTACAGCGTGTTGCGTTGGGGATTTTCAAATTTTACAAATTTTTCTTAACCGTATCTGGATTTTAACTGTAGTATAGTCCTTATATTATACGATTGGGATACTAAAAAATACCTGTACCAAATATGAAAGAAATCTACCAGGTATTTCGAAAGTTATTGCTTGTGAAAATAAAAAAAATGCATTTGATGTAATTTGAGGTTAAACTCCAGTAGTAGAATGGGATGTGCACTTAAAAATTTTATTCACTTTAACTCATTTTTTTCCGTTCTTTTCAAATATCCATCCTAATTTTAAAAAATCTGATATAGAGGGTGTTGTTTTGGAGATTTTCAAATTTTGCAAATTCTTCTCAATCCGGATCTGGATTTTAATTGTAGTTCTTACACTATAGGATTGGGCTATTAACACACTATACCTGTACCAAGTATGAGAGAAATCTAGAGAGTGGTTCTAAAGTTACGGCTTATCAAAATATTGGCCGAAATGGATGAAACACCCCGTATCTCGGTTATTAAACACGTTAGACGCATTAACCAAGGTTATTTGGAATCATCTAAGTTCCCTCTGTTTGCAGTTAACGTATGTCGGTTTAACTATGAAACAGCCTGTATAAAAAAATGTAACGTGAGATTTTTGTAAGATACCTATTTATGGCACAAATGAAACGTGTTCCTTGAATTTTAGTTACATGAAATAATTAAAGACAAATTAATAGAACCTTCAGCAGTCCATTTAAATTTAAGTTTTGCTACTAAAATTTACCGAAAATATATTTTTTGCAAATATTCGTGATACGGCCACTTTTTTTAATTTATAATAATTATTTTGAGTATCCATATATACCAAAAGAATAAGTTGCTAGGATTTTAGTAGTATGAAATAAACATTTGTGGGTCTAAAATAATGTATTCTATTAGTTATCAACCAATCGGTATTATTTTACAGTGAACGGAAGGGTGTATTTTTATAATTTGACACTTGACAGAAATACTACAGTAACGAGCTGAAACGAAAGCTTCTTATTGGTTAAAAAATGTTGGTGTGAAATTTTCTAAACAATAAATCGTTTTTATCAGTATATTGTAACGGTTGACTAATGTGAAGAATTAAATAAAGAGAATACAAAACTTATATTCAATATATAGAGAAATAATGAAAGAAATAAATTAATCAAAACTATTAAATTTTAATTTAAATAATCACTAGACAGAATGTAATTTAGAAAATAAAGTTTGAAACTAATTTTAGAGTAGTAATTATATAAGAAAATATAAAATTTTAGATATCAAATTTTAACATGGTAATTCCATAAGGGATTTTCATCAACAATTTTAGAATATTTACAAATAATTTAGCAAAGAACCAAATAGAAAAAGTTAAAGTAGAATAATTTCAGATAAGTCTGCGATCACTACAACAATGAGAACATTGTTATTTTAAATATTAGAAGAGAAATAAATTTTAAACTTAACCTCAAAATGCAATATCTTGATTTATCAATATGATCAATTTAAATGAAGGGGAAATACAATGAATCGGGAAAATAAAGTGTTGGGACTTCTAAAATTAAAGCATTACTGTAAAAAAGGCAGTAATAATAATGTTTAATATAACTTAAGAAATCGATAATGACGAAAGTAAAAAGTCTTCATGTAAATTTAATATAAGTAGAAATAGTAAATAAATTATGTCAAAATCATTCTTCTTGTCTCGAGAATGATGTGGTAATAATCAAGAAGTGTATAAAAATTAATAATTTTTGAATTTTATAATAATTTAATTTAAAATTCTGTCAAATCCCAATCGAGTGGGCTTTGATATGATGGTTTATAAAAACCAAATTTCGCCTTCAAGCGAGGCTTTTGCTCAAAATCTTTTGAACTGTCCACATCAGAGCTCGTCGCAAAAACAAAAGAAAGTTAGAATCAAAGCCATACCGATTGATGAAAGTTAAAAAGAAATTTTACCTGTCAAATTTAAGTGAGGTTATAATTTGTGTAAACGAAGAAAATTGAGAAGTAAATCAAGAAAAGAATTCCAATCATTTATTCCTTCGTTTGTTCCTGAAAGAGAATCCATATCCTGTTGCATCCTGCTTTATTATCCATATCCAACTGTATCCCGTAGTAATTTATCCTGATTTGATTCCTGGAAGATATTAAATTCATCGCATTTTGAATTTAGAAAAAAAGTAACCAGAAGTAACTAAAAAGATATAAATCGTATTAAAGGTACCAATTATTCACTATTAAATATCGATATTTAAAAACGTCTATAAACAAAACAAGGCCAAAAGTATTTCATATAATTAGGTTAGATTACATTTTAGCAAGTAACTAAATTTAGACTGGAATAAGGTAAGAGAGTAATTGTAAAATTGGTATTATTGTTAATTTCATAAATAAGAAAGAACATTACGCTTACCTTCTTCTGTCCAACAAACCCTTCACAACAACCATAAGTTTAACCGTTTTTTATTTGATTGTTAATAAATATTTCTACATTTACCAACTGAGTCATTATTATCGATTTTTACAATTCACAGCCAATTACAGAAGCACGACTGGGATAACAAATAATTACATTCTGGCTAAGATTACGACAGAAGGTAATAAACAAAAAATATTTTAGTAAAATTTTAAAATATTAATGATTTAGAGTCGAGGTTAAAGAATCTATTTATTAAATCTTATAATAATAAAATCAATAGTTTTTAATAGGTGCTTACAAAGAAAATAAATTTCAGGTAAACTAAAGTTAAAAATAAAATATTGAATAAAAGTTAAATATTTCTCACATTTTGTTTCACAAACAACTTTGGGGAAATAGATAGTGAGCAACAATATACATTAGACAACGGAAAAGTACGACCGGTTTGTCATAATTAAAAAAAGTTTAAGGCTTTTATATAGGTACTTAGTCATTTATATTTTAATTTCTAAGATACAATAACACTGCTATTAGACAACGTAAATGTGTTGCCTCTTATTCATTGAAATGTCCTCATCGTTTAGACATACATATCTAAATATAATTATGTAGCCTTGTACTTTAGTAAATAATGTTTATTTCTAAAATAAAAAAAAATACAATTCATTTTAATTATAGTAAAACTAATTAATTTTAAGACTGACACGGAAAAATTTACAACAGCATTTATTCTTACATGTATTTTTTTGTGATATACGATGACAATGATGTGACTTTGTATTCCCTCCAAAAAATTGGGTCATCTTCTCATCGGACTAATCTACGAAAAAAGATTTCAAATCTAAAATCATTTTTATGAAACGAACTTAATAAAATTCTGTGTCTAAAGGCCCCCATACACACTCAAACAAGTTTGACAAACTAGGTTTCTCAAGCCAGCTTGACAAATTAGTTGGACCGTGTGTGCGTGAACTTTGTAAGTTTGATGGCTTGATTATGAGTTTGATACTTTTCTGCTTTTGCCTGAAAAGTAGTTTGTGGTGTGAAGGCTTGTCAGCCAAACTCCCAAACTTGTGCCAATCAATTTTCGGTGTTATAAGACAAGTGATAACAACAACAGATAACTGTCCTCATCCATATAATTATGCCAATTTTGAGGCTCACAGCTCATTTCGTTTAATAGATTTAAGTAACCATTGCTTGTACCATTTTGATATATTCCTTTTTTTGGTAAGCATTCGTTTCTTGTAAGTGAAATACAAATAAACCAATTTTTTAAAATCCACGATCAGCGCACTCGGCCACTCGTCTACAAACACTACTAAAAAATGTAGTTTGACAAACTTGAATGTATAGTGTGTTGGCTCGCAGAAGCCTCAAACTTCCATGACAAACTTTTGATCAAATTTGGCATGTCAAACAGGTTTGATCATGTATGGGGAGGCCTTAAGAAGAACACAATGAAAAGTTTTGAATTAGATTGCTGCACGTATACATTACTGATAAGAGCACTGTTGCAGCATTAAAAAAAATCTACATAGTATCTCTAGAAGTTTACTTACACGACAAACATTATGTTCCAAATTTGGATTCTTGCTATATTGGATCTGTTTATATTTTTCCTACAATTTTGCAGTTATTGGTATATATATATATATATATATATATATATATATATATATATATATATATATATATATATATATATATATATATATATATATATATATATATATATATATATATATATATATACAGGGTGGGCCACGCTCAACGGGACGGAGCTTACTGGGAAAACGAAAAATGTTATGAAAAAGTTATTTGGCAGGAGTACGTAGGTTAGTGACGACTACATTTCTAAATTAGTTAAACATATACAGGGTGTTCCAAAAAAGCGTGATATATCAAAGTTGTTTTTTTTTAATGGAACACCCTGTATTTTATTTTATTTTTGAAGTATGTTGAACAAAATAATGTCACTTTATTAAGGGCTCCCTATACCCATTCTTGATAGTTTTCGATTTAAATGACTTTTTTTGCCAAATTAATATGGTTTAAATACATTCATTACACTTCGTCCCATAAAAATTAACTAACGCATTTTTGTTTATTAATTGCCAATTAGGAAGGCCATCGATACGAATTATTGTAATGTAAAGTTTATTTACAGGGTGTTGGTAATTGAGAGTTTCATGACAATACAATATTTTATACGATTACTGCGTTATTCTAAATGGGACACCCTGTATTTTGTTATTGTAATAAAAGGGTAAAACAATTCCCTTTCAAATTACTACAAGGTTCTCTATACCAATATCCACCAATTTCAGACTTATTTGCATTATTTTACCTGCATCAATAAAAATCGGTAATTTTATAACACGTTTTTATTAAGTAAGCTATGAAATAGACAAAACACTAGTTTGCTGTCAACCTGTGACAACAGTTTAATTTTTACCGTGTTATTAGCTGTCGTTCAGATACAAAATGAAAGAATATACAGTTGAAGATAGAGTTAATATGATTTTCATACCTGGAGAATGTTTTCATATATATATATATATATGGGTGTTAGAGACTTCTTTCGTTTCATCAATTCTTTTCACAACGGTTTGATACAACTTTGAAGCCTTCATTTCATCTATAGTCTGGTTTTTAAAGATACCAGACGAGTAATCTAGTTTCAACTGACGAGGCACAATAATGCCGAAATATAATGTTATTAAAATAAATCAATACTTTTTGAATTATTAAAGATCAAAGATTTTGATTTTTCGTTAAAAAAATGCATGTTTTAAAGTGGTTTTTCATAAATAACTCAAAAACTATAAGTTTTTACAAAAAAGTTGTCATTACCAAAATTGAAGCTAATAAAAAATCGAATAAATTCCTTACTTGAAAAACATTGTAATATTAATTCTAATTGAGTTATAGGTAATTGAATGTATATTTTTTTTCGACGAGTAGTCAAATCTAAGTATTCAAGCTTTTCAAAGTACTCAGAAATAAATACCTATCAAATGAGCTCTAGAAGAAGTTGATAGCATCAAAATTAAGCAAGTTCTGATGAAAATAAGAGGACCCTTTCGAATTTTTTAGGAAAAAGTGAAAAATAAAACATACGCCATTTCCACAAAAATTAAAATTTATAGTAATCCCTATAAGACTTTCTTTATTTTAGCATAAGTGTCGACCTCAAAAATATTGACCGTAGAATGCATATTTTTGAAAAAAAATATGATTTAAAAAAATCAGAATTTTTCAAATTTTGAATGAATCAGTTTGTTTTTGGTTGAAATCGCCCCACCAGGGGGCGCAGGAGCCCTACGTACATGGCGAAAAAAGTATGAGTCTTAAAGTTTTTATTTGATATTTAGGTGCCTCACTGGCTTGTAAATACATCCTGAAATTTTCATTCCTTAATTTTGAACCTAACCTAAAAAAAATTTTTTTTAACTAAAAAATCGCAAGCCGTAGCGTCCAAACGCTTGATTCGATTGAGCTGAAATTTGGTATGTGGGTATCGGATCATCGTGGAAAGAATCAGTTTGTTTTTGGTTGAAATCGCCCCACCAGGGGTGCAGTAGCCACATTGCGAAAAAATATAAGACTTAAAGTTTTTTGA
The DNA here is from genome assembly GCA_949320105.2 of Crepidodera aurea. NCBI lineage: Eukaryota > Metazoa > Arthropoda > Insecta > Coleoptera > Chrysomelidae > Crepidodera > Crepidodera aurea. The sequence continues at coordinate 25,605,680 of OX439479.2, read as the reverse complement.
TATTTAGGTGCCTCACTGGCTTGTAAATACATCCTGAAATGTTCATTCCTTAATTTTAAAACTAAGCAATGGAAAAAAAATTTTAAATTTAAAATCCAAATGACATTTGACATGTCAAAGAAAAGAAAAAGTAAACAAAATTCCGACCCTAAAAAATTGTTTTACTTTTTTTTGACATGTGAAATGTTTTTCCCTTTATAATATTTCAAAAGTCATTTTTACTTTAAAAAAATTCGAAACGAAATTTTTTTTGGGATACCAATTATCATTTAATTTGGACTTTAACACCAAATTAATTTTTTAAATTTTTATTTTATAACTGTCGGGAAAGTCTTGTGGTGACACAACAGATTTTTTTGTGTAGGATAAAAAATAACCGAGATAGAAACGTTTAAAGCCTAAATTTTACTGCGAGAACCATGTAACCGGGGCCCTTTAACCTTTTATCTTTTAAAAAATAAGGGATTTAAAAGATTAAGTTTAATACGATGTTATAGCCCTTGAAATTACCATTCAAATGGTTTTTGGATGAATCTGATATCATAAAAATTAACGGAGTTATTGTAAAAAAACCAATAGATAACATTTTTTTGGAAAAATTTTTGGAGCAGAGATTTTATATGTATATATAGGAAAAAAGATAGATAGTAAGAAGTCGACGTGTCGATAGGTACATGCTCACAAAATATGCATGTGTGGGTGTGTGTTTGTATATTTTGAAGATAGAAAAAGTGAAAGGAATTCTGTACATCACAAATTTTCCATTATTTTTATAACAAGGGGTAGTTTTTAAGGGTGGAAAACTTCGCAATAAATAAATAAAGATTTTAATACTCGGTAAATGAGATTTCAATTCAGTAATGTATTATTCAAATGATTAAAACTTCTTGAAACCAATTTTTTCAATGATTCTGCTTTAAGGGTTGAAATTTCACAGTCAACCAAAAATTATATTATAAACATTAAACAAACTCTTTGGTGTAATGTTAATAAGGGTTGAAAAATTAATTAAAATCATAAATCATGCATATAAATGTTGAAAAATATATATTTTATTTAATTAAACGAGATTACTTACGCCAGAATGCATAAATCTGCATTTTTTGTCATTTTTAACAAAAGGGGTGGATTTCACCCCTAAAATGCAAAAAGCGCAAGTCGAGCATATGCCATTTTTGAAGTTGAGGGTAAAATATACTCAATCCCAAATTTTCATGCAAATCGATGGAGGTTCACCGAAATCGGAGGTAATAGTTAATTTTTGGGGTGAGTGGCTCAGCGGTAGAGCACTGAACTCATAATCCAAGGGTTGTGGGTTCGAATCACACCAAAGGCAGAAATCTTTAACTGATTTTTAATTAAAAATTTAGAAATTGATTTTCATATACCATGTGTGATTCCTCACTCAACCATTAACTGTTGGGTTCTAATTAACACAGCTGTTCCTAAAGTGGCGCTGGGAAACAGTAACAGAGCCTACACAGAACACGAGGCTAATGGCCATAGTAATCGATGCCGTTGACACAGAAGTAAAAAAAAATAGTTAATTTTTACCTTCATTCACTGTAGTAATCTCCGTTTAAGTAAAACTTCATGAAAACTCAAATGTCGTAACGGCTTGTTGAGTCATTATAAATAATTGTAGCGTTTGAAACTGATCTTCTTCGAGTAATGCATCTCTAATTCTTTGTCCTCCACTTTTTTTACTGCCCGGAATGAGGCTTGAATTCCCTATTAGACCAGTTAAGATGCCTTTGAAAATGGTAAAAACTGAAATAAAATAATACTAGGATGAAACCCATTGGAAAAGGAAGAGAATATAACAAACATGAAAGGAAAAATAATTTACGGGCGATCTGGGGTTGGGAAGTGGGAGGGGGGGTTTTTAAGGGTAGAAAACTGTTTATCTCGATTTCCGGCAAAACTACAAGTCCTATGGAAAAAAGTTAAATGGCAAAGTAACACGGGATCTTACTTTTTTCGAGTAATTAAAGTATAAATTTTAAGAAATAGCTCAAAATTGTACATGATGATTTGAAAAAAATTCGGATTCGAATTTTATTCGTTTCTTTGCATTTTTTGAGAATATTTTCCATAGTAATGTATATATTTTTTACACCATCAAAAAGTAGAGATTTCAACGAACAAAAAGCGCACCAAGTTTTTTAAAAAAGCAGATATTTTGACGTGAGAATTTTCGATTGAAAATTAGACTGCTTTTTCGATATTAAGCCAAAATAAGGTTAAAAAAATAAATATTTTAAAACAAAAAAATTACAGTGTGTTTGGGACATAAAAAAGTAAGTTTTCACCAAATTTCGTGAAAAAAAAAATTTTTTTTGTAAAAGATAAAAATAAAAAACCAAAAACTTTCACATAAATTTTGAGGTTATGTGAAAAAAGTGTAAATACAAAAGTTGTAGATCTTTTTATTACCTACAACTTTGCCATTTAACTTTTTTCCATAGGACTTGTAGTTTTGCCGGAAATCGAGATAAACTGTTTTCTACCCTTAAAAACTCCCTCCTTCCACTTCCCAACCTCAGATCGCCCGTAAATTATTTTTCCTATCATTTTTTCATATTCTCTTCCTTTTCCAATGAGTTTCATCCTACTATTATTTTATTTGGTTTCAAAAATTATCGGCACTGGTCTAAATCTCAATAGTCATAATAACGTTATTCCTCTGCTGACAAACATTTAAAACATTGGGCGAGTTGATAGCAAATCCTAATATAAGTTATATTCAGCAAACAAGCGAGAAAAGATGGATGATTTGTTAAATAAACTTTTTTAACAGTATATTTTAAATAATTTTGCCTTATCTTATTAAAAATAGTTGTCAACGTTCATTAATATCTTAAATATTAAAAAAAAAATGACGTAATAACCGGTATTCGCGACATATCACGTTAAAATTAGGTAATATCTTATTAACTGTTGTAAAATGATGAAACCTGTAATAAAAAATATAATAGTTAGTAAGTATCGTAACATCCTCCTCCAACATTGAAAAACAAGTGATGCATTGGCAGTTTCTGAAAAATGAAATAAGGCAAAAGGTTGCTTACTTAATTCTTACGTAACGTTATAGCCGTTTCTTTCTTCTTTTGCAACACTACATTTATAAATATTATGTTTATCTGGATCACGGTCGGTGAATTATTATTTGTAATTTCTTTAATTTTTAAAAAGATGACCACCTCCATGAATTTCTCGTTATTTATTTTAAAAATAATGGTTCAATATAGGAATGAAAATTAATGGTCGATTCATATGATTCTAGATTAAACAAAAGCATTTACTTAGTCGGAATATGAAAGAAAATATGGTGTTGCAATCCAACCCAAGCGTGCACGGGTTGTAACTATCAAACAGGGGGTAGGTATTTATAGGCCCCTACAAGAAGCACATTGTAAAATACTTATTGACATATTTAATGGAGTGCCGGTAGTCGTAAACAGTGAAAAACCTCGAACGAGAGTGACAGTGGATCGATTTTATTGGGGTTTTTTGCATTATATTTCTAAAATCTAATATTAAAATGTTTATATATTAGAATTTGCCGATCTTTGTTTATTTAATAGTTTATTACAAAATTCCGAAAATGATTTTAAATTAATGATTAAATAAAGGCGAGGGGTAAACCGCGAGGTCCATTTTGGTGTACAGACCTCTTCCATTAGTAGCCATTACTCAGCCATTAATAGCCATTAGTAGCCTTTACGAGCCATTAGTGAGCCATTACCGGCCATTACTAGCCAATAGTGAGGATCCATTACTGGCCATTAGTATACAAAAATTTAACTCGCCGTTTACCCCTCGATCAAAAGTAACTGCAATAATTTTAATTATATTGATGAAAAATATCATTATTTTCTGTTTTTGGGGATGGTAAATATTGACTAAAGGCCGAAAATTGCAAATTTAGAAAGAGAGGAACCAAAATAGTGGCCAGAAACTTTATAATCAGGTATTTTGTAACGTATCTAACATTTTATTTATTTATTCGTGTCAGGATCACACTATGTCCTTCCAAAAATTTGCGACTCTGATGGCCCCGTCATTTGTTAAAATTAGGTCGTTCCATGTGCAGCTCTCTCCCATGTCGGTGCGGGTCAGCAGGCGTGGAGGGTTCTGGATTTCTCCGCAGGAACACTGGGGGTTTTCGTCCTCTGGTAGCAACATTAATTACTATGATGTTAGTTTACGCTGCAAAGATTTCAATCCTGGGGGAGTCCATCGTTGTCGATAATGGTGTTGCGTGGTTTTTCTGGGTTTTCCCACAACTGTAAAGCAAATGCGCCATTAATCAAATAATAATGCCGCCCTCCCCCGCAGATGCTGCAGAGCTACTGGGGTTCACTTGTAAGGGAGTGCATTGCAGGGCGTATATTATTATTATTATATCTAATTCATACAAAAAACGTTATATCATCTATATGTCTGTAATATCGAGCAGAAACTAGTATATGAGATCGACTTGAAATTTTTGGCAAATTGCTAGGAAAGGTGTCTAGTTCAGAAGTAGAAAATTTTAGTTAGTGGCGGTTTGGGTGGGGGCCGAGGGGGAGGTCATCAAAAAGTGAGTGGAAAAAAAAGAAAAAACTTGTCCAATCGATAAATTATCCTTTTTTAATGAATTAATGTTAAATACAATTTTTCATGAAAATAAACCCCTCCTGAGGTATAGGGCGTAGAAAATTACGATTTTTTCAATTTCATTAAAAACCAATTGAAAATGCTCTTCTAGCATTGCCATAAACCGAACAAATTGTAATGACGTTATTAATAAAATTTTAGATTGACAGCTCTCAGTTCTAATTCTAATCAACACAGCCAACAGCCAGTGGCGTAGCCAGGAATTTTTTTCGGAGGGGGGCCACCGTTTCTCGTAGATATACAGGGTTGTCCTTAACTAATTGTACATAGAAGTATGGTAGATTCCTCACTTTAAAATATTACTATTTGAACCAACTTGCTCTAATAAAATGGTGCTAGAAAGGAATATACAGGGTGTTAAAGGTTAAATTTTAAGATTTATTTTTAGCAATAACTTTAGCGTTTTTGGATATGTATACATAAAAATTTGGAACTGAGGGTTTTTGGGCACGAGAACTCAGAATCTGGTACCTACTTCGATGTAATTTATAGAGGGCGCTAGTTAGGCCACATTTGCGGCATAAATGTGCGATAAACTTTTTTGCTCTTTAAGTTAGCGCTATTTTTGTAAAAGAATATTAAATCCACCTTATTTTCGTAGAAAAAAGCATACTTGTTATTAACCTCTACAAATTATATCGAAGTAGGTACCAAATTCCGATTTCTCGTATCCAAAAACCCCCAGTTCCAAATTTTTTTGTATACATATCCAAAAACGCTAAAGTTATTGCAAAAAATAAATCCTAAAATTTAACCTTTAACACCCTGTATATTCCTTATTAGCAACATTTTATTAGAGCAAGTTGAGTCAAATCGTAATATTTTAAAGTGAGGAATCTACCATACTTCTATGTACAATTACTTAAGGACCACCCTGTATATAAAATACTTTTTTCAGCAGTGATGGGGTAAATATACAGGGTGACCAAGGGTTAAACCGTCAAACATTCAAGATCGGGTTTTCAGAAAAAAATAAGATTTTTATTCCCATAATCATAGGTCCTAACTTGCCTTATTTTTAGAACAAATGAATTTTTTTATGAAACAATTTGGCTGATTTTGATAAAACTAGGCATGATTATTTGCGGCAATAAGGGGCTTCTTTCAATATCATTAGAATTAAATTATTAATTCCGGTGACGTCCCACAAGGTAATCTAATTGATATTTTTTGCCACTTCAATTTTATTCGTATCTCGCTTCGTTTTTAAGAAAAAAATTAAAAACTGCGAAATAAAAATCTTATTTTTTTCCTGGAAAACCGATCCTGAACGTTTAACGGTTTAACCCTGGGTCACCCTGTATACAATGTCAGCTATTTAAATACATTATTTTATTCAACAACAATTTGTTAATTATTTATTAATATAAGATTAAAAGACAATTAATTATTAATAGAAGATTGAACTTTGGATGAGCATTATTCAGAGGCGCAATTCTGCGAGAATGTCTTGTTATAAAATTCGTCTTTGATTGCATTTTCTTCGACAACTATATTCCATTGCACTGACATCAAATCTAGGCATGTTAATCAATTGGTAGATGTATTATTCCGCAAATATGATTTCAGTCTTTTCATCGTTGAAAAACTTGCACAGATGCAGTGGTAACGGGTAAAACGGCTAAGATTTGGATTAGCGTAAAAATATTCGGAAACAAAAAAGGATCTGCTACCTTTAAAGTATCAAGCACTTTGAGGAAGACAGGAATCTACTTTTTGTCATTTCACTGTTCAAATATCCCATTCACTGCGTAGAATAACCGTGTTTATTTTTTGTAAATAACTTAATTGCTGTTTCAAAAAATTTTCTTATAAACTTATAGAAGTTGGGGGGGGGGGGGGGGGGGGTTGGCTACGCCACTGCCAACAGCCATAGTTTACTCACTTTTACCAAAATAGTCATTCCCTATGCGTCTACTTTAAATTAAATGTCATTTTAAACTTTCATATTTTGGACCCCATTTTGAAGTTCCTGAAGTAGTACAGAGGGGCACATCAAACCCTAAGTCAGAATTTTAAAATTCATAAAGACAAAGAATCAACACACATACATACACACAGATCGAATTCAGATACCGAACAATTTGTTCGGTGAAAATGTATTTTTTGGCTGATAATATCGAAATATACAATAATAGTATATTTCATTAGAAGTCCAGAAAATAGGCTTTTTCTGTGCGCGCGCATGGAAAAAGCATTTTTGGATGTCTAATGAACGATATTTTTCATTATATCTATCTGAAAACCAGATTAAGAAACATTTATTTTTAACAATTTGCGATTTCTAAAATGCCTTTTCCGTGCTATTTTCTGAACTCCTAATGAAATATACTATTAAAGCTGAGGATATCGCCGAAACTTTTTCATTGGAATCACCGTTTTTTTCAAACGGCCATATCTCGTTACAGACTAAAGATAAAAAAAAGGAAATTATTCGGAAGAACATTTGCTCAAAATCTTGTCTCTTTAAATTTTTTTCAAAAATCAATACTTTTCACCTATTGACCAAAAATTGAAAATGTCTTATAAAAAAACAAAAATTTAGCTCAAATTTAACAGACCAAAATTTAAAAAATAATTATCCCATAGGGCTATAAATTACTGGACAATTGTAGAAACGACTTTCTGCAAAAGGATTTTTTTCAAATACCACAGTCTAGATGGCGCTAAAAAAATGGCACAAAAAAAATTTATTTTGTCCATAACTTTTTTTCTGCTTATGTTAAACGGTTCTGGATGGTCTTAAAATGTTCCCAATGTTGTTCTCTCATTAGGATGTTACATATTTATGCTAGTAGTCCAGTCGACAGGTGTTTTCAGGTGGAAAAAAGTTATTTAAACTTTGGGATGTTGTTCAGGGATGGTTAATTAACGTTTTCCCTTACGTCTTACGGCAAAAATATCCCTACACTTTGTTATAGAGCGTTAAGTGTCCTACAATTTTGAATATTCAAACATGTTTGTATGTCAATTCCTTACCGAGATATGGAGCTTCGATCGAAGAAAAGGTCATTTTTCAAATTTCGCTAAAGAATGCCAAAAAATGCAGGATTCCACCTTATTTCTTCTGTTATACCAGAATCGTAATGAAATGTTGTTGTAATTATGGTTCCTGGTTAAAGTCACTAACTTTTGATACCCCCTACCACCCCCGACCCCTTTCTCCACCCAATCCCAATGCACTAAAGCTACATTAGTTTCAAGAGAGCCTTGTTAATCCGTGTTCACGCAAATTCGAGTACTTTTCGGAGATGGCGTCTGCATCTAGATCAGACTTATGTATTATTTGTAAAGGAAGAGTTGAAGCAGGCGAACTAACTATAGTGAAAGCCAGAGGAGTTGCCAGACTGTTGGAAGTAACTAATAGCAATACCAACATGATATGGTGAATATGGTTGGCTTTCATCAGAGAAGAAATATAGCTTTAGTGCATTGGGATTGGGTGTGAGAAGGGGTGGCGGGTTGGAGGGGGTGTCAAAAGTTGATAATTTTAACCAGGAACCATAATTAGAACATTTCATTACAATTCTTGTATAACAGAAGAAATAAGGTGGAATTCTGCATTTTTGGAAATTTGAAAAATGACCTTTTCTTCGAAGCCCCCAGGATCGGCCACTGCGGGAATTCGCAGTAACGGTTACATGAGCTCAACGGGCCAGTCCACTATTTAAAATAAGATAGCCCAAAGAGTTTCCGGCAATTTTAAATAGAGCGCGAAGTCTACCAACAAAAATTTAATTTTCGCAAGTGACACTACAGCGATTTTCGTCCTCTCGAAAGTAAAGCGAGGGAAAACAAAGCTTGCAACAAACAGTAACGTCACAGTATATACAGTAATTCCACTTCGGCCAATTTCTGGTTGTAAGTTTTCAATGCGCATTAGCCAGGAGTTGCGAGTGTTGCGACTCCTGGATAATGCGCAAACGACGAGTTTAAGAACGACCGGCACTCCTTCCATAGTTGCCGGATTTAAAAAATTTCATCCAATCTACTGTGTAATATATTAGAAGTGTTATAAACATTTCATATAGTAGTCTCTTATTTCATCAAATTCTGGTTTTAGGAATTTTTATCAATGAGGCGTTAATCCCTATGTATGTTCCACTTTCATTGAAAACTGATCATTTTTGTGACAATTCTACAATAGCATCTCGAATTATGATAATTTAACAATTCATATATTAATAAATATCTATCTATCTATGTTTTTATGAGGTGTCATGCATTCTTGGTTCTTGTTTTCTTTAAAAAATTGTATTGACTATGTACATTATATGCAATAAATTTCTTTCTTATATATTAGGAATGTGAAATGTCAACTGAAATGGGAAAAATAAATATTTTCGTAATAATCTCTTGCATTTTTTAACAACGAATATAGAATGGCTGTATTAACTTTTTTAAACAGAATCAAACTATATAGGCACACAACTCAACCACAATTTTGTATTTGCCATATTGAATTTTGGCAGAAACTCCATTCCCATTTAAACCACGTTTGAATAGCATCGACCCATAATCATAAAACTCATTTTTTGTTCATATAAAAATATATGCCATAGACTGAATTTTAGCGAGCAGTTTATATCAATAATTGATATATCGAGCAGTGTATATATGAGCATTGTTAGGGATCGTGGCGGAGAGAAATGTCATTACTGTCAATAGTGTCAATATGTGCGAATATAAAAAATGAAACTGCTGGACACCAATATCAAAGGTGCCGACGCTAAGTGGAACTACTGTATCTACTGTGGTAACGTTACCGGTTGCCGGCGTTTTAGTACCACATCAGCACTCATTACGACAGCATATCATAATCAAGTTCTGCATCGGACAGCAACCGAACAATTGCTTACTTTAGTAATAACTAAGTAAGACTTAATATATAATAATAATAGTAATAATATAACATAGGGGAGTGGGTGGCTCAATCCAAGGGTTGTGGGTTCGAATCCCACCGACGGCAGAAATCATTTTCTGATTTTTACTTAATTAAAAATTTAGAAATTGAGAAATTTCATATACCGGGTGTGATTCCCCCCGACCATTCACTGTTGGGTTATAATTAACAGTGCTATTCCTAAAGTGGCGCTGAGAAACAGTAACAAAGCCTACACAGAACACGAGTCTAATAACCATAGTAGTTGATGCCGTTGACACTGAAGTAAAAAAAAAACATAAATGAAGTTTGTTATGTGTCTCATTTTATTTCAATTCTTCGAAGTCTACGAGTACTAGCAGGAAGCAGCAAATACAAGGTAACCTAATTATACAATCCTCTTTTGTCTTGGATATTTATTAGCCAACTACTAAGGTGATTAGGGCTGGAACAGCTCTATTCCCGTCTAATCGCCGACACTAAATAGTATATCAAAGACAAAAGTTATTATCAAATGAATCAGTAATCGATGATGTGGATCAATGGATGATGTGGAGTCATGGTTTCATGACTGTTGTACTAAACCTAAACCTTAAATACAGTAACGTTTTTCATTAGACTAAATAATTATCAATAATACGTCGTCGTATACAAAAATAAATTCCGTGTACTCCATTATATGTCGATAATTTGTTTTTCTCATTACAACAAATTTTGCCTATAAATGAATGAGCCATTTATGTCGTGAAGTCATCATGCAATCTTTTAAATAATTGGAAATAAGGTAATAAAAATACTTTGAAAACCTTTGTCTTTGTATAATAGGAATTTAATGGATTTTTGTCAGTAATACTTTCTAGAATATTACTATAACCAATTAGTGAGGACTAATGTGAAAAATTATTGGGGGTAATACCACTAGAGCTCAGATTTGGCCGGATATTTGTCATAAATTTGATGTACAGTATTTACTTTCATTGGAAATTTAACGAGATCTTTGAAAAAACAGATCGAGAGAATAATAATCAAATAATTTGAAATTTTATTTCTGCAAATAGAATACTAAAAACGCATAATTTCATATCATAAAATTATCACGATTTCATCAACTAATTAAAGATTTGACAGTAATTTTTACTACCGTTTAACTCAACTTCAAACTTACAAGAATATCTCACGTTCTACCATTCGGCTATTTAGTGTCGAATTAAGTTGTTTCTATTAAATTGTTTAAAAGTACGCGAAACGACATTATTTAATTTCAAAGCTCTGAAATATTTATATATCTTTCAGGAGGAATTTTCCCAAAATGGAACGTACCAGCGACCTTGAATTGCGAAGACAACAGTTCAAAACTCAACCATCAACGGTACAAACCAGAAGACAGCAAGCTGTATGCGTTAGAAGAGCTTGCAAGAAATATGGCACTAAAAGCAACCCGTATGTTATTCTGGATAACCTAAATATGACTGTACCCAAAGGATGTATGTAAGTACAAATATATTTGTTCTAGTCGAACGAACAGCAGTTTTAGCCTAGAAAGGAATAAGTATACTTAGTCATTTTATTAACTTTGGCTCTGTATCTCATTGGCAACCTCTCGTATTCGGGAGTTCGTGGGTTTGCTAAAATCATCTATTCCTTATTCAACATGAAATAAAAACTTTTTTATTCGAATATGTCAAAAAACGTCAAATTCGACACAGTACACAATAACAAGAAGAAGCACTTTTCGGCCTAGGACTTTTTTCGTTTTTTTTCGGACGGTAAACTGTGAAACTGTCCGTAAAGAAAATATAGGTATTTGGCTTACCTTTTTCTTTTAGCTTTAAATTAATAGTTGTGTTTGATTATATTTGGTGTATTTTATTATCGGAATAACATATTTACTTGCTGTGATACGTGTTTTTTTAACAAAACCAAGTGATATTTGTAGGTTACGTTAAAATGTCAAAATAGTTATAATTTTTGTTCGAAATTTGACACTTCTTACAGTTGTGATCTATTGCTTTTTAGTATAGTCTATATTACACTGACAGAACCGATCAGCTATTCGCATCCTTCAAATTCAATGAAAAAGTTCCAATAACACTGATTTAGTTTATCATAACTCAAAACTTTGTGTTTATAAATTCTACACGCTATTTTGCTTCGAAAAGTATTGTGTATATTTTATTTATTTTAGTACTTCTTACACTATACAAATGCAATGAAATGCGTTTTTTTAAAAATTCTACTATACTTTCTAACACAAGCTCCATTGACATTGACAAACTACAAAACTATAAGTAGAACTAGGTAGAATTTTTCATTTTATTAATATTTTTATATTCGAATACAAAATATTGTATGATAACGCGGACGAGAAGTTTCTTCTTCGGACTCTTATGGTTTGATGTCCGTGAAGCTGGCAGAGCAAGGTCAGCAGAACAAAACAAAAGTACATTCATAATTAAGTGCTAATTTAGTGCCCTAATTAAAAATTTTGTGCTCCTTTCTTTCTTATAAAAAACGAATGTTCTGCTAGCTACATATGAACCTAGTAGAGCAGACTATTTAAATGTTGTTAAAAATTAATGAAACATGATGTAAATAAGTTAAATAATTATGTGCTAATTTAGTGCCCTAATTAAAAATTTATTGCTCCTTTTTTTCTTAAGAAAAACTCATGTTCTGCTAGCTACATATGAACCTAGCAGAGCAGACTATTTAAATGTTGTTAAAAATTAATTAAACGTGATGTAAATAATTTAAATAATTTTGTGCTTATTTAGTGTCCCAATTAAAAATTTATTGCTCCTTTTTTCTTAAGAAAAACGCATGTTCTGCTAGCTACATATGAACCTAGCAGAGCAGACTATTTAAATCTGGTTAAAAATTAATGAAACATGATGTAAATAAGTTAAATAATTATGTGCTAATTTAGTGCCCTAATTAAAAATTTATTGCTCCTATTTCTTAAGAAAAACGCATGTTTTGCTAGCTACATATGAACCTAGCAGAGCAGACTATTTAAATGTTGTTAAAAATTAATTAAACGTGATGTAAATAATTTAAATAATTTTGTGCTTATTTAGTGCCCTAATTAAAAATTTATTGCTCCTTTTTTCTTAAGAAAAACTCATGTTCTGCTAGCTACATATGAACCTAGCAGAGCAGACTATTTAAATGTTGTTAAAAATTAATTAAACGTGATGTAAATAATTTAAATAATTTTGTGCTTATTTAGTGCCCTAATTAAAAATTTATTGCTCCTTTTTTCTTAAGAAAAACTCATGTTCTGCTAGCTACATATGAACCTAGCAGAGCAGACTATTTAAATGTTGTTAAAAATTAATTAAACGTGATATAAATAATTTAAATAATTTTGTGCTTATTTAGTGTCCCAATTAAAAATTTATTGCTCCTTTTTTCTTAAGAAAAACATATGTTCTGCTACCTACATATGAACCTAGCAGAGCAGACTATTTAAATGTTGTTAAAAATTAATGAAACATAATATAAATAAGTCAAATAATTATGTGCTAATTTAGTGCCCTAATTAAAAATTTATTGCTCCTTTTTTCTTAAGAAAAACGCATGTTCTGATATCTACAGATGAACTTAGCAGAGCAGACTATTTAAATGTTGTTAAAAATTAATGAAACACATGATGATAAAAACTTAAATGCTAAGTTAATGTCCTAATGAAATATTTTTTGCTCCTTCTTTAAAAAAAACCCATGTGGTGTAAATTTGAATTGGAATTAAGGTCGATGTGCACAAGGGACCTTCTTTTTAAATATTGATAAATATAATGATATTTATTTTTGGTTCTTAGTCGGCTCTGCGGAACATATTATATTTTCAGAAGAAACGCAGCAATTAAATTCTAATTAGGGCACTAAATTAGCACACAATTATTCAACTTATTTACATCATGTTTCATTAATTTTAAACAACATTTAAATAGTCTGCTCTGCTAGGTTCATATGTAGCTAGCAGAACATGCGTTTTTTATAAGAAAAAAAGGAGCACAAAATTTTTAATTAGGGCACTAAATTAGCACTTAATTATGAATGTACTTTTGTTTTGTTCTGCTGACCTTGCTCTGCCAGCTTCATGGACATTATGGTTTGCCGGCTTCGACAAACGTCTCAGCCGGCAAACTCCATAATCGTCTGAAAAAGTAACATTTCTCGTCCTTGCATCATAAACTACTATTTTCGTCGTCGTCTACAAAAAATGACATTTTAAGTACTAATTTCCGAATGAAAAGTCAACTATTTTTGAAGGCAAGTACTTTTCGTCCTCAAATGACTCGCACCGTGCCGTATCCTAGTAACCACAGCAAGCACCGTGCCGTATCGCGTATCCTAGTGACCACAGCGGACGAAAAGTGTTTGCCTTAAAAAATGGTCGATTTTTCTTTCGGAAATTAGTACGTTTTTGTAGAGGTCGACGAAAAAAAGTAATATGCGCCTCAGCGAAAAACTGTCTATTGTCTCGCCTGCTTGCTAGCCTCGTCTGTCAATTTGCAGACTCGACTATAATAGACAGTTTTTCGTCATTGGCACATAAATAACTATTTTGTTTGTAACTGATTTTTATACAGGGTGTTTCATAGTTAAACCGACATACGTTAACAGTAAATACAGGGTACTTAGGTGATTCCAAATAACTTTGGTTACTGGGTCTAACGCATCTAATAATACATTTACATATTTCTATATTTCAATTATATATGTTCTGTGTATTTTCTCTTTGGTAAATAAAAATTATTATTATTATTATACTTTAAAAAAATTCATGCTTGAGGAGATATTTCCAGATAGTAATTCAAGATCGTGGGAGATTCGGTAAGAAAATTTTACACTAAAGTAATATAAAAAATTATAACATGACATTTTCGTAAGACCGGTGTATTTTTATAATTTGACGTTTGACAGAAATACTATCGCTGTGGTACAGCCCATGGTAGGAAAATACTATCGCCAAGTTTTTTGGTTGCTACAGTAACGAGCTGAAACGAAAGCTTCTTATTGGTTAAAAAAATGTTGGTGTGAAATTTTCAACATAGTTTAATTTTATATTTTAATTTTTATTTTAGTGTAATAAGCACTGTGTGTAATATTGCACTAAACTGACATATTTGTATGTGCACATCTCGTTCTACATATCACTAAAATTTTATAGTTAAAATTCAATTAATACAATACTTATTGTCTCTTTCATAAGCCACAACTTTGGAAACACCCCGTTCATTTCTTTCATATTTGGTGCAGTGATAGATTGTTTAAATCATACAGTACAAGAACTACAGTTAAAATTCAGATCCGGATTAAGAAAAATTTGTAAAAGTTGATAATATCTAAAGCCTACTTGATAGTTTAAAGAATTTTGTATCCGGAATTAATCCGAAAAATTAAATCTGTATTTTTTGTGTAGAACGCTCTTGTGCACTTATAAAAATATTTCAGTATAACACATTTTTTCTCTTTTTTTTTTCTTTTTTTGTAGCTATCCGATTACATTTAAAAAATCTGATATACAGGAAGATGTTTTAGAGATTACTAACTTTTACAAATTTTTCTTAATCGGGATCTGGATTTTAACTGTATTTCTTGTATTATACGATTTGGCTATTTAAACAATCTACGTGTACTAAATATGAAAGAAACGTACGGGGTGTTTTCAAGTTGTTGCTTATGAAAATGACATGTATTGCATTAATTGAATTTTAACTTTAAAAGTTTAGTAATGTGTAGAACGAGATGTGCATTTATAAAAATATGTCAATATATCTCAGTTTTTTCCACTCGATTCGAATGTCTGATCCAATTTAAAAAAAATCTAATGTCCAGCGTGTTGCTTTGGGGATTTTCAAATTTTATAAATTTTTCTTAATCCGTATCTGGATTTTAACTGTAGTGTAGTTCTGACATTATACGATTGGGCTACTAAAAAAACGATACCTGTACCAAATATGAAAGAAATCTACCAGGTGGTCCAAAAGCTACCGCTTGTGAAAATTAAGATAATTCATTTGATGTATTTTGAGGTTAAAACTCCAGTAGTAGCCTTGAAGTTAAAATTAATCTTTGTAGTCTTTGATTGAAGTTATTTTCTATTGGATGTGAACTTAAAAATTTTTTTTTAACTTTAACTCATTTTTTCCGTTCTTTTCAAATATCCATCCCAATTTTAAAAAATCTGATTTACATGGTATTGTTTTGAGGACTTTCAAATTTTACAAATTTTTCTTAATCCGGATCTGGATTTTAATTGTAGTTCTTACACTATAGGATTGGGCTATTAACAATATACCTGTACCAAGTATGAGAGAAACCTACAGGGTGGTTCTAAAGTTAAGGCCTATCATAATATTGGCCGAAATGGATGAAACACCCCGTATCTCGATTATTAAAGGCGTTAGACCCAGTAACCAAGGTTACTTGGAATCACCTAAGTACCCTCTATTTACAGTTAACGTATGTCGGTTTAACTATGAAACACCCTGTATATTGGTGTAGTTTTCAGATAATTTCGACAAGACTTTAAAAAATCGTTCATGTTTATTTATAACTAATATTTTTTGAACACGTAAAAATTAGCAAAATGTTGTTTTTCAGATATGGTTTATTGGGTGCCAGTGGCTGTGGTAAAACGACTTTGCTCAATTGTATAGTAGGAAGAAAAAGGCTGAATTCAGGTGAACTCTGGGTCCTGGGTGGTACTCCAGGATCCAGAGGAAGTGGTGTACCGGGACCTAGAGTAGGATATATGCCTCAGGTAATAATTGCTGACTTTAGTTATTTAGTTATCTATTTTTTTTTGAAACCATTTTAATATGTGTGCATGCTCCATAACTTTTTTTCTACCCAAGCTATCGATTTGATGTTTTTTTAAACGATAGGACCGACAATGAGGCACATTCTAAACATATTTCTATTTATATGCAGGATGTCCCAAATAAGATACACAACTAAGTTTTGTTTTTTTAACTGGCAACCCCCCATTTTTGTTACATATTTAGATTCGCCATTAAATTGTCGATATAACGCACCTAGGTTTCTTAGACTTATCTGCAATAGTTTTTGACTTATGTCAATTTATGTGTCAAAATAGCGTTGTGCAGAGATCAACAAAAAAATTCAGAACTTCAGATCTGTTCAAGATAACTTAATCAACTTTTTTCCCGTCGATTACTTAAGCTTTAGCGCATCTTTCGAGATGTAGACGAACTCGGAGTCGATGTTCTATCGCCTACTACGATTTTTTGAAAATGACAAATTACAAATAGCAATAACTCGATTTTTTCAAATGCATCACCCTATATTTTATTACATTATTGCATGGCATTTTTTAAAAACTTTTTGCTGATATAGGGTTTGTGGGGTTTATTTTGTAAAACTTACGGGATTTATGCAAAATAAGAAATGTTTGACGGTTTATTCGAGAAAAAAAGGAATCGAGTAGGCCGCTGTCGTAAAATTTGACAGATTCATACAGTTTTGAAAATAAAATGTTTCAATGTTGAAATTGTAATAGAAACAGAAATGCATTACAAAGTACACAATTTTATTAATACAATTTGCAAGAAGATGAAATAATGATTAATTGAAAAAAATGTAAACATTTTTTATTTATGCTCGTACTTAGGTCACCATCATGTTCCACACAAAAATCATTATTTCATGTTCTTGTAAATAGTATTACTAAAATTATTTACTTTGTTACGTATTTCTGTTTATATTGCAATTTCATTTTGTAAGTAAACAATTTTAGTAATACTATTTACAAGAACAAGAAATTATGATTTTTGTGTGGAACATGATGTTGTCGGTTACCTACGAGCATTTGTTATAAATCAAAAATGTTTATAAAGTTTCCTATTAATCATTCTTTCATGTTCTTGCAAATTGTATTACTAAAACTATTTACTTTGTAATGTATTTCTGTTTTTATTACAACTTCATTTTGTTGAAACATTTTCTTTTCAAAATTGTATGAATCTGTTAAATTTTATGAGAGCGGCCTACTCGATTCTTTTTTTTTTCTCGAATAAACCGTCAAACATTTCTTATTTTGCATAAATCTCGCAAGTTTTACTAAATAAACCCCACAAACCCTATATCAGCAAAAAGTTCTTAAACGATTTAATAAAATATAGGGTGATGCATCTGAAAAAGTCGAGTTATTGCTATTTGTAATTTGTCATTTTCAAAAAATCGTAGCAGGCAATAGAACATCGACTCCGAGTTCATCTACATCTAGACAGGTGCGCTAAAGCTTAAGGAATCGACTGGAAAAAAGTTGATTAAGTTATCTTGTATAGTTCTGAAGTTCTGAATTTTTTTGTGGATCTTTGCACAATGCTATTTTGACACATAAATTGACATAAGTCAAAAACTATTGCAAATAAGTCGAAGAAACCTGGGTGCGTTATATCGACAATTTAATGGCGAATCTAAATATGTAACAAAAATGAGGGGTTGCCGTTTAAAAAAACAGAACTTAATTGTGTATCTTATTTGGGACATCCTGTATATAAATAGAAATATTTTTAGAATGTGCCTCATTGTCGGTCCTATCGTTTAAAAAAACATCAAATCGATAGCTTGGGTAGAAAAAAGCATGGAGCATGGAGACACCCCTGGGTCACTCTGTATAAAGGGCAAGGAAATAAAGCTGACCGTTAATTACCTTAAAATTTTAAGGATGCTAATTATAGTAGCTAAATTATTTATTAATTGCTCTGGCACGTATTTCTCATTTTTTTATAAATTGAGCAACATGGCCCCACTCCCTCTCCAAAATTTAGTCCTGGGTCTACATCTGACTGATTTACAAAATTGCGTCGTTAAATTTTAATAAATAAAATTTCCGCAATTGCTATAAATAAACTGGTTTCATGTAAAGTGGATTTTGAAACTTATAGAATTAAAATAAAAACTTATTGATTAAACTTATAGCCTAGTCAAATGATAGTTTTTCCAAAACATGAGAGCGGTAGAAAATTTTTCAACGGAATTATATGTTTTTCGGGATGCTGAACACGAAGCTGAAGTTTGCTGCTTCGTAGCAGGACCGGCTCAGGCCGAAAAACGCAAAAAACCTCGAAATTTTCGGAGTTTTTCTGGTTTTCCGTTCATTTCTTGCAAATGAAGCATCGCACGGAAAATGTCGCGGTATTCAATATTGAAGAGTACAAAATTCTGCATCGAATGACGTCCCTAACTTTCTAACTTCCAAATTTATAGGGTCGCCATCGTCGATCGAAAAAAGCCAATTTTCACCAACTTTTGTGAAAACTGCAATATACTCACAGTTAGACGACTGTGATTTAAAAACAGCTACTCTATGTGAAAAACTGGCAAAATAAAAGTTGTAAAACATCAAATTTTGAGTTCATTGATCACCAAAATTTTAAATTTGGATCAATATATGACACAGCAACCATGTAACAGGCTACAGTATCTGTGTTTCTCAAGATAAAATTATAAAATTTTAGGGCATTAAATGGGACCTTACTGGCCTCATTTTAGTCAGTTTGTTTCACTTTTACTACTTCCTGTTTTACTGGAAGTGATACCAACTTTTGAATTTTAAACGGGACACCCTGTAGATTATTACATTTTTGGAATCTACATGACAACCTGATTTCATCGATATGTATCATACTTGGTATCTCAAGTGAATAGTAAAGGAGCTACACACAAAAATACGAAAAATCAAAATTGGCTTAAATAACATACCAAAGAAATAAACAATGGGAAAAAACGGCACTAACTTAAATATTACATTAAATTATTTAATGTAATTCAAAAAATTGATAAATTTAATACAACATAACTGAATTGTACGATTTTTTATTTTTTTTTAATTTAACCCATTTTCCCCCCTGTTTTCATACCTTATTTAAATTGCAACCCTTGTTTTTTTCTTCCTAAAACAATAAACGCATTCTATTCTAATTAAGTGCATAATTTTAAATTACATTTTTTGTACATTTCTTAGTTAATGTTCTCAAATGAGAAAACTATCATACTTTAAAGCAATACATAAATAAGTCAAAATAATGTCATAGTCACCGCCGCCTTGATAATATTAAAAAATTATTTAACGTATTGCTTTAAAGTATGATAGTTTTCTCATTTGAGAACATTAAGTAAGAAATGTACAAAAAATGTAATTTAAAATTATGCATTTAATTAGAATAGAATGCGTTTATTGTTTTAGGAAGAAAAAAAACAAGGGTTGCAATTTAAATAAGGTATGAAAACAGGGGGGGAAAATGGGTTAAATTAAAAAAAAAATAAAAAATCGTACAATTCAGTTATGTTGTATTAAATTTATAAATTTTTTGAATTACATTAAATAATTTAATGTAATATTTAAGTTAGTGCCGTTTTTTCCCGTTGTTTATTTCTTTGGTATGTTATTTAAGCCAATTTTGATTTTTCGTATTTTTGTGTGTAGCTCCTTTACTATTCACTTGAGATACCAAGTATGATACATATCGATGAAATCAGGTTGTCATGTAGATTCCAAAAATGTAATAATCTACAGGGTGTCCCGTTTTAAATTCAAAAGTTGGTATCACTTCCGGTAAAACCGGAAGTAGTAAAAGTGAAACAAACTGACTAAAATGAGGCCACTAAGGTCCATTTAATGCCCTAAAATTTTATAATTTTATCTTGAGAAACACAGATACTGTAGCCTGTTACATGGTTGCTGTGTCACCCTGTATACGCATATACTGATCGTTTCTCCATTATCCCTCTAAACGCTTATTTGACCAATATGAAGGGGTCCAATAATAGCATTTCTGCGCCTGTCAATATGAACCCGCTACCTCTCAAACTCCTCCTCCCAACCCTTAATTGAAGTACCAACCTCCCTCCCTCTCTCAAACCCCCTTCCCAACTCTAAATTACTTCCCCTCCTTTTTTGTAAGCCTGACTTGAGAACGTATGTAGATGTAATAAGAAGTAATTAGTACCCATTTACAAAAAAATATTATTTATTACATTTAGATTTACAAGATAAAAGAAGTAATTTTTCAATATATATTGGAGGAAAAATCATGGAAAGACCAGGCAGCTGAAAAAAAAGCAAGTAAGTTGTAGTATATTGTGAAGATGCGATGAGTTGAAAATACCTGATAGCAATATCCATTTTATTTTACTCTCCTTCGTTTGGAAGGTCCGAGCGTAGGGTTGAAAAATTACTTCTTTTATATTATAAATTTAAATGTAATAAATGAGTAAATATTTTTTGTAAATGGGTACTAATTATTTCTTATTACATCTACATACTTAATACTTATAAATCCTCTAGTCAGGCTTACAAAAAAAAGAAGGGGGAATAATATGCGTATATATTGATCCAAATTTAAAATTTTTGTACTCACTGAACTCAAAATTTGATGCTTGGTTTATTCTACCACTTTTTCATGTAGAGTGGCTGTTTTTAAATTAAAGTTGTCTAACAGTGAGTATATTGAGTATATTGGCGTTTTTCGAATGACGATGGCGACCTTATAAATTTGGAAGTTAGAAAGTTAGAGACGTTATTCGACGCAGAATTTTATACTCTTCAACTTTAAATACCGGTACATTTTCTGTACGATGCGTCGTTTGCAAGAAATGAGCGGAAAACCGGAAAAACTCAGAAAATTTCGAGGTTTTTTGCGTTTTTGGACCTGTTCCGGTCCTGCTACGAGGCAGCAAACTTCAGATTCATTTCAGAAGCCCGAAAAACATATAATTCCGTTGAAAAATTTTCTACCGCTCTCATGTTTCGAAACAGGCATATTTGAACACCATTTGACTAGGCTATTATGGGATATTTTAGCGATAGGTTACCTAAATTTGAATACATAATTTATTAGAATCAAATGACTTAAAAAATAAAATAATCTATTAATAAGAAAAAAAATGTACCTACCTATAAAAATTATAGTTGTCATTTTAATTTTATCCCAAGGTAAAAACAACAAAAAGTATTTAAATCGCCAGTTTTTTTCATTGAATATTTAAATGTTTAGATAGGTATAATATAATACCGATTTGTTTTTACATCTCTGACGTCTGCTATAAATTCCACACATTGTACTAATGAACTAAGAAAATGATATAACTAAATATTTTATAAGTGGGGCTATCGTAGAAAAAGCCTTCATAATGATGTCACTTATACTGACAAAAACAAAAAAAAAGAAGTATAATGACCTAAATTATATTATACCATAACATAATAGTTGTTTATGCACCAAGTGCGTTGGCGATAGGATCCAGTAACGCTCGCGGTGCATACAAGATTTTATTTTTCACGAAAAATTGATTTTATTTTAATGAAAAACCGATTTTATTTTAATGAAAAACCGATTTTTTGATATTTTGACGTTTGCTGTCAATGTTTCATTATATTTCGTGAACGTCATTACTGCTTTGTGTTATATACACCAACTCCACCTATTTTTGTAAATATCAACGTCAAGGTTTGACTTTATTTAATTTCGCCATAATAACCTACAAATGTTGACAACTACTGACACGCACATCTCTGGGTGAACGTTAAGAATATGGGGCCGGCTGAGATTTTCAAGAAATTTTCACAGATGCTATAAAACGTGATAAAATCAATATAGCAATAGAAATTTTTGCGCGGAAAAATATTTTTCATATACGCCAACCGGGTCCGACAAAAATTGTGTGGTATATTTCCAAGATAAAGCAAAGTGACAGTTCTAGTACACAGTTCTAGTAAACGCAACTTTTCAAATCGGAATAAAACCGCCACATCATTATATGTTGCAGCTTATCCATAGAATACATTACACAATAGAAAAATGATTCTTTTCCTTGAACTTCATCTTATCAATGTTAACATGCGATGTAACGATGTGACGGTTTTTTTTTTCGATTTGAAAAATTGCGTTTATTCGGATAAGTTTTACACGATGCAGAGCTTTTTACAAAGAGTAACTTTTTTTCGTAAAATTAATTTAAAAAAAAGTTTTCCATATGGTGTAACTGAAGTAAACACGCTGTACATATTACAAAGAAAATAGTATTATTAAAAAATCAAAAATTATATTTTTTTATGAAATCGATTACATACTTATTTTTATAACACCCTTAATGCGACCCTGTGTACAATAATTATAATAATTATATACATAGCTCGATTGTCGGCTTGTAAAGGTTTGTTTTCGTTTTGGCGCTTAGTGCTTAACGCAAAACAGTTCCTATAATCTCAGATGATCTATCATTTTTTAACTCGTAGACGCCGGAAACGTAATGGCTTTCGACGACTTTCTTGCCTTTAGTGAGGCTTTTCTTTCGAAAAATTGTTAAATTTACCGGCTTGAAGCCACATCTTAGCAAAACCGACATTGTGGACGGTTAATAACAATAAATAAGCGAGTTTTTCAATTAAACTTAAGCGATCGATTTAAATCGGCAATCAATTATTATTTTTCCCAGCCGGTACAGCGGCGCTCGCGTCGCGCCAGCCTATGCGGGGCTGGCCTATACGTCTGATAAAAGTAATGGAAATAAATATCGATTTTCCAAAAAATATCAAAGAAAATATGCACCCAAAGCAACCAAAAAGGTATTGCCGGAGTAATCCAGACCCTCCTCGTAGAATTAGGGGGCGTTATGGCCATAACGCCCGCTTATTATGTCCTAGGGCATTATGAGTGTATTTATATCAACCGTATCCAAGGTAAAATAAACAAATAATATTCAAGTGAAAAATAAAAAGAAATGTTAATCCCTCATTTGTCAAAAAGTAACTTACGTTTTTATTCCTTGTTTTAGGAAATAGCCCTTTATGGAGAATTTTCAATTAGAGAAACGTTAAAATACTTCGGGTGGATTTCAAATATGACCACGGAGGAAGTAGAAGCCAAAGTAGATTTCTTCATCAATTTTTTAATGTTACCAGATGCAGATAGACAAGTAAAAAATCTTAGTGGTACGTATAATTTATAACGCTTTTAATACAAACTCTTATAAATGAACGTATAAGTTTCTTTTATTTTGCCAAAGATTTAAAATATATTTTGGGAAAATTTCAGAAAATACAACATCTTCGATTTTCTCCAATATTTGCAAAATGCTTCAGGATACTTAAAATAAATACCGGGAATTATTTAACAAAACACAAAATATTGGTTTAATCAAGCAGTTTTTGATGCGGAAATGGACTTCGGTCAAAATTTCTGAAACGTTGATTTTCTCATAACAGACCTGTTTTATTGGCGTTTATTGTAGAAAACATGAATTCTAGATTATTTAGCATTCATATTTTATAAATAATCAAAGGTAATAACTACGAGTCCTCCAAATTTAACCTATAAAATTTAAGAGGACGAGTTGTATTTGAAAAATTTATTTTTTTAATCATTTTGTATTAAAAACAGAGAATATAGTCATTTATACAAAAGACACTTTACACACAAATGTTCAATATTTTCTTTATCAATTTAACATAAACCTATTCGCCTCCAATTTTTAAATTTTAAAAGTCAAATATTGAGCTGTTATGTATTTAAATACAGTGCCACCAAGGCATGCGCGATTGCATTTGGAAAGCCATATTCCTTTAGACTGACATTTGTCAGTTTTAATGTAATTTGAAGGATATAGTATTCAAAAACTGATGTTGATTGTTGAAGTGAGTTATCTGTGTATTAAAGCGATTTGAAATAAACGAATAAACAGGTTAGTTTACAAATACATTTTGAAATTTGGGTATTAACATATTGTAACGGTTGACTAATGTGAAGAATTAAATAAAGAGAATAAAAAACTTATATTCAATATATAGAGAAATAATGAAAGAAATAAATTAATCAAAACCATTAAATTTTAATTTAAATAATCACTAGACAGAATGTAATTTAGAAAATAAAGTTTGAAACTAATTTTAGAGTAGTAATTACATAAGAAAATATAAAATTTTAGATATCAAATTTTAACATGGTAATTCCTTAAGTGATTTTCATCGACAATTTTAGAATATTTACAAATAATTTAACAAAGAACTAAATAGAAAAAGTTAAAGTATAATAATCTCAGATAAGTCTGCGATCACTACAACAATGAGAACATTGTTATTTTAAATGTTAGAAGAGAAATAAATTTTAAACTTAATCTCAAAATGCAATATCTTGATTTATCAATATGATCAATTTAAATTCAGGGGAAATACAATGAATCGGGAAAATAAAGTGTTCGGACTTCTAAAATTAAAGCATTACTGTAAAAAATGCAGTAATAATAATGTTTAATATAATTCATAGATCATATGTTTATTAAGTATAACAGAAACTATATTGATATATTACCAGTTGTTCTGCAAACCACTATAACAGACCATTTTGCTCAAGTTGTTAGACTTAAATCATCTGAACTAAAAAATAAAGAAATTAATGAAAAAACACGAAAATACATAAATGAAAATAAATTGGTCGATATTTTAAAAAGAGAAAATTTCTCAGAAGTGTATCTAAGCAGTGACATCAATACTGCTACCAACATATTCATAGATAGCAAACAGATGGCAGATGAATTCAATATTTTTTTCTCAAGTATAGGTCAAAAAATGGCAGAAACAATAAAACAATCTAATAATATACAACCGCATGTTCCAAATCAATCGATGAACTCATTCTTCCTAGGAGAGACAAATGAAGATGAAATATATGGATATATTGATCAATTAAAGAAAAAAAAGCACCAGGTCTTGACAACGTGACCTCCGAGATTATAAAAAAAATTGCTAAATACATTGCAAAACCTCTAATCTACATTATAAATCGGTCTATAGAAACTGGCATATTTCAAACCGCTTTTAAGATCTCTGTGATCAAACCACTGCACAAAAATGGAAGCAAAGAAAATGTATCAAATTACCGTCCAATCTCATTGATCTCTAATTTTGCAAAAATTTTTGAAATGTTACTGAAAACCCGTTTAACAAATTATTTAAAAAAATATGGAATATTATCTGAAAAACAATTTGGCTTCAGAGAAAACAGGTCAACTCAAGACGCCATAGTATATGTTACATCCAGAATATGCAGATATGTTGACAAAGCGAAACCAACATTAGCCATATTCATAGATCTCGCCAAAGCGTTCGACACTGTCGATCATCTTACCTTACTAAAAATATTGGAAAGTGTTGGAATTAGAGGAAAGCCATATTACCTGATGGAAAACTATTTGGATCAAAGAATACAAATAGTTAGAATCGGTGATAGCCTCAGTGAAGAAACGGTAATAAAATATGGTGTTCCTCAAGGCACAGTCCTGGGGCCTATACTTTTCAATATTTACTTAAATGATCTACTTAAATTAGACCTAGAAGGAGATGTGGTGAGTTTTGCTGACGATACAGCAATCATATATGTAGACGAGGATTGGAACTCTTTGAAAAAAAAGCTGAAAAAGATTTGAAAATAATTATGGAGTGGTTTAAAAATCGTCTTTTAACAATGAACATCGGCAAAACTCACTTCATACCGTTCACTTCATACGCCAAAAACTTACCAGAATATAACACTCTTCAAATCGATGACAACCAAACAATAACAATGGCCCGAGATATTAAATATTTGGGAGTATTCATCGATTGTAATTTAAAATGGGACATCCATATCGCCTTTGTAGTGAGAAAATTACGCAGTACACTCTCAAAATTCAAATATTTATCGAATATCCTGAAAATTGACCAGCTTAGAATATTATATTATGCCCTAGTTGAACCCCACTTAAACTATGGAATTCTAGCCTGGGGAGCAGCAACAAATAATTTCACGAAAAATCTGGAAAAAATACAAAAGTGGATCATTAAAATAATATATAAGAAACCATATACTTACACAACTAATCAAATATACCGGGAAACGATATTGTTAGACGTTCGACAATTATATTTCTTCTCAACTGTAATGCGGCAACATGCCAATAGAAGTACATTGATAGCCATAAACCATAACTACAGCACAAGACATAAAAGCAATTCCTCTGTTATACCAAGACCCGAAAAAAAAACACCCTACAAAGAAGTTATGCCTATCTGGGACCTAAATTATATAGCTTGATCCCTCAAGAAATGAAAAAATAAAATACGCGTCATTTATTCAAATGAAAAATAAGGGAGTGGATAATACCTCGTATTATTTTTTATATTTTCTTTTTTGATTTATCTAACTTAATATCTTATATTTTCAACAACATTGTCTCTTTTATATTTTATATATTTATTAACTTGCCCAACTTTATACAGAGACTCTGGATTTGAGTAGACAATTCCACTGTTAACAAGGTCCGCCTTTTGGTATTTTGCCTACTTTGACCAGATCTTTGGTTATTTCAGTACAATTATAAACATTTTGCTTACCATCACATCGCTTTAATTTTCTGTATGTAGTACTTATATAAAATATTTTATATGTAATCTCATATCACGTATAGTATATATATTTATCTATTGTTTGGTTTCGCTCCCACTACCAAGGCTTGCCTTGTTGGGAAGTATTTATTTATTTACCTATGTAATTTTTTATTGTTATGTATTTTGGGGTAAATAAATATTATTATTATTATTTAAGAAATCGATAATGACGAAAGTAAAAAGTATTCATGTAAATTTAATATAAGTAGAAATGGTAAATAAATTATGTCAAAATCATTCTTTTTGCAAGCAAGCAAGGCTTTTGCTCAAAATCTTTTGAACTGTCCACATCAGAGCTCGTCGTAAAAACAAAAGAAAGTTAGAATCAAAGCCATACTGATTGATGAAAGAAGTTAAAAAGAAATTTTATCTGTCAAATTTAAGTGAGGTTATATTTTGTGTAAACCAAGAAAATTGAGAAGTAAATCAATAAAAGAATTCCAATCATTTATTCCTTCGTTTGTTCCTGAAAGATAATCAAGATCCTGTATCCTGCTTTATTATCCATATCTAACTGTATCCCGTAGTAATTTATCCTGTATTCCTGATTTGATTCCTGGAAGATATTAAATTCGTCACATTTTGAATTTAGAAAGAAAATAACCAGAAGTAACTAAAAAGATGAGTCGTATTAAAGGTACCAATTATTCAATATTAAATTTAGGTATTTAAAAACGTCTATAACCAAAGCAAGGCCAAAAGTATTTCATATAATTAGGTTAGATTACATTTTAGCAAGTAACTAAATTTAGACTGAAATAAGAAAAAACATTACGCTTACCTTCTTCTGTCCAATAAACCTTTCACAACAACCATAAGTTTAACCGTTTTTTATTATAACTGAGTCATTATTATCGATTTTTACAATTCACAGCCAATTACAGAAGCACGACTGGGATTAAGACTCATTTTTCTACCGACTGAGTAGATGGCGCCCAACAAATAATTACATTCTGGCTAAGATTACGACAGAAGGTAATAAACAAAAAAATATTTTAGTAAAATTTTAAAATATTAATGAATTAGAGTCGATGTTAAAGAATCTATTTATTAAATCTTATAATAAAAAAATCAATAGTTTTTAATAGGTTGCTTACAAAGAAAATAAATTTCAGGTAAACTAAAGTTAAAAATAAAATATTGAATAAAAGTTAAATATTTCTCACATTTTGTTTCACGAACAACTTTGGGGAAATAGATACTAAAGCAACAATATATTTGTAATACATTTTAGTACAATAATAATTGATAATACTAAATAAAAGTTGTTAAATGTTTATATTTGACAATTCAAAAAAGGTAAACAACTTTTTATCGAAAAAACAAAAACGAAGAGGCGGTTTTATCAGTATAAAACTCATTAATTGGTTAGAATCGTGAGCTGTTATTGGCTGAAACCACAAAATCTGACTGTTTTGACAGATGAAAAAATAATCACCTTAAAATTTGGTTATTTACAGGGTGGTTCGAAAATAAGTAATATGGTTTTTTTGAAGAAATCATTTTTTTATAACAGCTCTAAAAATACGATCAAATGTCATTGCAATATAATAAAGTTTTTAGATGTGCTACCATCTATGGTAAGAAGAGAGTATTGACATTAAATTTTGACTGAATCTAGTCAAGATGTCACTCTCTTCTTTTTTATCCCTTTCAGAGATTAATACAAAGTGAGTAAACCAGTAAGGAATTTTATCTAAAAATGTTATCTTATAGCAGATATAGCTATTGACTTGTACGAGTTTGGAATTGTATTTATTGGATTCGAAAAGCCTAACTCATGAAGCCGAAAGGCAGAAACCAGTCTTAGGATGTCGAATCTAATAAATTAAAATTTCTTACTGGTTATTTACTCACATAATAAAGTTTATTTATCGAATATACATAGAAATAAAAAATTAAGTAGGTACATTTAGAAGATATAAATAAACAAGGACATCACAGAAGCCACTGGCGGATCACTTTTTGCACTTGAATAATAAACTTATTGTAAAAAAATCCACTTTGAGAAAGTTTTTTCTCGTGCACCTAATAAAATACTTGATATGGTCAGAATGTAATCTTTTATTTAGTACAATTCCTAAACGATTTTAAAACGAAAAGAAAATAATCTTAAAAAAAAATCTCGATTTTTCATAGGGGTGAGAATTTTCTCAAATTTCCGGAAAACCAAAAAATATGAAAACAAAAAAGAAAAATGCCATTGACAAGGGGACAAGCTAAGTTTTCTAATGATGTGCGTTGAAAACCGATATGGTCCTTAATTATCTATTAATTTCCGATAGACCCGAGCATTTTCGAAAACTCCATAAATCCAAAAAAAACGCACTAAAAAAACATGTTGTTTATGAAAATACACAAAACAATTTTATTGAATCTTTCTGAATATATTTAACACCTTGCAAAGCCCCGTTATCCAAAAGGATTCGGTGAAATTAGTTTTGATAAAAAAAATATGAATAAATTTATAGGAGGGTCAAAATATCGAGCAAAAACAAACTTTGGCCTGGTTTTTCAATAATCCAGAGAAATAGATAAAACGAAAAAGTAACATGAACTTTGAATCATGAAAAAATATTAATTTTTACGTGATTTAAATTACAAAAATTTGGAGAAAATGACATACTTTTATTAGTTTGACATATGCATTATGAATATATTGTTTAAGTAATTACTTCTTGGTGATGAATCATATTTTATACAGGGTGATTCATAAATGTGGTTACAGAGGGATTGTGTTTTTGTGTTTTCAACTTTAACGAGTCAAACGGTGTGTTATAAGAAGAAATGTATGATCTGCCACTCTATGTCATATAGGGTGTTAAACCGATTGCAAAAACTTTAAAAATTAGAAAAGCTGTGTTTTTAAAAGTTTCTCCGTCAAATTTATAAATTAATACATTTTCATATTAACAAAAGTTAATTAGATATTAAAAACATCTTTCAACTAGTAAATATGTGTACACATTTCAGGTAAACTAGTCAACAAAATTTTGCTAAGTTAACTACTGAACTTACTTTTTTGAAATTTGCTTTGGTTCTTTTCTAAAAACAAAACTGAAAAAATTATCAAAAAACATGGAATTTTGCAATTTTTTTTAGAAAAGACTAATTCAAATTTTGAAAAGTGAGTTCGTCAGAAATAGATTAGACCTTTACCAATATGTACCTTTTATGAACCTAAAAAGTTAGGGACTACGAAACCCTTGCATACACTGTTTTATAGTATAGTACAACTTCCTCTTAATAGATTTTTGTAAAAATAGGTAGGTACAATTTTAGACATCCGATGTTTTTAAAAGCCACTTGCCTCACTTTAAAAATTAGAAAGAAAAAAGGCATATAATAAACAATGAGGAATTAAATAGAAAAATACTTAATACTTAAAAAATTAGCAACTATTCTAAATTTAACAATAAAACAACAATTCTGAATGTACCTACTTGCTTTCATTATTTTTGTGCCAAATTTTTTTTAGAAAGATTTTTTTCATCTGTCAAAACAGTCAGATTTTGTGGTTTCAGCCAATAAGAGCTCAGGATCCTAATGAATCATTGAGTTTTATTCTGATAAAACCGCCTTTTCGTTTTTGTTTTTTGATAAAACTCTGTTGAAATGTCAAATATAAAGATTTAACAACTTTATTATCAATTATTATTATACTAAAATTTATTTGTAAACTAACCTGTTTATTCGTTTATTTCAAATCGCTTTAACACACACATAACTCACTTCAACACTAAACATCAGTTTTTGAATACCTAAATACTTCAAATTACATTGAAATCCATAAATCTCTTTAAAACTGATTAAGCCAAAGGCAATTACGTGTGCCTTGCTGGCCCTGTATTTAAAACTATAACAGCTCAATATTTTTTGATGTTTGCATCAATGACTATATTCTCGGTTTTTAATACAAAATGATTCAAAAAATAACCTTCCAAATACCACACGTCCTCTCAAATTTTATAGATTAAATTTTTTGTCTCCATACTCAAACGCCTTTATTTCAGGCAAAACACTCAAACAACTGATTTGAGATCAATCAGTTTATTTTCGTGGTTTTTCCAAATAAAGCCGTTTTCGTGAAAACCAAAAATTTAATCGATAAAATTTGGAGGACTCGTGATTTTACCTTTGATAATACTTGCCTGTAACAACGAATTAATCTCTTAATAATATATTAAGTAATACATTTTTGTTGGTTTATGTATTCTGATTCTTTTGTTAGATTTTTTTTGTAAGAAATAGTAGTTTACGTAACAAGTCCCGAAAGTGGTATTTTACTGGATGAGTGGGCAAATTGCAGGGCGAGCCGCAGGCAAGCCTGCGAGTCCAGTAAAAGCACTTTTGGGACGTATTACGTACAATATTTTTTTTAAAACGTGCAGTGTTGTACTATAAACATCATATTATTCAGTTTACATTTTTATAACAAGAACTCTTTATTAACTAATTTTAACAATTGCTTGGGTCGCCGCCTTAACAATTTCATCTGGTATAATTTCATCTTCCATTAATTCACAATCAAATGCATCATTTTGAATATCCATTTTATAGTAAATGTCACGTTTTCAACTAAACGTCAAAATATGTCAAGTTATTTTATAGTTTTAAATAATACAAAACTCGGTTACTATAGAAACCAATTGACCGCTATCTTAGACTAACTATATTATTATTTTTTTCATTAAAGATAGGCCGGAAAGTAAATAAAAATGAGTCCGGTAAAAGCTTTTACCGGACTATCACAATAATTTTCTGGCTCGGTCCGACAAAATGAGATTTTCTGACCTAAAAATAAACCGGAAAGTACTAATTTCTGGCCGGTTTTAAAAAAAAAGTTATTGAAAAAACTTCTTTATAATGACATTTTACGTCAAGACACCAATTTTGAACAAGATATTCCGACTTTAAGAAAATTTTAATTTTTTATATTTTTTGATACACTCCCGTAACTGACGATTTTGAAAAATTGCATGTATTAGAGCAGTTGCTATTATTGATCTTAAATACGCAAAAAAGTGGCATATGCTCTTCTTGTAGCAAGCCACAGATATAGTTCAGGGCAAACATTATTTGAACGGATTCGAAATATTTTTTGGGAAAATCGATGATTTCGTATTTCCACAAATTATTTTTACAAAATCTACTAACACAATAAAAAAATTTATCTAAGGTGGTCAACAGAGGCGGGTTTCGTTGGCAGCCACCCTTTTGCATGAACCAGAGCTTTTGATTTTGGACGAACCCACTGTTGGTGTAGATCCATTGTTGAGGAAGAATATTTGGAAACACTTGGTTGAAATTACGAAATATGGAAGGACTACTGTGATCATTACTACGCATTATATTGACGAAGCTCGACAGGCTCATTCGGTAAGTACAAAAATATTTACAACTTTACACATAATCAATCCAAATAAGGGTAGTAAACAGTAGACATTAACAAATGTGCTACCATTTATCAGCAAAACTGATAAATGAAACCTCCCAGCAAACAATTTTGATCGGCCCTATGCTGGCCAGAGGTGGCCGGCACGGCAAAGCATCTGTAGCTGATGACGGGCCGGTGAAGGTAGGTCACTTTGGCCATCATCAGTCTAGCGTCTAGTGCTAGGTAAGGTTAGGGATGATCCCAACCAATCAAAAACATGTCAGTAGGATGTGTTGGCGGGAAGGTTTAAAAATATGTATATAGTTAATCATGAAGTTTTCAGTATTGAAAAGCTAATAATGTATCTATACTGGTTTGCGTAGGTCGTTTTGTATTGGAAAATACCTAACTATTTGGATACAAGTACCCACCGAGCGTGCTGGTACAAATAAAAGAAAAAAACAATAAAATTCAAATGATGTACTTTTAAAATAAAAATATACAGTATTAAATTCAGTATCAGTATTATATTTTTTTATTAGTCCCTGCAGCAAGTTAATGGAACTGCTCTTACTCTAATTCTTCACTTTGATAAAAATAAGAAAATACAAGAAAAATCTATTTCTTTAAATGACAAGGAAATATGGAAATGTAACAAAGCATAAAAAAACTAGTAGTTTTATTTTGTAAGTTTATTTAAAAATCAACATATGTTTCACATCTTTAAGTTTTTGAAAAAAAACGTGGGAAAGCATCAATCAAATATTATTAAACGAGCAAGGTTTGTATGTATGTGTGTATATATGTGTGTCCGGAGGATCTCAAAATCCACTCGTCAGAATTCAATAAAACTTTCAGGGTAGACTAATTCCTATCTAAATCGGCAAAAAATCCAGGTCTCATGTCTGTGAAAATTCGATCTTCCGAGATATTTACGAGAAAAGTTAAGCTTTTAGTTTATTTCCTAGCAACGGCAGACAACACAGAGATAATATAACCTGTTTCTATAGTAAATTTTTTATTATATATTTTTTTATGTCATTCTGAAAACGACTTTCATTCAAGAAAGTCAAAACGTCAATTAAAACCCCCTTTTTCTTTAAAATAAGTGGTTTTATTTCCATTAGAAGAGAAACTGATAAATATTAGTTTAATTTGTCAGTTTTTGGCATTGTCAAAAGTAGTTAATTGTCAGTCATCGATCATCGATGGAAATCACATCCTATTTTTGTGCGAGGGGTATTCCAAAGCAACGTTCAGTAACATAGTCCCGATACATAATGTTGGTCTAGAAGTGGTCGACGAAAACGTTGGTGGAGTGATGATGGAAAATCGTCATAAGAAAATAACCTATTTTTGTAAATATCAACGTCAAGGTTTGACTTTATTTAATTTCGTCATAATAACCTACAAATTTTGACAACTACTGACACGCACATCTCTGGGTAAACGTTACGAATATGGGGCCGGCTGGGATTTTCATGAAACAAATTCAGTGCGTTGAAACGATTATTTAACATACTTTTCCAATACAAACGCATAGGTACACAACTTTTATACAAATGCCCAAGTAGCAATTTATAACCAGAATACGCCAACCCCACATCTCCCGACGCGACAACTGGGCGACGGGGTCCGACAAAAATTGTGTGGTATATTTCCAAGACAAGAAAAGTGACAGTTCTAGTACACAGGGTCGCATTTTGGGTGTTATAAAAATAAGTATGTAGGTAATCGATTTGATAAAAAAATATAATTTTTGATTTTTTAATAATACTTTAAATTCTATTCTCATTGTAATATGTATTATATTATTAGTTTTACGAAAAAATTTTACTCTTTATAAAAAGTTCTGCATGGTTTAAAACCCATGATGAAATAATAGTAGTGTTTGGCATTAACACTTTGCAAATCGTATAAATTTTTCAATAACGCTAATAAAATGTCTTCTTTTTGTCTCTCTTCTACCAGTCTAGCTTCTTTTCCCAATCTGCATCTTTCCTCTGCTAACACTATGTTGCTTAGCATAACATTTTCCACCAAGTGATCAGAAGAAACATTACACCCGTAGGTCTCACTACCTCTTTTTGATTTACTTTTGATGGCCATAGATTTGCCACTTCTATTCTCTGCTGATACACCTGCAACTGCATTATTGTTCTCTTCATTGACGTAGATACAGACCGCTGCTGCATGCTTGCAGAATTCTCTTCCTCCTTTGCAAGTGCAACCTAAAATCAATCAACTATATGATTTTTTTTTAAAATCATACATTTATGGTCGGCACATCTAGAAATGTTAATGTCTTAAGGCTCGTCCATACTCATCCGAATAAACGCAACTTTTCAAATCGGAATAAAACCGCCACATCGTTATATGTTGCAGCTTATCCATAGAATACATTACACAACAAAAAAATGATTCTTTTCCTTGAACTTCATCTTATCAATGTTAACATGCATTTTTTCAGTTGTAACGATGTGGCGGTTTTTTTCCGATTTGAAAAATTGCGTTTATTCGGATGAGTATGGACGAGCCTTTGTTATTTCATCATGGGTTTTACACGATGCAGAACTTTTTATAAAGAGTAACTTTTTTACGTAAAATTAATTAAAAAAAAAGTTTTTCATATGGTGTAACTGAAGTAAAGACGCTGTACATATTACAAAGAAAATAGTATTATTAAAAAATCAAAAATTATTTTTTTATGAAATCGATTACATACTTATTTTTATAACACCCTTAATGCGACCCTGTGTATTTGCAAGATCAGTGACGTTTACGTTTCTTTAACATATTATGAAACTCATTTTTTCTTTAACAATTTTAAAAATTCACTTCGCATCATTTACCTATTTCTTGTTTATATGGCTTAAAATTATTTTACACTATACTGGTGTACCTGCAGGCCCGTACTTAGGAGAAAATATTAAATTAAGTATTTATTTTTTAAGCGACCAGTATAAAGTAAAAGGGGGACAATAAACGCTTATAGTAACTAATAAACATTTATTAATAATTAACGAAATTGTTCAAAATGTCCACTATTTTGTTTTATGCACTTTCTTGCACGTTTAAATGTCCCTTACTGATTTTCTTATAATAAATGGATTGTTTCTCAATTCCTCGCAGACTTCCTTAATTCTTTGAAGCAGTTCTTCTCTATTGTTTATTTCTTTAGAATACACCTTGAGTTCCAGGTATCCCTATACAGCATAATCAACTATGCTAAAATAAAATTATACGAGGCGATCGAAAAGTAATCAATTTAATATTTTGTTAAAGTACGGATCTGCAATATTACTTAAAATGGTCTTAAAACGGACAAATAATAAAAATATGAATAATATAGGACTATCTACGTGTCGAAAATAAATCTATTTTGAATAGCTATTAAACGATAAAAAAAATAATTTCTCTTTTTTTTTCTCTAAAATTTTACTTTCAGTTTCAAAAAAAAAGAGTGCATAAAACAAAATAGTGGACATTTTGAGCAATTTCTTTAATTACTAATAAATGTTTGTTAGTTACATAGTTACTATGAGCGTTTATTGTCCTGCTTTACTTAATATTGGGCGTTTAAAAAATAAATACCTAATTAAATTTTTTCCCTAAGTACGGGCCTGCAGGTACACCAGTACAGTGTAAAATTATTTTAAGCCGAATAAACAAGAAATAAGTAAATGATGCGAAGTGAATTTTTGATATTGTTAAAGAAAAAATTAGTTTCATAATATGTTTCTTCTATATTAGATGAAAATTTTACTTTCACTTTCAAAATTTTCCAATTCGAATCGGTGGCTGGATAAAAACAACAACTTGTTTCAATTCAGTTTTTCCCCTCTATTCAGATCTAAAATGGAAATATTAAAATTGTGTTATACAGGGTGTTGTTTTGATATTTTTAATATGTTTCAATTTTTCCTGAAGCCGAACCTGGATTCTCATATCTCTCAATATTTCAGTATATTATTCGTGATAAGTGTAAGCTGTATGCCAAAAATGAAAAAGATGTACTAAGTGATTCAAAAGTTCTGGCCAAATGAACAATAATGCATAATTGATAAAACACCCTGTAACTCGGTTATGGAATAGCTAAGAGACCTATTAATATGGGTTATTTAGAACCGCCTTTGTGACCTCTACCTACCTTTAAAATATTTCCGTTTACCAACGGGACACCCTGTATATGCCGAAGGTTCTCTATCTTTGCACCCAAAAATTAAAAAAAATTAAAAAATTCATTGTTTTCTTTCTGAAGGATCTTTTGGAAATGTATAGAATCTACATTTGTCTCTTTCAGTAGTGCTTGCAATCTGGAGCAAAACACATTACCATTATAATTTTTCTGAAATAGTCATACACACTTGTTTTTAACATCCCTACTTTGGGGTTTAAAATTATATGTTGTGGAGATGACTTCGAGTTTCATTTTTGGTTCGTTACACTTAAACTCCACTTTGAGCATGAACTACTTCCTTCATATAAATATATGATTCTAACCTAACTTTACTAAGTTCGACAAAATTTAAATTTGCACCGAAGTAAGGAATGTAATATTACAAAAAATATATATAAGTAAACTGTACTTACGAATATACAAATATTAAAATAGCTTCTATAAACACTTTTTTATATTTTGCATCTATAATATTTTACATTATGATACGCATTTAAGTACTCTAATGTTTCATTAGAGTATGCAACTTTTTGTATTATACGGTTGGTAATATAAATCAACAAATGACATGAATTGACAGTTGTCTATTGAAATTAAATTTCAAATCTGTCAAATTTGAAAAATTCTACAACAGTGCTACCAACTCATTTTTTTTAAAGCAAACTTCTCTATAATATGAAAAGTATAAATTTATTAAAAAATTAATAAAATGGCAAAATATAAAAAGTATTATAAGCAACTTATTTCATATAGCTGTTATGACACTCGTCCTTTAAAAAACTCATCGCTGCGCGATTTGTTTTTTAAACTTGGACTCGTATCATAACAGATTGCCATATGAAATGCGTTGCTTAATGTACTATTAAAATCTTCACACTTTTGGCGAGTTTTGACCTGTGGAAGGGTTGGTGGGGATATTAAACACTACCATCGTGTTCAGCATCCTCGAAATCTGGGGGAAAGACGTTTTGCCGCTGATATAAAAAATAAAAAAGAACACCCCTGTCGGGGGTGAGTTTTGGCCTGTGGAGGGGTTGGTGAGGGTCGGAAGTAATCTTCAACTTTACCACCGTGCTCAGCATCCTCGAAAACGGGGGAAAATACTTTTTTTACAGGGAAATGTAGTGATTCTCATTTAACCGCTTTAGGGGGTAGTTTTTGGCCGTTTTAGGGGTTCGGCTGGCGAAAAAATACATTCTACTTTCGATCCGGGTAAATTTTGGTCCATGTTCTTCCGACTCACACACGCCACTATAACCTGTAACAGTGCAACAACATAGCACGTAGCAATGCAGTGCTTGCATTTTTCTCCCGAACCAGCCTTGCAGGAACAAACAACACTCATCACTTGTCCATCTCCTGCAATTTTCCTATTAATTTGATGGGGATTACCCCGCAAATTCGTCGTTGATAAATAGAAAGCCACACATAGCTACTGTCACTTTCATTCCAGCGTATAAAATGCGTTCAGCTTGGTTGAAATTTAGTTTTCTAGGGTCTGTTTTAGCCCTTTCCCAAAGTAAGACTCATTTTTTTATATTTAATAAGAGAGCAACACCCATGTCAAATTTAAATTTTCACCCTAATTGACGCCCCCATGTCAGATCCCAATAAAACTAAATTCTCAAAAACAAATTCACATATATTTTTAATTATTCAATAATGTGTTATTAGAAAATAAAACCGTAAAATTGTTTATGTCGGCGACATTTAAATTCAATGGCATCCATTAGGTAAGTAGTTTTCAGTGTACCTACGTATACATCAAATTAATGTTTCGATGACAACTAATTTATCGTTAATTATTAATGTCGGATCTATAATTTAGTTCCTGCGATTTAAGGTCAACTATTTTAATAGAAAACTTTACGTTTTGCACTGTGTTCAAAGTAAATAAACTTTGTTTTTTAAAATTTTTGCATCAAGAACTATTTAAGGAGCTTGATGTTTACTTACTGTTTGCTTACAATATCCCAGAAATGTCATCATGTTCTGTTCCCATTTAATTTTTTCAAAATCCTCCATATATTCTTATTTGTTATCTTCCAACTTCTAGCATTCTTCTTAGTTACCTATACAGATTCGGAAAAAATATATTTGTGGGATTACGATTTAGTGTGAGCTAAAGGAAAGCTTGTTAAATGTTGAGAGAGCATTACAATTTCTCCTCGCATAGCATAGCAAGAAGAAGGAATATCATAGCAATCACCGCACGGCACAGAATGAATCGTTCGTTGCAGCGTTACCAGCTTTAGTAGATCTACCAAAAATCTATTAAAAAAATAACCTTAACCTAAAATTTCTTCCACGAAAGCCAAAATCTACTAACAAAGTAGCAATATACTAAAGGTCGGAACGCTGCAGCGAACGATTTATTCCGTGCCGGGCTATGATATCCCTTCTTCGTGGTATGTGAGGAGAAATTGTAATGCTCTATCAACATGGGAGCAATAACCGAGTTGGGCCAACTACCTGTTATAATCCCCGGTAACCGCTTGGCTATTTTAATCCTTTAACCATTTCACTGCCAGCAACGCGGCTAGAGCGTTGCTTTAGGTTTCACCCATGTGCCAGCAATGCGGCTCCCGCGTGCTCATGATTCATTTTATGGTTGTAATATTCATCTGGCAACAATAACAAAGACTGTTTGTGTGAAGGCACACAGTGGACAGTCGGTATTGTGTGCCTTCACACAAACATTCTTTGTTATTGTTGCCACATAAATAGTATAACCATAAAATGAATCATGCATAGCACGCGCTAGCCGCGTGGCCGGCTTATGGAGATTGGCCTAATATTTTAGCCGGCAGTCAAAGGGTTAAACTCACTAAAGGGCTATGTTGAGCTAGGCCAGAAACATTTAAAAATAAAAATTCTTATTTGTAAACAATGTTCATTTCATAAAGGTTCAAATGCCTAATAAAATACAGGTTATATGATACTATTTGGTGCATATTTAAAAGCAATGCATTGAACAAAATTGAATCTACTTAACTCATTACATTCCAATTGTCGGAATTTTTCCGATAAATGTATTTTTTTTTCGATGTGTGTCAAAATTCACAACTTCAGAACTGTTCAAGATAACTTAATCAACTTTTTTCCAGTCGATTCCTTAAGCTTTAGCGCATCTTTCGAAATGTAGACGAACTCGGAGTCGATGTTCTATCGCCTACTACGATTTTTTGAAAATAACAAATTACAAATAGCAATAACTCGATTTTTTCAAATGCATCACCCTATATTTTATTACATTATTGCATGGCATTTTTTAAGAGCTTTTTGCTGATATAGGGTTTGTGGGGTTTATTTTGTAAAACTTACGAGAAAAATAAGAAATGTTTGACGGTTTATTCGAGAAAAAAAAAAGGAATCGAGTAGGCCGCTGTCGTAAAATAAAAAGTTGCTTGATATAAAAAGATGCTTGATACACAAAGTTGCTTGATACAAAAAGTTGCTTGATATAAAAAGTTACTTGATATAAAAAGTTGCTTGATATAAAAAGTTGCTTGATATAAAAAGTTGCTTTATATAAAAAGTTGCTTGATATAAAAAGTTGCTTGATATAAAAAAGTTGCTTGATATAAAAAGTTGCTTGATATAAAAAGATGCTTGATACAAAAAGTTGCTTAATACAAAAAGTTGCTTGATATAAAAAGCTGCTTCATATAAAAAGTTGCTTTATATAAAAAGTTGCTTTATATAAAAAGTTGCTTGATATAAAAAAGTTGCTTGATATAAAAAGTTGCTTGATATAAAAAGTTGCTGGATATAAAAAGTTGCTTGATATAAAAAGTTGCTTTATATAAAATGTTGCTTGATATAAAACCCTTCCACAAATTTCACGTAGCTGAGATTTTCGGAGGTAAATGTACCTATGAATACCAGCAAATTAAAAAAAAATTAACGGACAGACTTGATGCCCAGTTTTGGGGTTTTTCTGGCGTTAATTTACTGGACTAAATGGACTAGAAATAATAGGAGCTATGTCCAGCACCGCTGCGAAATCACGCCATTGAAATTCGTTCATGAGACTCAATGAGTCGTTTCGATTCCATTAAAACCAATCTTCTGCGACTGTCTTTGAGGTTAAAAAAAGTTTAACTTTTCTTTCACTATTTTTAACTTTTGATCAATGTTTGACATGCACCAACAGCAATTTTTATTTCGTTCCCAGCAGATGATTTCACGAAAAAAAGACTAATTTTATGTCCTCGCATAGGCGGATCCAGGGGGGGAGGCTGTGGGGGCTGCAGTCCCCCCTTTAGGTTAAGTTTTTCAATATATTCCATAGCCTCCCGACCCTCAACTCCACCTGATGGGTGGAAGATAAACCCCCCCCCCCCCCCTTGAAAATCGGCTGGATCCGCCCATGCTTTTGTTACCCTTTGAAATATTGAATATTTAAAAAACTATTCTGCTGTCTAACTGCACATCAAGTATAAGCCATAAATAACGTCTTACCTAATCTATTTTATTCCCGTTACTATAGGGCTCTTGAACGTCTTATTGGTCAGAAAATTAGTTTTTTATTTTATTATTACAGATTGGTCTTATGAGAGGAGGCTACTTCCTAGCTGAAGAATCCCCATCAAGACTAATTACCCAATTCGGTGTCGAAAGTTTGGAAGACGTTTTCTTAAAATTGAGCGTCATGCAGAATATGGGCAAACGAAGAAGATCCAGCATCGCTCAATCTGTCACCGAATCCATAGTTGTGCCGGAACTACCAGGTGGCGCTGTCAACCAGGCAGCGGTTTTGGACGATGAAGTTGGAGAAATTTCGGGAGAATTTGGGGATAGCGTATCGATCACTAGCAGGACGGGAAGTAAGTATTTACAATAAATATAAATTTCATCTGCTTTCCTTGCTAAATTATATAGAGAGAAACATAAATACACATTAAATTAAATTCACTGTGGCTCAGCGGACAAACGCGTTTACATTTCAATATTAGTCCAGTAACTGAAGACCTGAAAATATGCAAAGCTGTAGATAAGTCGGTCCAGATTTCCTTTGTGGCTTAATTCTGAGGTCTTGACCGGTTGCTTCCAAGGGCGAAAAATTTCACCACGATTCCGACTTGGGAGAGGGCTGAAAATTGCCACTAAAGTCTGAAAAAATGGTTTCCCGCTAATATCTGGCAAAATATACAAATTAGACAATTAGATAAAAAATGAAGATCGTATCATCTACAAAAATGGTCCCTACCATTTTTTTCGCAACACGAATATTTTTTGCAAAAACGGCCTTCGAAAAATCCCAAATTTTTGCACTGAATAGATATGTTAGTTTGTTAGTGAATTTCCGCTCGAGACAGTTGGGAATACATTGATTTTCATTTCTTGGACTTTGGAGACCAATTGTAGATGGCGCCAGTGGCATACCTCTGCTCACTAAATTATAAGGCCTATGAATGAAAATCTGGGCACCAATCGATTTTTCGACAATTAATGGCGGATTTCACGTGATTTTTTTCTGTAAAGTAGCGCTTGGGGTCTTTCAATTGTATTAGCGAATGTTTTGTGTAATTTGAGTTGCAAATTTATCAGAAAATTGCAAAAATTTCTTTTTTCGTGTGGCAGTCTCAAATCCCGACGCTTTGCCTAATAGTGGGTTACTAGTTTTAGAGTGTGATGAATATTCACCCAAGAAGGTCCTTTATATTTTCTGCGTTTTTTGCAAAATTTTCGCCAACTTCTATCGGAACAATATAGGTCCAGGATTTCAGAAAAAATAAGAAAGTTTTTGAAAAATTCCTTTTATTATGAAAAATATATTGAAAATACAAAATACATACCAATGTTTATAATTTATTATACGTTAAACCATTCCATGTCATCAGATCCATATTCTTCATCGTCTTGCTCTTGCTCTATTCCCTATTCC
The DNA here is from genome assembly GCA_949320105.2 of Crepidodera aurea. Taxonomy (NCBI): domain Eukaryota; kingdom Metazoa; phylum Arthropoda; class Insecta; order Coleoptera; family Chrysomelidae; genus Crepidodera; species Crepidodera aurea. Next base: position 25,563,232 of record OX439479.2, on the reverse strand, counting down.
AAAAATTTAATCGATAAAATTTGGAGAACTCGTGGTACCTTCGATAAAATACTATCAATATTTCAGTAACACGGGCAAGCCAACGACTCCAAAAACAACAAAAGCAGACGACTAATGTGGGTGCGTGGGTACACGTTGTTAGGTTATGTGGAATATCATGGATCTCAGGCGGAGAGCGTAAAAATGGGGGACATAATTCTAACGAACATTTAATAACCGCGCTCGAATATAGGGATCAATTGACATAAACGGAAAGATCAGAATATAAGCTTCACTTCGGTCTGGGTATTAATCCTAAAAAAATGAACAGCGGGGAACAAGAAGTATTTCAAAAAAAGTCCGGTTTTCACCGGTGTGATCAATTTTCCCGATTTCTGGAAAATGGAGGAACTTTATTCGAAATAAAAAAATACATTCGAAAAGTAGACACAGTAAGCTTTAAAATGGGGTGCATTGAATAACAATATAATGGAGTTTTTAATTCGTGCTTGTTTCGAAGATTTCTAGAACTCCGAAAACGTCTGAAAAATGCAAATAAACAAATCAATTTTTTATTAAAACGCCAGAAAGATACTGAAAAAAAAATTATGAGATCATTCGAGACATCTCAAGATCCCATTTAAAAAAAATGGGATAAAAACTATAAAAGAAAATATGAATAAGTAAAATGGTCCAAAATATTAGGAAAACATAAACTTTGACCACTTTTTTCAATGTTCTCGGCAGGAAAGAACAGGCTTCAAGGCACATGGATCGATACCTATGGGTTTTCCCATTGCTATGAACTTTGAATCATCGAAAAATATCAATTTTTGCCCAAGTTCTGAAACAATTCGTCCGCCCGTTTACAAGTTAATGTATAGACAGCTGCATTTCTATAAAGGTAGATCAGCCGCTGAAACGAGGGGACTTTTGGGTCCGGTTATCTCGAAAACTATCGAATTTCCGAAAAGAATGATAGGGACCATTTTTGTAGATAATGATAAGATCTTCATTTTTTATCTAAACAAAAAATTGGCTAATTTGCATATTGTGGCAGATATTAGCGTGAAACCATTTTTACGGGCCATTTTCAGCCCTCTCCCAAGTCGGAATCGTGGTGAAATTTTTCGCCCTTGGAAGCCAGAAATTAAGCCACAAAGGAAATCTGGACAGACTTATCTACAGCTTTGTCCCTTCAGTTACTGGACTATATGTAGTTTACGCCGCAAAGATTTCAATCCTAAGGGAGTCCATCGTTGTCGATGATGGTTTACCCCATCAACCATTAGTAAGTCGCCCCAGAGCACAAGCTCTGCTTCTGGGGTTCACTCGTAAAGGGGGTGAATTGAAGGGCGTATATTATTATTATACAATTTAAATTGTAAAACAACAGGCTTGGGAATCATACATTTTAATGGATAATTTCTTTTTTTTTAAGGAAGGGTCTCTATTGCTCCAGAACCGTCAGTAGAAAATCAACCAGAACTACCTCCCGATGACGAACCTGAAATATCCTTTAAGGATTATTTAAAAATTATTAAATGTAACCATATGAGGGCTTTAATATGGAAAAATTTTCTTTGGATGTGGAGAAATATACCTATGATGATGTTTGTCATAGGTTTGCCAGTAGGTGAGCGAGTGATTAATATAGCTGCAATTAATTTTTTTTTACAGGATAATATCACAAGATGTAACATGTCGAAAATTTTCTTTACCCTTTTAAGCGAATTGAGAAACAATGGGGGACAACAACCAGCTCAAAATAACAACAAATAATAGTCTACATTCTTTAACAAACGTATCAGCTGCTATTCCGACACGAGCCGAAGGCGACTGAATGAATGGTAGTTAGTAGCTTCTGTGAGTCGGAAAAAACCTCAAAAAAAGAAAATATTTTCTAACGTAACGAAACTAGTTACCCCCCTCCCCCGTTTTCGCGGATGCTAAACACGATGGCGGTGGTTTAAATTTTTTTTGAGTTGACCATCACCTCCAAACGGCCAAAAACAACCCCCAAAAGGGTATAAACGCAAACACACCGTCTTATACCGAAAAAACCTGCGTCACATCCCGTTTTCGAGCATGCAGAACAAGACGGCGGTGCTTTTGAATTTCTCCGAGTCAATCCCATCCCTTAAACGGCCAATAACCACCCCGGAAAGGAGTGAAACATGAATATACCTAATAAACCGAAAAAAACTGCGTCACCTCCCGTTTTCGAGGATGCTGAACACGATTGTGGTGGTATAAACTCTTTTTGAGTTGACCATCACCCCCAAACGACCAAAAACAACCCCACAAAAGGGGTGAAACGCGAACACACCGCCTTATACCGAAAAAAACTGCGTCACCTCCCGTTTTCGAGGATGCAGAACAAGACGGCGGTGCTTTTGAATTTCTCCGAGTCAACCCCATCCCTTAAACGGCCAATAACCACCCCGGAAAGGGGTGAAACATGAATATACCTTATAAACCGAAAAAAACTGCGTCACCTCCCGTTTTCGAGTATACTGAACCAAGGCCGTAGCCAGGGAGGGGATCAAGGGGGATAGATCCCCCCGAAATGAAAAAAAATAACATATTTCTTTACTAAGTAGTAAGTAGTATGTTTTTCTACCCCAAGTAGCATTATAGTGACAGAAACTAATATCGCAACTTCGATTGGGTGGCTATTACGTAATAATCACTAAATCTACCCCTACACAGTAAGAATAACTTCATTTTATTTATGCCTAGTTGTAGTCACGTAAAGGTCACCGCTGGGAGCCACTTAATAGTTTTATAATATTTTGGTGCCACTAAAAGTGTTTGAAATACTATAACAACTAAACGAGACTACCTCAAAGTTGCAGAAACAGTAAAGTGGAAAATAATAATTACGGCCATCAAACCATATCACTTAAATACCACTTACAAGTGGTAGTGATCTTAAAGTGGGAGTGATAGTTTTAGTGTCGTTTTGGGAACCATTAATATACCTTTAAAGTGGCGGCACTTGATTATACCGGTTGTATCAACGATGAGTGCGTGGAGGATAGCTGCTTCCCTTTTTAAGAAAAAATGTTTCAAATAAAAGTTGTAGGTAGCAATGAAAGCTATGTTCCAAAAATAACTACCAACATACAGGGTGTCCCATAAATGTGTGACTTATCAAAGTTATGTTTTTTTAAATGAAACACCCTATATATTTTTACTCGATTGAATTCCTTCAGAAGAGTGCTTCTCAAAAATATAGGGTTGTATGGGTTTATACCAGGTGGTTCTGAAATTATGGTGACATTTATGTCCCAAAATGGGTTCATTCAACACCAAATATCTCAAAATCAATAACTAGAAATAACAAAAAATTTTCACCAAATATACTCGAAAATGGTGTATTTTGATTTCATATTCATAAATTTACCGAATGGCACTTTTCCCATACAGGGGCAACCAAAACTCGGGATCATTTTTTTCTCAGTTTTTTCATATGGAACACCCTGTATGTAATGCCATACCAGAATAGTCCACACTATGAGCTTCCAGAAAATGTAGGGTTTGCCTACTTGATTTTCACCGGTAATGCATCTAATTCTTAAGGAAAGTATGAAAAATGTCATAAACGCAATAACGATATTTTTTTATTCAATGATGGACAAACATAAAAAACAAAATAATCTCAAAATAATGTAAAAAACCGTCATTTCACAGTAGATGTTCAAACAATCACCCGTTTTGAGTTATGCATAAATTAAGTCTATCTACGACTTCAGTTAAGGTTGATCTTGTAGTAGAGCGAAGAAATCCTCTAATTCTATTTTTCCTTCAGCGTCGTTGGTTTGCCGCTAATTTATTTTTTTGCTCACTTCTTGTGTTTCACATTTTCTGTTTCCACAAACCTCTCCTTCGAAAACTCTCGAGTCGCATATCGAACTGCATACATTCTACTTGCTAAAAGCAGTTTCTGTAACATCTATCCGAAATGTAGATCATTTTATCAATTATATCATATCACCCTTGGAACATTTGAATGTTACAGGAGCTGTCAACAAACATGACATTTTATTATCGAAGTGAATTTATAATTTAAATCTAATATTTGATGTAGATCATGTTTATCAATTCTTCGGTGGATAATTTCATTTCGAAATGAGAAAATATTAGATTTAAACTATAAATTCACTTCGATAATAAAATGTCATGTTTGTTGACAGTTCCTGTAACATTCAAATGATCCAAGGGTGATTTGATATAATTGATAAAATGATCTACATTCCGGATAGATGTTACAGAAACTGCTTTTATGCAGTTCGATATGCGACTCGAGAGTTTTCGAAGGAGAGGTTTGTGGAAACAGAAAATGTGAAACACAAGAAGTGAGGAAAAAAATAAATTAGCGGCAAACCAACGACGTTGGAGGAAAAATAGAATTAGAGGATTTCTTCACTCTACTACAAGATCAACTTTAACTGAAGTCGTAGATAGACTTTATTTATGCTTTTTTTTATTTATGCATAGCTCAAAACGGGTGATTGTTTGAACATCTACTGTGAAATGACGGTTTTTTTTACATTTTTTTGAGATTATTTTGTTCCATGTTTGTCCATTCATACTTTCCTTAAGAATTAGATGCATTACCGGTGAAAAGCAAGTAGGCAAACCCTACATTTTCTGGAAGCTCATAGTGTGGACCATTCTGGTATGGCATTACATACAGGGTTTCCATTTGAAAAAACTGAGAAAAAAATGATCCCGAGTTTTGGTTGCCCCTGTATGGGAAAAGTGCCATTCGGTAAATTTATGAATATGAAATCAAAATACACCATTTTCGAGTATATTTGGTGAAAAAATTTTGTTATTCCTAGTTATTGATTTTGAGATATTTGGTGTTGAATGAACCCATTTTGGGACATAAATGTCACCATAACTTCAGAACCACCTGGTACCCCTATATTTTTGAGAAGCACTCTTCCGAAGGAATTCAATCGACTAAAAATATTTAGGGTGTTCCATTTAAAAAAACGTAACTTTGATAAGTCACACATTTATGGGGCATCCCTGTATGTTGGTAGTTATTTTTGGAACATAGCTTTCATTGCTATCTACAATTTTTATTTGAAACATTTTTTCCTACCTTAAAAAGGGAAGCAGCTATCCTCCACGCACGCATCGTTGATACACCCGGTATGATTGCAGTAAGTCTCGCCACGTTTTTGCCACACAAAAATCACTTTAAAGTTTTATTTTCTAAACGCAGACATTTGAAGTCATTTTTGAAATCGTCATGAGAAAAATAAACGCGCTATTTAAAAAACTTTTTCGTCAATATACAGCTTCAAATTTACTACATTTCCATACATAATTAATGATTTTAGTAACAAAGATTGATAAAAAACACAGTTTGAAGCATCTAAATATTTAATTTCCATGATCAAAAATTTACAGATTTTTTTTTCTTAAATTATATTTCCAGCAACAACACCCACCGGGTGCCCCATTAGTGTGAGGAAGTACAGTATCTCGCCTATAATGTGGAGTATGATAAAATGTTTCAGATAAAAGTTAAATGGTTTACTTTATTGCTTATTTTAAAAATATTTTGGAATATACAGTGTTCCTTCGAAGTGGGGCAATACAAATCATCATTTTTTTAAATGGACCCCCCTGTAAATTTTTTCATGAGGAGGTATTTCCTTTTTTCGATTTTTCGAAAATTTTGCGGCGTTGTCAAGATATTGCTGAAAGTAAGAAAATATTCGGAAAAACAGACCACCACCAATGCCATCATAAAAAATTTATGGATAAAATTTAAGCAGAATTATTTGAGACATGCAACACCAAGAGTGAGATGAAATGTCGGTATGGACTGAAAATTACATTTCTCAAACAGGACATTTTATACATAGGCATTAATTTGACAAACTTCGAATATCAAAAACTTGACTTTTTTAAATGAAACATCCAGTATGTTATGTCACCATTTTGAAAAACTACTTTATTCCTACAATTTTTGTTAATATGACTTATGAATAAATGTGTCATGCGCTTCTCAGTAAGGCAAGTGGTGGTTCTCGTGCCATGCGCAATGAAACTGTTATGAAAGTGGGCTATGAATTTGACATTCAATGATCGATAAGTTTTGGCATAAAACATAATTATACCTAATTATTATTCAGTACGTAACCTACTTAAGTTAACAGTTATGTCAGGTTAGAGAAAAAGCAAGGAAAATGGAAGAAATAATATGCAGGACAAAGAACGAGCTACAAATCAAAAATACATGCACAGTGAACAAAGTTTCGTGTTTACTGTCGACAACCACACCACCACGTGGCTGCCACCAAAAAAGTGTTCTTCATTTTAGCGACCGCTACGTTATAGAACCGTTTCTATTACGTGGCAAAGACTTTGACAATACACTTTAAAGTTTCTAATGTCGTGGCCCCCACGTTCCGTCCACGAAGAATGCTACTTGGGACTGGCCCACCAAACCAAACCCCCGCCCCCAAAATTGTTTTCTGGCTACGGCCTTGTGCTGAACGTTTATGCGAAAAAAACGACATATACGACAAAAGTACGCGGGTTATTTTTTAGGGTAAAAGATCAATCAACAAACGAGGAATCATCCGGTTTGTATTCAATGATTTGTTATTCATTTTCTCTTATCGGGATTTTCTTATCCACTTCATAAGACAGGATCTCACGGGGTAGTTTTTGTCCGGTGCAGTGGTTGGTTTGCTTCGGGGAGAAGATCCAGAATCCCCATCATGTTCAGCATACTCGAAAACGGGAGGTGACGCAGTTTTTTTCTGTATCTAAGGTATATTCATGTTTCACCCCTTTCGGGGGCGGTTATTGGCCATTTAAGGACTTGGAGAAATTCAAAAGCACCGCCGTCTTGTTCAGCATGCTCGAAAACGGGGGTGACGCAGTTTTTTTCGGTATAAGGCGGTGTGTTCGCGTTTCACCCCTTTTGGAGGTTGTTTTTGGCCGTTTGGGGGTGATGGTCAACTCAGAGAGTTTATACCACCACCATCGTGTTCAGTATCCTCGAAAACGGGATGTGACGCAGTTTTTCTCGGTATAAGACGGTGTGTTCGCGTTTTACCCATTTTGGGGGTTGTTTTTGACCGTTTGGGGGTGATGGTCAACTCAAAAAGAGTTTAAACTACCGCCATCGTGTTCAGCATCCTCGAAAACAGAGGGGAAACTAGTTTCGTTACGTTAGAAAATATTTTTATATTTTTCCGAGTTACAGAAGCCACTATGGGCTGAGACGACAATTACCGTCTTCATATCGTCCCTGTAATTGCAAAATGTCGTATGTCAAAAAGGCCACTTTTCAGGAGAGCAAAAAAAACTAATATCTTTTTACTTTTTTGTTTAATTATTTCAGAAATCAGTTTATAGCTTATTTTTATGATGTAACATCATGTTATATGGCATTTAAGGCGTTAACTTAATGTGTTTGTGTTTTATACGCACATACGAAATTTTTGACATACGACATTTTGCAATTACAGGGACGATATTCATTTTTAGAATTAGTCGAGATAATTTAACACAAAAATAGCCCAAAATGTGGATTTTTGGTGCAGTAAGTCGGATTGAGATGGGGTTTTTTGCATTCGCTTTTTTAGCTCGTCTAGAAATTTTGTGCCATATTTTTATCATGTAATTTTTTGAAATTGCACCGCTGCATCAAGAAGTGCATTCTTGTGTGTTGTTGAAGTGTTGAAGAAAAAAATCATATCTTGCACAGAAAACGTCCGAACCACACGAATTTCAGTACCCGAGGGTGGTTTGGGTTGCTTAACCTGAATATGATGGCCAAATGAGCCCCCGGTGAACCTGGAGGTCAGAACGGCACCAGAAACGTCATCACCTGGAGTTCCCTGTAAACTCATCAACAATCTATCGAATCTCTTTACCCGGTGGTTTTTCGTGTCGCTCGTCCCAGATCTGGCATCGACATCGACCTCCGGAGGACCTGGTGCACGCGACCTGGCTAAAAACGTGCCGTAACCCAATTTTCAAATATCTATACTTCTCTATATATGAATGAAGGAATGAATGAATTTTCTTTATTTAGCTTTAGCTAGTTATAACAATGATTTAACTGTATGTTATCTAAATCCTATTTTTAAAGATCCCTAACGTTGGAGCATTTTGTACATTGGTAGGCAAAGCATTAAAAAGACGAATTCCTTCCTGTAATAACGAGCCCAGTAAAAATGATTTTTTCGTGAAGTCAATATTAAAATTGTCCTGTGATCTAAGTGAACGTAAATCAGAGGCGTAGCCGAAACTTCTATAAGTTTATAAGAAGATGTGTTAACTATATAAATGATAATTATTTTTTGAACCAGCGATTAAGTTATATTCAGATGATTTACAAACAATAAACGCAGTTATTCTCCGCAGTGAATATTTGGACAGTGTCAAAAGTAGATTCCTGTCTTTCTCAAAGTGCAGTCGATACTTTAACCCTTTGAAGTTGGATTTTTTTATCAAATTGGTTAAGATGTTTTTATATTCTTTGTGGTTAGTAGGGATAGTATTGGGGAAAAAAACAAAAAAACCGCCATTTTGAGTAGGACATATTATATGTCCCAGTTAGACATTTTAGTCCAGTAACTTTATACAATCACACATCAAATCCGGTAGTTCTGATTTTTTGCAGGCTTGTTTATGATGTTGGCCTAATGAATAATCCAAGTTTTTGACCTCGAACGCCGAACGCAACTGTGTCAAAATTCGAAAAAAATTTTAAATTGTAAATTTTGGATTGACAGACATATAAAAACAAAATGGCCGATTTCCGGTTTCGCCAGAAATGTCACCAATTTCGAGTTTTTAAGTGGAACACCCTATATATTTGATATTTTTTGAATTCTGTGGCTCAAACTACATACGACAGTGTTCCAAATTTTTTATTTTTCAATAAAAAAATTCAAATTCCCAGATTTTTTTTTCAAGAAATGATTATGGTTAGGTTTTAACAAATAGAAAATGGTACATAATGTATATCGTTGAATTGGTAATTAAATTCTTTATCGAATGGCAAGATGGCCCTCGGTATGGCCCTCGGTAGGTACCATTTGAAAAAAAAAAACGATTTATTCGTTAAAAATGAATTCAGAAAATTTAAATTCCTGCTGTAGGATTTGTTATTGATCTTATCGATGAAATGACGATTACTATGACTTACTGATATCAATTAGACTAGATTTTGACCTAATCAAGGCCTCCTGTGCTAAAAAAAAAATCTGAGGATTTGAATTTTTTTATTGAAAAATAAAAAATTTGGCAACACTGTCGTATGTAATTTGAGCCATAGAATCCAAAAAATATCAAATATATAGGGTGTTCCATTTAAAAAATGGAAGTTGGTGACATTTCTGGCGAAATCGGAAGACGGTCATTTTGTTTTTATACGTCTGTCCACCCAAAATGGTGTCTCGTATCTATGTACCAAATGTTATTCAAATCGGTTGAAAAGTGAAGGAGATGTAGGCACGAATAAAATTGAAAAGGCATAAAATTTGTGTTTTCAACTGTTTAATCCAGGAAAAGTAACGAACATACAAAAAACAGTGGCGTACAATGATTTGTCCTAATATCAATTAGATTACCTTGTGGGACGTCACTGGAATGAATAATTTAATTCTAATGATATTAAAAGAAGGTACCGCAAATAAGCATGCCAAGTTTTATCAAAATTAGCCTTGTTTTTGAGCAATTCATAAAAAACTCTTTTATTCTAAAACGAAGCAAGTTAGGAGGACACATGATTATGAGACGCCCATCCCTGCTGAAAATAATATTTTATAGTATTTATAGTAAGTATATAATTATATCCACGAGAAATGGTGGGCCCCCTCCGAAAAAAAAATCCTAACTACGCCACTGACGTTAATGTAGATCAGATCTCTTTACGAGTAATGTACTAAGATAATTCGGAGTCTGGTGATGTATCATTTTGTAAATTAGTATCAAATTCGCCTTTTTAATGCTTTGCTCAACTGTATATACATTTAGCTGTTCATGCATTTCCCTAATTGACGTGTAAATGTTACAATTTAATATTATCCTTAAACATTTATTTTGCAACAGTTGTAATCTCTTTATGTTTTCTTTAGTAGATGCTAACAATAATTCAATGCAATAATTAAAATGTGGGCGTATTATTGTATTATAAATCAGAGTACTTGACCATTGCAATAAATTACATGAAATCCTTCTAAAAAATCCAATTTTTTTACCCAACTTCTTACATAAGTAATTAGCGTAATCAATAAAAGTTCATTGTTTGTCAATAATTACACCTAAGTATTTAATTGTACGCACTTGTTGAATTTGCTCCCCGCCTATTTCAACGGTCTGGTCATGTTCATCTAGACGTCTACATCGTGCTTTCGATCCTAGGATCATATATTTTGTTTTGGATGTATTTAGTTTGAGTTTATTTGCACACAACCAGTCGTATAAAATAGACAATTCTTCATTTGTGGCTAATGGGCCATGCATCTACGTGACACACCCTGTATACGTCTTCCATTAAATAATCTTCTAAAAATCATTCCTAAATAATAGTATATTCTGTAACATGGTTGGAATGAGAATTCGATACGAGTTGAGGAACCACGAGTGTCGAATTCTCAATCCAACAGAGCCACAAACTGTACTTTCTCCATGGCCACAGAAAGTAGGAATTGAATCGGAGTTTCCGAATTCTGCCATATACTTTAGGTAACGAAAAATTGTTGTCCGGATTGCAGTTTTAGAGATTAGGTTCCTAAATCATTAGGGGATCCGATTAAGAGATTATCAATGTAGGTATCCAAGAAATTGATGATATTGTTTACTATTTGTGGTACTTACATATAAAACCAGTTGAGAATGCTCTTCTAGCATTGCCATAAACCATATTAATAAAATTTTAGATTGACAGTTCTCAGTTCTCATTCTAATCAACACAGCCACAGTCTACTCGATTTAACCAAAATAGCCATTCACTATGCGTCTACTTTAAATTCAATGTCATTTTAAACTTCAAAACTTTCATATTTTGGACCCCATTTTAAAGTAGTTCCCGAAGTGGTACGGAGGGGCACATCAAATCCTAAGCTTACTTTTTGATGCTCTATCAAAATCTGAAGTCAGAATTTTAAAATTCACAAAGACAAAGAATCAACACACATACATACACACATAGATACAGATCGAATTCAGATACCGAACAATTTGTTCGGTGAATATGCAATAATATATAACAACAACGTAAGAAATTATTCGAATTTATTTTATATACATATACGAAAAAAAAACAATACAAAATTAGTGAAAAACTACAAGTATACAAAACTACAATATACAATTAAAATTACAAATAATAAAAGCGTTGTAGGTAAAATAAAATTAGACATTGGGAAGATTTTTAAGTGACATTATTTGAACAAACATAAACCGCGAAATAGATTTATTTTTATATTTTTCAATATTTTCTTGTATGGTATTGACTTTCGCTTGGACATTTTTTTTATTTTTTTTTTCTGATTATTGTTAGCAGACCGCATTTTTGAATAAGTCTCTACTTGGAAATCTAATAATACACGTGTAAAATGCATTCATTATATTGGGATGTGCTTTATAAAATGAGCTATTGAAATGCGAATGAAAACTTCCACATGCGTTAGTAGTCCTCTTAAAAAAATCAGCACTATTTGCCCAAATATTTGATTGGAACATTGATACAATATGTTTGTTTTAAATAATTGCAGAATTTAATTATTCTTTTATCATTTGGTAGCAAATAGTACAATTCTTTATTAAAAAAATCCACAACCCCCTCAGAACTGAGGTACATCATACCAAAATGAAGTTTTAAATACCTACCAATATGTATTAGAAATTACTACTATAAATTATTTATCACTTCTAATACGAATTAAACTTAATGATCGTCCTGGCAGAGTTCGGATCCTTCACTAATCCCTTAGTTCTTAAAATTCAGGTAAAATTTTCATTGTAGCAGAATTTGGATGCGCCCAATTAAATATAGTAAAATGAAACCCCAATTTCTCAACATTGTGTAGTATTTTTACATTCAAGCTTGTATTTTTGCGGTAGCAAATTTTGAGTTATGTTATCGGCATCAAATACTATTAAACGAGCAAGGTTTGTATGTATGTATGTGTGTGTGTCCGGAGGATCTCAAAATCCACTCGTCAGATTTCAATGAAACTTTCAGGGTAGACTAATTCCTATCTAAATCTATCTAAAATGCAAGTCTCATGTCTGTGAAAATTCGATCTTCCGAGATATTTACAAGAAAATTAAGCTTTTAGTTTATTTCCTAGCAACGACAGAGATAATGTAACTTGTTTCTATAGTAATATATACTATAAAGGAGAGAGGAGTACAGTAAAAGTGGGGATATAACGTCACATTCCATAGGCGTACTTTGCAAAATAAGTTATTTACAAAAAATAAAAATAAAACTTATACATCTGACACTTTAACATTGCACGACTTAAATTTAACCAATAAATAACAAGGATTAAACTTTTTTTAATCTCTTGGCATTAAAAGTAACGCTTCAGTACTTACCTAAACTCAAAGATTAAAAAAAAAAGTTAGTTCAAGAACTATCTTTAAAAGTCACTGTCTTAACTAAAACTACTGGTATCACTATAATTGTCTTTTCTGAGGTTTATTATTATAGGTTCTATTAAATTTTCCATTGATATATCCACTTTCCTAAATGAATTTTCCACCTTTTTAACATGATCAATGCATTTTTCCCAATGTTCTCTATTTACATCTGAAACTGCCTTCAAAAACAAATTTCGCACATCAGGAAATTTAAATGTTGTATTGTTTTGAGAAACATAACCTTTTAATAATTATGACCAGATCAGTTCAATGGGATTTAACTCTGCATGGTAAGGAGGCAATCTGAGAATTTCAATTCCTTTTTCACGGGCCATCTCATCTATAATATATTTTTCGAACTTGTTTTTATGTTGCCTTGTTATTACTAATAATTCTGCCTTCAAGGATTTAGGAGGACTAATAATATTTTTAGAATGAAGCCATCTTGAAATATATATTAATACAAAATTCCGAATCAATTAAAATACATACGATACGGCTATGAATAAATAAAGTCTGACTTATCTGTCAAAAGAACAGGTTTATTACAGTAAAAACCATGGAAACAAGATTAAATCTAGACAAAAACTATATTAGGCCGATCAGATGTATTAAAATTTAAATTTTAACTACAAATAAGCATTGAAGGATGAGGTAAAAATAAAATTCTACCTCTTGAACCTGTACTACGTTCTGCAAATTAAATACGGCACTCCTTTCTTCTGTATAGTATAGTACTAAAAAGGTTTGACTTTATTTAATTTCTGGCGTTTCAATCTGAAAGAATTCAATTTTAAATTTGCCGCTTTTTATCCATAATGACCTACAAATTTTGACAACTACTGACATACACATTTCTGGGTAAACATTAAGAAAATGGGGCCGGCTGGGATTTTCATGAAATTTTCACAGATGCTATAAAACATGATAAAATCAATATAGCAATAGAAATTTTTGCGCGGAAAAATATTTTTCACATTTTTTTTTGAAAAAATATATGTTGGGATACTCACTCCCAAGACAAACAAATTCAGTGCATTGAAACGATTATTTAACATATTTTTCCAGTACAAACGCATACATAACTTTTCTACCCGATAGTGTGAGACTACCCCTTACGGCTACTCACTAAAACCACCCCACTGAAACCACCGGACATTCCGGAAACCGTCTCTTCAGCATAACATCGGAATGACCGGGTTTTTGTTCTGCTATCTCACCGTGTTATACGGAACTTAAAATTGGCTAACTGGCTACTGTTGTTTTAATGTCAAGAATATTTTGTATACATTTTTATAATATAATATTTTATTATGCGGACAGTTTTAATATTTTAGGTTTTCATTATCATAGAGAGAGAGAGAGATAAAGAATGAATGCTTGTACACGTGTACTATTAACATAGATTTCAATTTTTTATTTTACAAGAAACTTTAAAGAGACATTTAAAATTCTCTATTTTCATAGTACATTTTAAGGTTAAGGTAAATAATAAAATCAATTGAACATGGAGTTTTTCTTATATAGTGATAAATAGAGTGAGCTGAGCGATCTTCTGTTGACGGGATGTGTGCCCTACACGCTGCTGTTGCCCGTCCCGGAAACGGGGCCTGTCCGCCGTGACAATTGGCGAAGATCAAGCGTCAGTAGATGTTGCCCTAAAAGGGTGAAATCTCCAGAAACTAGGCAACTTTTATTGGATTTAACTAACCTCTGTGACAAGCAGTTGATAAACGTCAACAACAGCTGCTGCCAATTGAAAATTAACACAGACAGCTTTTTTAATTTTCCCGCCTACTTTCAAGCCAATCGCCAATCAACTTACTATTTATCTCCCTTTCAGTAGTTGAAGTAGATGTCGCCCACTCCGTGATTTTCGCGAATTAATTAATAATTTGTCAGGTTATAAATATACTTAAATTATATACTCATTGGGCTGCTTAAAAATGTAGATTTGAATATTAAGAGCGAAGCTCGGTGACCAGATATTATTCTTTTATTTCTGGATGAGTATTTTCAAATTCTACATCTGAATCGTTTGATTTTCTTCTCCTTTTTAATAAATTAAAAGTTTTTCCAAACCAATATTAAGATCACGTCATCTAATACTGACAGTTAATTTGACATTCATGGCAAACCTTATTTTTAAACAATTATGGAATGAACATTCTGACACTAGAGTAAGAATGAAATACGTATAAAATACACAAAAGACAAGTGTTTCAGAATTTTCTTTCAATCTCAAGAGCGAGAATGTTTCTTTTCTGTTATTATAAGTGGTTTCAGAATAACTACATTCAGTAGTGGCCGTGGAGAAACATAATTCTAATAATCGCTGCACAATAACAATTCATAAAAGTAAAATTAAAAAAAAACTATTCGTTTCTATTCTATTTTTCAGGTCAAGCGGTCCTCTTCTGTCTTTCCATAGGCCACGATCCAATCGGTATTAAAGTGTCAGTAGTCAACAACGAAATTGATTATCCCAACGAACATTGTCCCCAAAAAGTTATAGGTTGTAACAATACGAAACTTAGTTGCAATTATTTAGATTTCGTTGCAAACAATTACTCCATAGAATGGGTAAGTAAATAACATTAACTATAAATCCATTTTATAATATGACCTACCCCATCATACCAACATACTGTAGTTTTGAATTACAAGCAAATTTTGGTTTTGGGACTTGCCGGCGACTTGGCCATCTTTTAGCGAGTAGCAGAACTAGAGCATGTTATGGAAAAGTAGTTCTTAAGCTAGTACAATGATTTTTAAGTGCAATTTCTTAAAAAGCGTCTATATTCATTTCGGTGGTAGTCAAAGGTAGTCAAGGCCTTTCTTGAATCCAGACTTCCATGGGGGGTCACGTCGGTATTTTTACTGGCGGGGGGGATCACGAAAGTATTTTTTACTGATTTCAGATTATCAAATATAATCTATTTTCGAAGTTGATTTTGAATTATTTATGAAGTGCAAATGGCACAGCTCTCCCAAGTGTTGCCGTAATGTTATTATTATTTTTTCCCCACTTTATTTGCAATCTGTTACAGATTTTAACAATGAGCAAATGGTTTGTTTATAAATTTGTCATGTAGGAAAAGTGTCCTGTAACAATTTTCTATAAATTATTAGTTAAAAACAAAAACAAAGGTTGAAAACTAAGTTTAAAACTTGGAAGTACATAAACACTACACTTTAAAATCTATCTTTTAAATCCCATTGCATATAACGCCTGAGTCTTCGTATCACCGTTGGTCTACGCGTTAGGTTTCGAGCTAGTCTGTTTGGATGTTTTTTTAAACGAATGTTGTACTTAACGTAGTATTTCGTTATTTTCGATTTCACAGAGTTCATCTGTAGGTCTCTCGCTATTAGATAATTTGGAACAAACCATAGGTTAGTCGATCTGGCGGAAAAAAACCCGATAAACGAAGTCGCTCCTTTCGAAAATTTCTTTTTGTGATTTCATAGATTCGAGGTCCCCCTTTCACGTGATCACTATATGAAAGCTAAGGAAGGTGTGGAGGGGGGTAAATTAACACGTAAAGATATGGAAAATCGGTTTTTTGCACGTAGCTCGCTGAGTTTTATTCGGATCGAAACGACTTCTATATATAAAATAAAGTACTCTCGAAAACGCTTAAACTGAATTTTAACCCGTCCAAATCGGTCGAGGGGTTCTTAAGATATTGCGATTTGAAAATATATGGATTTTCGCCGCGGCGAGAACACACCTAGAGCCCTGTTCGCGTTTTTCGCATGGAAGAAAATGACTTCGAAACTTGATTTTTTTTCCTCCGATAGATAGTTATGACCCAAGCATTATGTCTAAATTTCAACCCGCTACTTAAATTTGGGGGGGAGATGGAGGGCAAACACTGATTAATTTTTGACTCGAGGTAACTTTTTTAATTCTTGACCAATCCGGGTCATCAAAATGGCAAACTCTTTCATGAGGACACTGCTACAGGATCTATTAAGGAGATGATGGTTTTCGCGAAAACGGACAAATGGCGATCGAATTTCGGATTTTGCAAATTTTAATTTTTGATTTTCGCAACGAAAGAGTAAAATGAAGAAATTTGTTTATTCGCCATCGGTTGCGTAATTTTTTTCTCTTTGATTTGAGCCCTACAGAGACTCGATCTGATAATCAGGAAGGGCGGGAGAGGGGTAAACGCGTTTAGCCCTGTAGAAGGGCAACGGAGAGGGTTAGCGACTTCGTGTTAGGCTCATTTTCAAGGGCAATCAGTTCTCTTTCAAGATTTTTTTACAACAAAACTCTAAGTTTATAGAGGACTGCAGGTTTAAGTGATATATTTATAAAAGCAAGTGCGCTCGCTGAGCCGCAGAAAAATTAGATGCCGGGATAGGAGCTAAGCGCTCCCTTTTATATCTCGTCTCTTTCACATCATCTCTCTGCTCTCTCGCAAATACTATTCCAGCATCTAATTTCACGACGGCTGAGCGAGCGCACACGTTTTTATAAATATATCACGCACTCCCGCAGGCATTAATATAGATATAGCTTTGAAGTAACAAAATTTTGAAAGAGAACTGATTGCCCTTGAAAATGAGCCTAGCACGAAGTCACTAACCCTATCCGTTGCCCTTCTACAGGGCTAAACCCGTTTATCTCCCTCCCTCCCTTCCTGATTATCGGATCGAGTCCCTGTAGTGCTCAAATCGAAGAGAAAAAAAATTCCGCAACCGATGGCGCATAAGCAATTTTCCCCACTTTACTCTTTCGTTGCGAAAATCGAAAAATAAAATTTGTAATATCAAAAATTCGGTCGCCATTTGTCCGTTTTCGCTAATAACATCATCTTCTTAATACATGCTGTAGCAGTGTCCTTATGAAAGAGTTTGCCATTTTGCTGACCCGGATTGGTCAAGAATTAAAAAAGTTACCTCAAGTCAAAAATTAATCAGTGTTTGCCCTCCCTATCCCTATCCCTATCAAGTTTCTAAGTCATTTTCTTCCATGAGAAAAACGCGAACACGGCTCTAGGTGTGTTCTCGCCGCGGCGAAAATCCATATATTTTCATATCGCAATATCTCAAGAACCCCTAGACCGATTTGTACGGGTTAAAATTCAGTTTAAGCGTTTTCGCGAGTACTTTATTTTATATCTAGAAGTCGTTTCGATCCGAATAAAACTCAGCGAGCTACGTGCGAAAAACCGATGTTCCATATCTTTACATGTTAATTTACCCCCCCTCCATACCTCCCTTAGCTTTCATATATTGATCACGTGAAAGAGGGACCTCGAATCTATATAATCACAAAAATTTTCCTTCGAAAAGAGCGACTTCGTTTTCAAACCCAGATCTACTCCACTACCATGGAGCGTTGGTCATCCAGTCGAAGGACCTTTGATTGGAAACGTTCTAAGATTTCTATAAAGAAGAGCGATGCCGTTCCCCACAGCTGGATCCCGTAGCTCCGTTTTGGCTTTAGGATGGCTTTGTAAATTAGTAACTTATTTTTTATTCGAATATGTCAAAAAACGTCAAATTCGACACAGTACACAAGAAGAAGCACTTTTCGGCCTAGGACTTTTTTCGCTTTTTTTCGGACGGTAAACGTGAACTGTTCTATTTTATGTACGTGTTCTTGCAATTTTAGACAAGCAATATTTCTGTCTTCATGAGATGTAAGGATGACTGGATCGTCTGCGAATATTACTGACAGGCTCTTGTTGCTTGTAGGTAAGTCTGCGGTGTATAGGAGATATAATAGTGATCCTAGTACGCTGCCCTGCGGAACACCAGATTCTATTTTTTGCAAGGGTGTGTATTCTCCATGGTGTTTAACTAGGAAATGACGGTTTGTGAGGTATAGGTTGAGGATGGTAAAGTAATTTAGAGGTAAGGCTTTTTTAAGTTTGTACAGAAGGCCTGGATGCCAGAGCTTGTCGAAGGCCTGCGTTATGTCCAGGAAAACCGCAGCGCAGAACTTTTTTCTTTCCAGATCTTCACTGATCTTCTGGACGACCCTGTGTATTTGTTCAATAGTTGCATGTTCTTGTCGGAAGCCAAGTTGATGGTGGGGTAACAGTTGTTTCTCTTCGATTATTGGTTGTAATCTTTCTACAAGAAGTTTTTCAAAGAGCTTTAACAATATAGGTAGCAAACTTATGGGCCTATAAGATTTAGCATCTGTTTTGGGTTTACCTGGTTTCGGAATTAAAATTACTTCGGCAACTTTCCGTTGCGTTGGAAAATAACCTCTCCTGAGACTTGCGTTTATTATAAAGGTTACAAATTTTACTGCTTTGTATGGTAATTCTTGCAAGGTCCTAGCTCTGATGAGGTCATAACCTGGTGACTTCTTTGGATTTAGTTTAGTCTGTATAAATCTGGCCATTTGCAAGACAGAAAACTTTTTTATGGGAGGTTCTAGTTGTTAAGTGTTATTGAAGTATTCAAATACTTCGTTTTCGTTCTCAATGTCATCCTCCGTTTGCGTCTTGTATGGTTGAAAGACCTGTTTTAGATGATTGGAAAAGTGTATCGCTTTTTTTATGTTACCTTTAATCCATTCACCTTCGTCTGTACGGAGTGGTGGATTGTGTGTTTGTGGTCGGTTTAACTTTTTTGTTGCTTTCCAAAGACTATAATCAGTTGCTTCTGTTGGAGTCAGGTTTTCTAAATACTGTTGGAAGCCAGTGTTTCTGCTTTCATTCTGGAGATTTTTCAGTTCCTCAGCTGCCTTGTTGAATATTCTTTTGTCTTTTGGTGATCTTGTTATTTGCCAGCGTTTCCTAAAGATGGTAGGGTATCTAAGGTGTGACTTTTTTTGAATGCAGGCGTCGCTCGCCATGCACTTTCTTGTATGATATTTGTTAGATGTTGTACTGCCTCGTCAATCTCCAATTCGGATTGTAGAGATACGTTTAAATCTAGATTGTAGTTAATAAGCTCTCGAAATCTGTTCCAATCGGTGAATTTATTGGTTAAAGTAGGCGGTGTACAGGTTTCTAGAATTTCTGTACTTATTGTAATTAGTATTGGAGAATGATCTGAGCAAAGGTCAAAACAGGATTTTGCACTTATATCGTTTGACGGTATAGCTCTAGTAATGCCAAAGTCAACTAGATCAGGTACCTTGTTTCTATCTCTGGGCCAGTACGTTGGCTCTCCTGGCGAGCAATATTTTAGATTTTTATCTGTCATGGCCATATATAGTTGTCTACCTTTTGGCGTAATAAGTCGTGATCCCCAATGAGTGTGCTTGGTATTATAGTCGCCAAACGCTAGAAAACGGTTTCCCAGTGTGCAGAAAAATGCTTCGTATTCTTCTTTCTTTATTGCATGTTTAGGTGGTGAGTATACAGCCGAGATTGTCAGTGGTCCTTGCCAATCTTCAACAGTTATAGTAGTTGCTTGTAGCTTTTGGTTTCGGTAACTTGTTTCTTCACAATGCTTGATCGTGCTTTTAATTATTATCGCCGTCCCGCTGTGAGCAGTGCCATCAGGATGATTGGTGTGATAAATTGTATATTTCGGAATACGAAAATAACTTTTTGTGGTAAAATGGGTCTCGGAGATTAGCAATATATCTAAATTGTGATGAATAATAAAACATTTTACCTCTTCATAGTGTTGGGTTAACCCATTAGCGTTTCAAGCTGCGATTTTAATTAACATAATTAGTTGGTAAGCTTTGTAATTACTGTGGTTAGTAGGTTTAATAGTGTGCCCGTTTGTTCGACTAGCCCTTTTATCATATTTTTAAGCTCAACAAGATCAGAGTTTGATTGGTTATAGTTAGGTTGAGTTGCACTATTTATTTGCTCTTGATTATTGGCTGCTGCCTTGGCGTAATTTGTGTCGGATTGTGTATAATTTGTCTGGTTTTGTGTTGTGCCTTTAGTATTTGTCTTTGGTCTAAGTGGGGGGTATTTCTTCTTAAATAAGTCCTTGTATACTACGCAACCTTTATAGTTCGCTGGGTGGTTCCCTTCACAAAGAATACATTTTACATTAGTTAATCGTTCACTACGTAGGCAATCCTGGGTTGAATGATCCCCTGTACATTTTACACATCTTGGTCTTAACTGACAATGTTTTTTCGTGTGGCCATAGCGTTGGCACCTGCTACATTGTGGTATATCTCTCTTCATTCTAGGCGGCTCAAATTTTATTTTTTGGTGTAATAAATATTTTATGTCATATATGTCTTTGTTATTATCTGCTGCCGTTAAGTCAATAAAGAACATTGTCAGAGGAGATTTAGTTTTGTAGTGTTTTATGTTCCAAATATTCTCAACGGTATGCCCAAAAACCTCGATTTCCTGTTTTAACACATTTGTGTCTGTTGAGTAATGTATATTTTTGAGAACTACCCTGAAGGATCGTTCTGCTTTTTGCTTATAAGTATGGAACTCTGTTTTTTCTCTTCCAAGACCTTAATGGTTTTTGTGTAACTTTCTTTGTTTTTAGTTTGAATTTTGACTTGGTCAAAGTTTAGCACTCTAATTTCGTAGTTATTTTCTGCTATGGTTTGTAACAGGTTAGTTAGTGGAGTAATATTTTTGACACCCTGTACAAAGATCGGAGGAGGTTTAACCTCCTTACTTTCTTGGTTATTAGTGTCTGCTTCTTTTTCCAATTCCTGGTTATCGTCAAGTTCTGCGTACCTATTTGATGTTTCTATTGGCGAAGTCAGCCAATAATCGTTTATTTTTGTTTGCTTTACGGCTCTTTTATCTGGGCTAACTTTCTGCCTTTTTTTTTTGTGCTTTCAACTGTTGTCCACTCATCTGTATTGTTCTCGCTTTGTTGATGTTGACTGATTTGTTGTGACTGTTGTGGATATAAGGAGGGTAAAGAATAGGACATTAGAGGGTTACCTGGCATTATTTGATGCTGTTCACCGACCATCTGGAATTGTGTTGGATACACCACTGGTTGTGGAGTGTAACGTCCTGTCGGCATAGTTGGAACTTGATTGAAACTACATATTGCTTGAGAATTTGTCTGTGTTTATTTTTAGAGCGTAGCTCTCCCAATTATTTTTTCATTTTTCGAGATTTATAGCACACACACATTATTAATGAGTAATGATGCCAAAAAACTGTGTTGTATTGTTTTTCGTTTAACGATACAAGAGAATAAAAACTTGTCGATCTTTATCACGTACTTATAGCAGCCGAGACACGTCTGCATCCGTTGAAAGTAAAACGAATACTGATGTTATTATGAAGTATAAAAAAAACCATGTTCGTGCTTTGGGACTCCCCCCCCCTCCTGGATCCACGCCTTGCTCGTAGACAGATCGCGTTAAACTTTGCTTCATAATTAAGTACAGTACTACCAACTTGGGCAAAAAAAATGGTTTAAATTAACAATTTCCGGTACTTTTTTGAAATAATGTATATGGACTACCAACCTTTCAAGTAAATTTGAAATCCTCACAGCGCTGGCAGTTTCAATTAACACTTCCCGGTACTTGTTTGACAGAATGTAATATCAATTATAACTAAAAAACGACCCTTGACGTAAGTATGTAGCTTTATTAATTTAAGCTTCAGAAATATTACGTTTTCAACGTACAAAGTATGTCCATTTGTGCTAAGTTTGTTTATGTGCATTCATTCTTTTTGATTTTATTTGCGCTTAAATCGAATGTCAGATAGTAACGATTTTTTGGCCACTTTTTCGGCTATATGTGCACCAGTACGCAATGATTTCTGTTTAGGTTCGATTTAACTCGAAAAAACAAAATTTCATTATTTTTGTTAATTTCAGGAATTTGAAAAAACCGAAAGCCTTGCCAGAGATAGAGTGAAAAGTGGGAAATCGTGGGCAGTTGTGGTGGTTCCCCATAATTTTACCAGCGCTTTATGGGTGAGAGTTGAACAAAATAGAGACGCACCTCCTAAAGATATTTTGGCATCGACTATAAGTGTCTACCAAGACAAATCTAGTAAGTTTAATGTATAACTAATAGTAAACTTTACTTTATTTCAATAATTCAATTTTTATTTCTGCTGTATTACCAATCTGTGGATAATTACCTTATTTTCAGTAAATTTTTGGTTCCTTTCTGTTAACACTATATACAGGGTGTTTCATCGGTAAAAGTATACATTTCAAATAACCTAACCAAAAGCTACTCATAACCTATTCGATTTTCAATTTTTTCTGGTGATTTAAGTTTAGAACCCACCCTGTAAAAATTCCAAAATCAAAGAAAACTTATGCAGGAGGAATTGTTCATAAATTATAATAAATTCTAATAAAAATTATCTGATTTTCGAACCTAAAACCTAAAAATATTTATTGTGAACCAAATTCAACTATTGCTGTATAGGCCAGGAAAGAGATCCGAAACTGGCATTTGTTACGCAATTTTCTGAGCCAGGTCAAATCAAAGTGAAACCTTGTGGAATTACTTCATTTTTAGCCCAATTAGTGGAGTCGATCTGAAATTCGAAAACAGACTGATGAAATCGAGAATTTTTTTTTCCCAATCGATGAAGTCAGATCCCCCATCATTCCTGCATGATCTTTTCAACCCAGAGGATCTAAAGAACTTGAAAACGATTTTTCCAACAAATCTCAGCTGGGTTTGATCCCACAAAAAAATGTACTTTGTAGTCGCC
Organism: Crepidodera aurea; assembly: GCA_949320105.2. NCBI lineage: Eukaryota > Metazoa > Arthropoda > Insecta > Coleoptera > Chrysomelidae > Crepidodera > Crepidodera aurea. The sequence goes on along the minus strand of OX439479.2, from coordinate 25,539,998 downwards.
CTTGGTGATTTAAAAAATATTATTAGTCATCATATTTGATTCATTATTGTGGAAGTTATCATTAATGGAGTGCCGTTAGATTTATACCTCAAACGAAGTTGGCAGTGATCGAATTATCATTTTTTCTTTTGGAATGTGTTTTTGACACTACATACCGCTTTTACTTTTCCGCCCTCCATTACCATAGAAGAGGATAATATGAGGGCAAAACAAAAAAAGAAAAAAAAATTGCGCAATCTATAAATTATCCTTTTTTAATGAATTAATTTCATGAAAATAAACCCCTCCCGAGTTATAGAGCGTAGAAAATTAGAATTTTCACCACAAAAATCGTACATTTCTAAAAGTTTTTTTAAATATAACTGAAAATCTGTTAGTATTTCGTAAAAATTGATATGAACTAATTTTATGGCCTTGAGCTAACAATTAAAATGATTTTTTTTTATTTTTCTACGATTAATTCGAAGGAAGATATGGCAATTCAAAAATGGGTGTTTAAAGAAACTGGATGATTCTAGCATAAATATCTGGAAAAATATAACTTCCACAAAAAATGCATATAACATCTTAATAAGAGAACAACATTGGGAACATTTTAAGACCATCCCGAACCGTTTATCATAAGCATAAAAAAGTTATGGACATAATAAATTTGCCATTTTTTTAGCGCCATCTAGATTGTGATATTTGAAGAAAAAAAAATCGTTTTGTAGAAAGACGTAACATATGTTTCTACAATTGTCCAATCATAGTCATTTTTAGTCCTATGGGATAATTATTTTTTAAGTTTGGGTCTGTTAAAGTTGAGCAAAATTTTTGTTTTGTCAATTTTTGGTCAATAGCGTGAAAAGTATTGATTTTTGAGAGACAAGACTTTGAGCAAATGTTCTTCCGAATAATTTCCATTTTTTTGGTGTTTTTTATCTTTTGTCTGTAACGAGATATGACCGTTTGAAATTGCATAGAATTGCATTTATATAATATTATTTTTTCGGGTTAAATATTTAAAAAACGGTCATTCCAATGAAAAAGTTTGTCATAACATAATATTTCAGCCTAAGCTTTAAAATGGTTTATTGCACATCTCGATATTATCAGCCAAAAAAAAGTTACATTTTTTTTTAATAAAATTGAAAAATCGTAATTTTCTACGCCCTATAACTCGGGAGGGGTTTATTTTCATGAAAAATTGTATTTTTAACATTAATTCATTAAAAAATGATAATTTATCGATTGCGTGAGTTTTTTTTCTTTTTTTTCCTCACATTACCTTCTTCTATGGTATAGTGGAGGGCAGAAAAGTAAAGTATGTAGTGTCAAATAGTATAAATCTAACGGCACTACACTATAATGATTTAGTCACTTTTTTGCCTCGAAAAAGTGATTTTCCGGGCGCCATATTGAATATTCACTTTTTGTAACCTCAAATTCGTAATTAGCGCCCCCCAAAACCCCTAGCATATAAGGATTTTTAAAAATAAGCAATCTAGTAGCTGCCACCCCCTGTTGGGGCAAGGGGGCAATGTACCCTACCAAACTCAACTTTGATATTGGGCCAAAAATCAAGTAATTCCACAAGGTTAATTGCGTAGTCAAACCGAGTTTTTCCTGGCCTAGTAGTTAATATCGATAATAATTGCTTACTAGGTACTATTCAATTTAAAGAGTTGTTTCGGTTGTGCTGCATATCAACAAATTAAATTTTACCGTATTTTTTTTTTAGATGAGAATATAGCAACATTTTTAAACAGAGATTTACTATTTGGTTTCCAAAAGTTTGTTAGCTCTTTATTTGAAAGCTGCGGTTGGGATTCTAAAAATTTTCAATTACCTGTAACGGTAAGTATTTTGTGATTTTATCATTTCTATGTTATTTCTGTTTCCATTACTGTTTCAGTTTAAGACGCCAATTTATGGATACGAAAATCCAGATTTTACCGATTTTGCAGCACCCGGGGTAGTCCTAACGTAAGTATGTGAACTATATTTTTTGATCAATAAAAAAACAACAAAGACAAGTAATCTGAGTTTTGGTTGAGTGGTCGACGATAGTGTTTCAACTTAGTTGATAAACCAAAGGTTCCAATTTCCCAATTTAAGTAGTCTGAGCACAATTATCACCAGGCAAATATGCACATTGAAACGTGACGTATACAGGGTGTACCATAACAAATGGTCAATATTTTAATCATTTTAATCAGGACATCGAAATTACTAAATAACTTTGGGTCAAATGTTATCTACGACTAAGATACAGGGTGTTGAAGATAACATTTATTTTTCGTTTTTTTGCAATAATTTCTTTATTATTTAATATACTGACTTGGAATTTGGTATGATTATATTTTTAAGTTAGTAAATCATAAGCGTCTTATCAATTTTGATATTAGATAAAGAGGGCGCCACCTACACTCTACTGGATGAAGAAAATTATCATTTTTCTATTCCTGGTCTTTTTTGAATTTTTTTCAAGTCTTTATGATACACCCTGTAAATTTGAACAAAAAAGGTGTACTTGTTTTAATAGTATAAATTCAGCTCATTTCGAGATATTTGCATTTAAAATATTCTAGCCACAGTATCTATTTAATTTACTTTAACATATTTCAACATAGTAGACTTTGAAACTAAAATGAAAATGTACAGCTGTCAAATAATTAATTGTTAGATGTCATTTTGTTCACTAAATTCCATCTAAGTAGGTAATGAAAATGCCACTACACAACCATTTCTCTAATTCAGAAATGAGAGATATCATTTTTGTGTTTATGCACAAATAATTTTTACCTATTGGATAATTTACTAACAATTTATTAGAAATTTACTTCCCCTTTTTTTTATTAACCTTTCCTGTCAAAAGTTAAAACCTTATAGAACATTTACTAAATTTTAATTAGAATTTACTAACAATTTATTAGAAATTTGCTCCCCCTTTTTTTTATTAACCTTTCCTGTCAAAAGTAATTCATTATTTTGCCACCTTCAGTCTGAACCTAGCCCGGACCTTGTTAAAACCTTATAGAACATTTACTAAATTTTAATTAGAATTGACTAACAATTTATTAGAAATTTACTCCCCCCCTTTTTTTTATTAAACTTTCCTGTCAAAAGTTATTAATTATTTTGCCACCTTCAGTCTGAACCTAGCCCGGACCTTGTTAAAACCTTATAGAACATTTACTAAATTATAATTAGAATTTACTAACAATTTAGAAATTTACTCCCCCCCCTTTTTTTTTTAATTAAAAATTAGTAAATGTTCTATAAGGTTTTAACAAGGTCCGGGCTAGGTTCAGACTGAAGGTGGCAAAATAATGAATAACTTTTGACAGGAAAGGTTAATAAAAAAAAAGGGGGAGTAAATTTCTAATAAATTGTTAGTAAATTGTAATTAAAATTTAGTAAATGTTCTATAAGGTTTTAACAAGGTCCGGGCTAGGTTCAGACTGAAGGTGGCAAAATAATGAATAACTTTTGACAGGAAAGGTTAATAAAAAGAAAGGGGGGGAGTAAATTTCTAATAAATTGTTAGTAAATTATCCAATAGGTATTTTTGGTCCGGGCTGAAATGGCTTGGCCAGCTTCAGAGTACCGAAAAATTTTAAATTATATCATAATGAATGCAGATAATATTCTCACGCGCGGTGGCACGAGCGCTCATACCTCATACCTCTACTGTTCATTATAGTACTCTATACTAATAATTCGTTTTAGACCACTGAAATAGACGCCCCCTCTAGGTCAATTCCTGGTTACGTCACTGGAAAGGGCCCCCAAATGTCTAAGTGAATAGGGCCCCCTGAACTGTAAATCCGCGTCTGACCTCCAGACATTGTCAGCCACTTTCAAACAAAAATCGATGTTTCTAGTGAGACGTCTGAGACCTTAACCAGTCACCCGACGTTTTTTTTTTTAATAATTTAATTTACTTTTAATTTTTGTTGCAGTATTATCTTCTTCATGGCTGTGGCTCTTACTTCTGGGTCTATGATCATGGAAAGAAACGAAGGTATCTTGGAACGATCGTTGGTCAACGGCATCAGCGGTACTGAACTCCTCTTTTCCCAAATTATCACACAATTCGTAATTATGTTAGGTCAGACTTTAATGGTGCTCTTAGTTGCTTTTGTTCTTTTCAATCTGACCCAACAGGGTAACTGGATAACAGTAATGGCTCTTACGATATTGGCGGGAGTGTGCGGAATGTGTTTCGGTAAGTTTATAATTTGTAAATTGATAATTGTAATTGATTGTCTAAATATAATGGCGTTCTGATAATTCTTTAACCATTATGTAGGTGGTGCCTCTAATAAAATCTTTCGTTGATAGTTTTAAAGTTATAGCTCAGTTAAATTGTACACAAGGAGGGGTCGAAGTGGAAAATTATGGTGTAATTGTTTTTAGTGTTTTATTTTATTATTTTTGAGGTGCTGAACACGAATCTGAAGAAAAAATTTTCCCGCAAATGGAAAATCATCAAAAACCAATTTAACCAGAAGAATCTGTTTTTTTGGAGTTCTCCACTGCAAAAAGGATCCGTATGCAGATACATCAAATTTTTTTAGATTTTTCAGGCAACAAATTTAATGCCACCAGTTTTGTTTCTTCTTCAATGTTGTTATTTTGAGACATTTTTATTGTTTAACTAAAAACTTTTTCAAACAAGTAATACACTTTTAAATATGTTCTGTAATCTGACATTTCATGGCATGCTAAGATTTTTCATAATATTCAAAGAGGAACTAATTTGTGTTGCCTATATAAAGCTTTACTACTTGTTAAATATTTCAAGGTGTAAGAAAGTCATTTTCTAATATTTTTCATTTTTATAACTTTACTAAACTAACATGACTGTCATAATGAAAACTGTTTTACTTACATATTATTACCTAGAAATTAATATAAATAACATTTTTAAGTTTAAACTGGGTGACGTCATACAGTGAATAATAGGTATTATTATACTTAAGGAAGTACAAGTATAATGAATGTTTTATAGAACAGTCGTGGACAAAAGTTTTTTAGTGATCTTCAGCTTATAACTTGCAAGCTATTGTGGTCATAGTGGTCCGGTAGTAAAGTAAAGAGGGGAAAATTACCTACAATTTATATCTCTTAACATTTTTTGTACGTCGTATGGTTTCTAAGCAAAAGAGTGTTGAAATATCAGGAGAATAAGTAGTTTTTGGCAAATAACAAGTTATGTCAAGTCACTTGTCATTCGGTCTAGTTATTCTCATTTTTATGTGTTTAGTTAAGATACAATGGAAAAACTCGATCGCAATGTCCAGTGATAACTGTTTTATTTGTGAAAAAGATTTTAGTGAGGGTGTAGTGAAAGTGGTCAAAGAAAATGGAATAGAAACATTAGAAAGGGAGCTACCCTGATGAAAGTATTGAACCCGTGCCTAAGAAGGCTCGTATAAGTACAGACATATAAATTGGACAGACATTCTTATTAGGTACTGTTTTCATATTTATTTAATAAATTGCAAACACTTGGAATTAAGTCAATGATTATTTGTAGGCGTAGAAGAACTGGAAGTCTGCCTTGGAGAAATCATGGTAACCATGTTTAAGATGGCTCGTATACATAAATTGTACAGAAATGCACATCTTTTATTAGCCTATAGAATGAATGGTGTTTTTTGCTATTTTTCCAAAAAGGAAACCATACGATGTACAAAAAAAAAATTTGGAGAGATAAATTTTAGATAATTTTCTCATCTTTATTTTATTACTGTGACCACAATTGCAAATTATAAGCTGAAAATCACTAAAAAAAACATTTTTTTGTTGATTTTTGATGATTTCTAATATTTGCGGGAAACATTTTTGTTGGACAACTTCAGATTCGTGTTCAGCACCCCCAAATAAACCACTAAAAACAATTACACCAGAATTTACCACTTTAAACTACCGTTTGACTGAACTATTATACATGATAGATCCCTGTATATTATATTTAGTGGAGTGCCGTTAGTCGTAAAAAGTGAAAACCTCGGAACAGTGAATCGATTTTGATGGGGTTTTTGCATTGTATTTCTAAAATCTAATACTAAAAAGTCTATATATTAGAATTTGCCGATCTTTGTTTGCGGGGAAAAAAAAGAAAAGAAAACTCCGCAATCGATAAATTATCCTTTTTTAATGAATTGATGTTAAATACAATTTTTCATGAAAATAAACCCCTCCCGGGTTATAGGGCGTAGAAATTTTTTTTCAAAAATCAATACTTTTCATGCTATTGACCAAAAATTGAAATTGTCTTATAAAAAACAAAAATTTTGCTCAACTTTAACAGACCAAAACTTAAAAAATAATTATCCCATAGGACTAAAAATTGCTGGACAATTGTAGAAACATATCTTACGTCTTTCTGCAAAAGAATTTTTTTCCAAATACCACAGTCTAGATGGCGTTAAAAAAAATTAAAAAAAAATTATTTTATCCGTAACTTTTTTCTGCTTATGTTAAACAGGTCTGGATGGTCGTAAAATGTTCCCAATGTTGTTCTTTCATTAGGATGTTATACAGTGAGGATCATGTGTACATTGTGAAAATCAAAAGTCGACGTGTCTCGGCGATTTTCCTAACAAGAGTCCAGTAACGAGTTAGATAGGGGGTAACAATTATGCTCCGCACTGTATACATTTTTTTTGTGGAGGTAATATTTTTCCAGATATTTACGGTTGAACGATCCAGTTTCTTTAATCACTCATTTTTGAATTGCCATATCTTAAGATTCCTTCGTATTAATCGTAGAAAAATAAAAAAAAAGTAATTTTAATTGTTAGCTCAAGGTCATAAAATTACTTCATACAGGGTGACCCAGGGGTGTGTGCAAGCTACATAACTTTATTTCTACCCAAGCTATAGATTTGATGTTTTTTTAAATGATAGAGCCGACAATGAGGCACATTCTAAAAATATTTCTATTTATATACAGGATGTCCCAAATAAGATACACAACTAAGTTCTGTTTTTTTAAGTGGCTACCCTCATTTTTGTTACATACATATTTAGATTCGCCATTAAATTGTCGATATAACGCACCCGGGTTTCTTAGACTTATCTGCAATAGTTTTTGACTTATGTCAATTTATGTGTCAAAATAGCGTTGTACTTCATAACTGTTCAATCAACTTTTTTCCAGTCGATTCCTTAAGCTTTAGCGCATCTTTCGAGATGTAGACGAACTCGGAGTCGATGTTCTATCACCTACTACGATTTTTTGAAAATGACAAAATACAAGTAGCAATAACTCGATTTTTTTAAGCGCATCACCCTATATTTTATTACATCATTGCATGGAATTTTTTACGAGCTTTTTGTTGATATAGGGTTTGTGGGGTTTAGTTTGTAAAACTTACGAGATTTATGCAAAATAAGAAAAGTTTGTCGGTTTATTCGAGGAAAAAAGGAATCGAGTAGGCCGCTGTGGTAAAATTTGACAGATTCATACAATTTTGAAAAGAAAATGTTTCAACAAAATGAAAGTGTAATAGAAACAAAAAAACATTACAAAGTAAACAATTTTAGTAATACAATTTATTTATAACAAATGCTCGTAAGTCACCGTCACCATCATGTTCCACACAAAAATCATTATTTCTTGTTCTTGTAAATAGTATTACTAAAATTGTTTACTTACAAAATGAAATTGCAATATAAACAGAAATACACAACAAAGTAAACAATTTTACTAATACTATTTACAAGAACCTGAAATAATGATTTTTGTGTGGAAAATGACCGTGACCTAAGTACGAGCATTTGTTATAAATCAAAAATGTTTACATTGTTTCCTATTAATCATTCTTTCATGTTCTTGCAAATTGTATTACTAAAATTGTTTACTTTGTAATGTATTTCTGTTTCTATTTCAATTTCATTTTGTTGAAACATTTTCTTTTCAAAATTGTATGAATCTGTCAAATTTTACGACAGCGGCCTACTCGATTCCCTTTTTTCTCGAATAAACCGTCAAACATTTCTTATTTTGCATATATCTCGTAAGTTTTACAAAATAAACCCCACAAACCCTATATCAGCAAAAGTTCTTAAAAAATGTCATGCAATGATGTAATAAAATATAGGGTGATGCATTTGAAAAAATCGAGTTATTGCTATTTGTAATTTGTCATTTTCAAAAAATCGTAGTAGGCGATAGAACATCGACTCCGAGTTCGTCTACATCTCGAAAGATGCGCTAAAGCTTAAGTAATCGACTGGAAAAAAGTTGATTAAGTTATCTTGAACGGTTCTGAAGTTCTGAATTTTTTTGTGGATCTTTGCACAACGCTATTTTGACACATAAATTGACATAAGTCAAAAACTATTGCAGATAAGTCTGAGAAACCCGGGTGCGTTATATCGACAATTTAATGGCGAATCTAAATATGTAATAAAAAAACAAAACTTAGTTGTGTATCTTATTTGGGAGATCCTGTATATAAATAGAAATATATTTAGAATGTGCCTCATTGTCGGTCCTATCGTTAAAAAAAAACATCAAATCGATAGCTTGGGTAGAAAAAAGTTATGGAGCATGCACGCACCCCTGGGTCACCCTGTATCAATTTTTACGTAATACTAACAGATTTTCGTAATTTTCTAACTCCTGGGGTTTATTTTCATGAAAAATTGTATTTAACATTAATTTATTTGATCATTGAAACCGTCACTTTTATCTGTCGTACCTACAAGCAAAATCAAGGGTAGAGTTTGGGATTTAATTGGTTTTATTAATTTAATTTTTTATTCCTGACCGGGATATTATAAGCTTATAACATCATAGTTACGCTATCAATAAAAAGGTTTATAACTCACTTCACCAAAAATTTTGATAATTGATTACTTCTCATGTCGTTAATAGTACATGCATGGATACAATATTTCACCAGTAGGTGTAAAAATTAATACTTGAGACTGCTACAGAGAGAAAAAATAAATATTCCTCAAAATATGGGTTTATAAGATGTTTTTTGATCAAATATTTTTTTTTCTCTCTGTAGCAGTCTGTTTTTTAAAATAATCAAGCAATTTTAAATGAGAAGGAATCCCCCCAAAATTATATATGCCACTGGAAAAGGCGCCGCTCAACGTCAGCCAGCCTATTTAAAACGATTATTTCTAGTTACAGTGTAAATTGGCAACATTGGATTATTGCACACACTTGCTGATCTGTCGGGCGCTGTGTAATTCCAGAGAGAAGGTTGGAAAGTTTCGTCAATCCAAATATTGTTTTTAAAAATATATAAGAACTTTTTGCATGTAATTTTTTTCGTTACACAGTATCTGTGGGCAAAATTTATTTTATTTTGAATGTATTCTTCCGGAATTATTTGATTCCAGAATGCGCATAGCCGAGTGAAATTAGACGAAAATATTCTGAAAGTGGATGTAAGAGCTAAGGCAATTTTTTAATTTTTTCGATTTTATACACAAAGAGAAGCTTGTAAAAAATTTGTCAATAAATTTGGGATAGAGCTTCGCGAGATATTTGCCAAAAACGGCATTTTTGGTATTTCTCGAGTGGATTGATTCACTATTTTTTAAATATCTCCGGCTCTAAGAGTCGTTGAAAAATAAAAAAAAATAAAATGACCGTGATGAAGTAGAGTATCGATCCGTATCGTAGGGTTTTTTAAAAATGTATCCTAACCTCAAAAAACGAATTCGCGCACATTATTTTTTTTTACTGAATTGGCAATAAACAATCAATGAATCCTCGAATTTTCTTAAAAATTTGAGAAAATATGTCGAGAAGACATGGTAAAAATTAAAAAGAAAAAGTATTTGTCCAGCCCAAATCGGCATTTTATGTGTACTTTTGTCTAAGAAAATCCAACATTTTATTTCTTTATTTAAAGTGCCCAATTTAGGGAATAATAAAAAAATAAAAATTCAATTTTCATTTTTTTCCAATTTTTTATCGCGATATTTATATGATTGATTTTCTTAGAAAAACTGTATTTCAGTCCAAAAAATGTTTAAAAAAATATTTCAGGTTCTAAGTAAGATTTTTGTGAGGGAACAGATCAATATAAAAAATGAAAATCGAATTTTTATTTTTTATTAAGTATTCCCTAAATTGGGCACTTTAAATACAGAAATAAAATGTTGAATTTTCTTAGACACAAAATCCTTCTTTTTAAGATAAAACTTTGTCTCTACTATTGTTTTTCGAAAAATGGCGGCAAATTCATATTTTTTTTTCGAAAAATGCCGATTTTGGCTGGACAAATACTTTTTTTTTTAATTTTTACCATGTCTTCCCGACATAAAAATATATTTATTTTCTCCAATTTTTAAGAAAATACGAGGATTCTTTTGTTATTTATCGCCAATGCAGTAGAGAAAAATATAATGTGCGCGAATTCGTTTTTTGAGGTTAGGATGCATTTTTAAAACAATCCTACTATACGGATCGATACACTCTACTTCATCACGGTCATTTTAATTTTTTAATTTTTTTCCACGTCTCTTAGAGCCGGAGATATTTAAAAATTAGTGAAGCAATCTACTTACCAAAAATGCCGTTTTTGGCACATATCTCGCGAAGCTCCAGCCCAAATTTATTGACAATTTTTTTACAAGCATCTCTTTATGTATAAATTCGAAAAAATTAAAAAAAAATGCCTTAGCTCTTACATCCATATAAAATTCTAATTTCACTGCGCTAGCAGGGAAATTGAAGTGAGAAAAATATTTTTAAAATTAAAAGAGAAGAGCGTATAAAACTGTAAATTTAATAAAATGTCAAATCGATTTTAGTAGATTTTATTTTTTCAATGGTGTCCCTAATATGCCAATGAGTCTACCCAACTACAACTTAAATAAAATTAGGGGGGAAGTTTCGAAATCAAACTTGATGACGTCACAGCGTACTATTGTTAGGATATTTTGACGTTTGTTGAATATTCCTGTCAGTGTTTCATTATATTTAGTGAATGTCATTGCTGCTTTGTGTTATACATTTTATTAAAATCAATCAGAAATAAAGTAATCTATGTACCACGGGAATTAATGAGCCTTAATTGCCCCAGGCAATTGCTGTCCCTCGGGCCAGAGGCCTTCGGTACGCAAACCTTTCCTTCGGGAATTAAGGCCCTTATAATTTCCTTAATACATAAATTACTATTAATTCCAAACTCTCGTGGGCTTAATATAGTAATATCAGTTTAAAGAAATGAAACTATCGGTATGGCAACTAGGTAACTTTAAACTCACTACTTCAACAAAATTTTTCAATTAAAAATTAAGATGTTACATTTATGCAATACTATAATTTTAAATTTTTCAGGTTTTGTAGTATCCTGCGTTTGTGACAACGAAAGATCTGCCACATATATGGCACTGGGTAGTTTCCTACCGATCGTAATGCTCTGCGGCATCATATGGCCAATAGAAGCCATGAATGAATACTTGAAGATAATCTCCTTCGTTCTGCCTCTCACACAAGCCACTGAGAGCTTAAGATGTGTTCTAGCTAGAGGATGGGGATTAAAAGATTCTGCAGTGTATGGTGGATTTATCTCTCTTACTTTGTGGATCTGCGTATTCTTGACAATAAGTATATTAGTATTAAAATTCAAGAAGGGTTAATCTTACCAAGGAGGTAATTATCTACTTAGTTATTTTATAATTGTGAAATGTACTTAATCTTAGGTGAATAAATTATTTAATTTTTTCTAAATTTTAAATAAATAATTTAGAAGTACATAATTGAGTTATTTTCTTAAGAGGCAAGAGCACATTGTGACGGCTTCAACTTTCCTGTCTTTCACTTCAGCGACAAGTTGATGGAAATAAACATTATTTACTAGAGTATTATTATTCATTATTTTTTTCATCTGTCAAATCAGTCAGATTTTGTAGTTTCAGCCAATAAGAGTTCAGGAACCTAACCAATTATTGTGTTTTATACTGATTATTTTTTTCATCTGTCAAAACAGTCAGATTTTGGGGTTTCAGCCAATAAGAGCACAGGATCCTAACCAATCATTGTGTTTTATACTGATAAAACAGCTTCGTCGTTTTTGTTTTTTGATTAAACTATGTTTACCTTTTTTGAAATGTCAAATGAAAACATTTAACAATTTTTATTATACTAAAATGTATTGCAAATCTATGTTAATAACCAAATTTCAAAATGTATTTGTAAACTAACCTGTTTTTATTAGTTTATATCAAATCGCCTTTAACATTTTTACATACCTCACTTCAACACTTTTTGTTCATTAAATATCAGATTTTGAACACTTAAAATTAATTAAATTAAGAAAGACTTCATTTCATTCTTCTTCTTCGCTTTTATTTACGGCGCCGTTCCGCGGGGTAGCCAATCAAAAAATCGCCTTGGTGGCCATGTATGTAAAACTATAACAGCCTAACAGCTCAGGTTTCAATTTACATTGGTAAAGAAAATTTTCAATATTGGCGTGTAAAGTGTCTTTTGCATAAATGACTATGTTCTCTGTTTTTAATACAAAATGATTCAAAAAATAATCCTTTCAAATACGACTCGTCCTCTGAAATTTTATAGATTAAATTTTTGATCTTCATACTCAAACGCCTTTATTTTAGGCAAAACCACTCAAACTGATTTGAGATAAAATCACTCGTCCTGCGGACTCGTGATTTTATCAATCAGTTTGTTTTCGTGGTTTTCCAATTAAAGCCATTTTCGTGAAAACCAAAAATTTAATCGATAAAATTTGGAGGACTCGTGGTATTACCTTTGATTATTTTTTTCATCTGTCAAAACAGTCAGATTTTGTGGTTTCAGCCAATAACAACTCAGGATCCTAACCAATCATTGTGTTTTATACTGATTATTTTTTTCATCTGTCAATACAGTCAGATTTTGTGGTTTCAGCCAATAACAGCTCAGGATCCTAACCAATCATTGTGTTTTATACTGATAAAACCGCTTCTTCGTATTTGTTTCTTGATTAAACTGTGTTTACCTTTTTTGAAATGTCAAATGTAAACATTTAACAATTTTTATTATACTAAAATGTATTGCAAATCTATGTTAATAACCAAATTTCAAAATGTATTTGTAAACTAACCTGTTTTTATTAGTTGATTTCAAAATGCCTTTAACATTTTTACATAACATAACACTAAACTTAAAATTAATTAAATTAAGAAAGACTTCATTTCATTCTTCTTCGCTTTTATTAACGGCGCCGTTTCGCGGGGTAGCCAGTCAAAAAATCGCCTTGGTGGCCCTGTATGTAAAACTATAACAGCTCAGGTTTCAATTTAAATTGGTAAAGAAAATTTTCAATATTTGTGTGTAAAGTGTCTTTTGCATAAATGACTATGTTCTCTGTTTTTAATACAAAATGATTCAAAAAATAATCCTTTCAAATACGACTCGTCCTCTGAAATTTTATAGATTAAATTTTTGATCTTCATACTCAAACGCCTTTATTTTAGGCAAAACCACTCAAACAAACTGATTTAAGATAAAATCACTCGTCCTGCGGACTCGTGATTTTATCAATCAGTTTGTTTTCGTGGTTTTTCCAAATAAAGCCGTTTTCGTGAAAACCAAAAATTTAATCGATAAAATTTGGAGGACTCGTGGTATTACCTTTGATAAAACCGCTTCGTCGTTTTTGTTTTTTGATTAAACTGTGTTTACCTATTTGAGATGTCAAATGTAAACATTTATCAATTATTATTATACTAAAATGTATTGCAAATCTATGTTAATAACCAAATTTCAAAATGTATTTGTAAACTAACCTGTTTTTATTAGTTTATTTCAACATTCATTTAACATTTTTAGATACCTCACTTTAACACTAAACTTAAAATTAATTAAATTAAGAAAGACTTCATTTCATTCTTCTTCTTCGCTTTTATTTAAGGCGCCGTTTCGCGGGGTAGCCAGTCAAAAAATCGCCTTGGTGGCCCTTTATGTAAAACTATAACAGCTCAGGTTTCAATTTAAATTGGTAAAGAAAATTTTCAATATTTGTGTGTAAAGTGTCTTTTGCATAAATGACTATGTTCTCTGTTTTTAATACAAAATGATTCAAAAAATAATCCTTTCAAATACGACTCGTCCTCTGAAATTTTATAGATTAAATTTTTGATCTTCATACTCAAACGCCTTTATTTTAGGCAAAACCACTCAAACAAACTGATTTAAGATAAAATCACTCGTCCTGCGGACTCGTGATTTTATCAATCAGTTTGTTTTCGTGGTTTTTCCAAATAAAGCCGTTTTCGTGAAAACCAAAAATTTAATCGATAAAATTTGGAGGACTCGTGGTATTACCTTTGATAAAACTGCTTCTTCGTAATTGGTTTTGATTAAACTGTGTTTACCTTTTTTGAAATGTCAAATATAAACATTTAACAACTTTTATTTAGCATTATTATACAAAAATGTATTGCAAATCTATGTTAATACCCAAATTTCAAAATTTATTTGTAAACTTACCTGTTTATTCGTTTATTCACACACACAATATCAGTTTTTGAATACCCAAATACTTAAAAATCATTAAATCACTTTAAAACTGACAAATGTCAAACTCTATATCCGAATTTATTTCGGAAGCTCATAGTGGTTTGCTAGTTCAATTTCTCTTTTCGTCTGGAATAAAACCACGTATTTTCTTGAAAAGTTTTAATTTGACGTTTCGACTTCCTTAATCGGAAATCGTTTTCGAAATGACATAACAAAATATATAATAAAGAATTTACTATAGAAATAGAACACTAGATAATCTTACAAAAAATATGACATCATAGTACACGTAGAAAAAATTTTGAGATTGAAGATGTCAAAATCTGTTTCCATCATATTTTTGTGACGTCCTGCGGACTCGTGAATTTATCAATCAGTTTGTTTTCGTATAAAAAATTACGCTTTCTTGATGTACTAATACACAATAACAACAATTGTATTGAAACATCATTTTTTAGAAAAGATACAAATAGATATCTAAATTTTAATTCAAACCACTCAATTTGTGTTAAACGAGGTATTGTCAAATCTTTTTCCGATAGAGCAAAAACAATTTGTTCAAATGACAACATCCTAAATAATGAATTATCATTGTTAAATATGTCCTAAATAAATTGGGAAATTGGAACCTTTGGTTTATCAACTAAGTTGAAAACTGTTGTCGACCACTCAACCAAAACACAATTTTAACACACTCTACGCGCGTTTCGCCAACTATGTTGGCATCATCAGGAGTTGATGATAGACTGTATTGATTAAGAACAACTACAAGCAAATTTATAAATCGTGAACTTTACCGAGACATCAAAAATAAAGATCAATAAATTTAATTTAAAAACAGTTTTTCAAACTAATAATACATTAAAATCTTTAATAGTAAGTACAAAACCTTTTAATGAAATTCAAAACACAAAAAATTGTATTTACAAAATTCCATGCGAATGTAATAAATTTTATATAGGAGAAACATCTAGACCTTTTCATATTAGACTTAATGAACACCAATCATACATTAAAAATAAACAATTCGAAAAATCGAAAATATGTGAACATGCATGGGATTTTGGTCATAAAATACAATGGAATTCTTCAACTAGATTATTAAAAGAACCGAATAATTATAACCGCAAATTTAAAGAAGCAGCATTGATATGCTTAAATAATAACGAGTGTGTTTCTAATTGTTCGGTCGATATTTCAAAAATTTGGATACCTATTTTACAAAAAGAGTTAATTGCAAAAAGGATACCCTCTATATCGGGATAGTATCATAAGTTTTTTATCTGGTTTTTTCTTATGATAATATTAATACTACCTAAGGTTGTGAAATAAATCACACTTGTTCCCAAGAACAAAGACATTAAATGTCCTACACTGCACCAGCGTCTGGACTTCAACAACTACTCCTTGGGCTATATGCCCCCCCCCCCCAGATATTGAATTACGAATGTCCAGACGTGGTTTGGCGCCCGACCAAGTCGGTGCTTTAAACCAAAAACTTTGATTATTATTAAAGGAGCTTGCCATTCTTAGATCGGTTTCGGAATTATTGTTCCTCATCAGTAAGAAGCAGGCTAGGTCGACATCCTATCCCTAAAGGATGTCTGAAAATGAATTCGACTCGCCTCGCTCTTGATAAAAGTATTCACGTATATCAAGAACGAGGAGAGCCCAACGCTATCTTCACTTTCATAATAAAATCAAAGTTTGCAAAACTATAGAAAACTATAAAGGCGGTGGAATTTTTTGAACCATAAAAATACCAAAAAAGAAGGACCATGGGCGTAACAAAACTACCTAAGGTTGTGAAATAAATCACACTTGTTCCCAAGAACAAAGACATTAAATGTCCTACACTGCACCAGCGTCTGGACTTTAACAACTACTCCTTGGTCTATATGCCCCCCCCAGGTATTGAATTACGAAAGAGCGAGGCGAGGCGAGTCGAATTCATTTTCAGACATCCTTTAGGGATAGGATGTCGAGCTAGCCTGCTTCTTACTGATGAGGAACAATAATTCCGAAACCGGTCTAAGAATGGCAAGCTCCTTTAATAATAAAATCAAAGTTTTTGGTTTAAAGCCCCGACTTGGTCGGGCGCCAAACCACGTCTAGCCTTTCGTAATTCAATACCTGGGGGGCATATAGCCCAAGGAGTAGTTGTTGAAGTCCAGACGCTGGTGCAGTGTAGGGCATTGAATGTCTTTGTTCTTGCGAACAAGTGTGATTTATTTCACAACCTTCGGTAGTTTTGTTACGACCATGGTCCTTTTTTGGTATTTTTATGATTCAAAAAATTCCACCGCCGTTATAATATTAATAAGAAAACTTCATTTATGACGAAGTATAAATTCTCTTATAGGTAATATGCAAATGCGCTATCCTTTCAAAATTCGTTCCCAGAAACGTCACAAAAATATGAATGAAACAGATTTTGACATCTTCAATCTCAAAATCTTTTTCTACGTGTACTATGTTGATGTCATATTTTTGTAAGATTATCAAGTGTTCTGTTTCTATAGTAAATTTTTTATTATATATTTTGTTATGTCATTTTGAAAACTATTTCCGATTAAGGAAGTCGAAACGTCAAATTAAAACTTTTTCAAGAAAATAAGTGGTTTTATTCCAGACGAAAAGAGAAATCTCTATCCGAATTAAGCCAAACGCAATCCCGTATGGCTTGGTGGCCCTGTATTTAAAACTATAACAGCTCATGATGTTTCAATTTAAATTGACAAAGAAAATTTTCAACATTTGTGTGTCAAGTGTCTTTTGCATAAATGACTATATTCTCTGTTTTTAACATAAAATGATTCAAAAATTAAGCTTTCCAAATACCACTCGTCCTGTCACATTTTATAGATTAAATTTTCGGTTTCCATACTCAAACGCCTTTATTTCAGGCAAAACCACTGAAACAAACTGATTTGAGATAAAATCGCTCGTCCTGCGGACTCGTGATTTTATCAATCAGTTTGTTTTCGTGAAAACCAAAAATTTAATCGATAAAATTTTGAGGACTCGTGGTATTACCTTTGATAGTTTACCTTTTTTGAAATGTCAAATATAAACATTTAACAAATTTTATTTAGTATTATCAATTATTATACTAAAATGTATTGCAAATCTATGTTAATACCCAAATTTTAAAATTAATTTGTAAAGTAACCTGTTTATTCGTTTATTTAAAATCGCTTTAACACACACATAACTCACTTCAACACATCCTAAACACTTCAAATTACATTAAAACTGACAAATGTCAGTCTAAACGGATTAATCCGCAATCGCGCGCATGCCTTACTGGCCCTGTATTTAAATGTATAACAGCTCAATATTTGACTTTTCAATTTAAAAATTGGAAGCGAATAGATTTATGTGAAATTGTAAAGTGTCTTTTGTATAAATTACTACATTCTCTGTTTTTAATGGTTCAAAAAATAACCCTTCCAAATACAACTCGTCCTCAAATTTTATAGATTAAATTTTAGGTTTCCACGCTCAAACTCCTTTATTTCAGGCAAAACCACTCAAACAAACTGATTTTATCAAAATCAGTTTGTTTGCGTGGTTTTTCCACACACAATCACTGACACAGACACACAATCACTCACACACACATTGTAGAACTATTCAGGACCACAAAGACCACCCTCATATAACTTACATGTCAGTAAAGTCAGTTAAAAGCTTAAAGCCCAGGCATTCTGGACCAGTGTGCGACGTTGTTTATTTATTTATTTATTTATTTATAGTAAATGGAATACAAACGGGACAAACCCAGAATTAGTATTCACAAAAATATAGACTAAATAATAACATGTGTGCTCCTTATAATAATAGATATAAAAATACAAACATACTGCAATAACCGCTTAAGCCTATATATAATTTCAACTTAGTATTAAAAGTGTTCAGGGAACAAGAAAAAATATCAACCTCTGAGAGATTACATAAATTATTACATGTTTTTAGGCATCTATTCAAAGGGGAGTTTAAGTAATAATTAGTATGCGATGAGTTTAAGTAAAAATTATTTTTTATTCTGGTATTATGAGATGGCACCGTATAGTATAAATCACTTAATAAAACAGTACGATCTATTAAATTATTAGCTATTTTGAAAATAAATTTTGCATCTGCTATCATTCTGCGATCAACAAGTGAAATCAATTAGCTTTTGACAGATAATATTAAAGCAATCGGGATTGTTATCAAAACATTTCTTATTAACCAATTTAAAGAATTTATTTTGTATAGATGTTAGTTTGTTTATGTAGATATTATACTGGGGATGCCAAATAACAGAGCAATAGCTTAATATACTATTAATATATGCCATAAATAATGACCGTAATGTAAAGGGATTTTTGAAGTCAAAGCAAATACGTGATATAAACCCCAAGATTCTGTTCGCCCTTTTTGAGATATAATAAATATGTTGATCGAACAGCATTTTGGCATCAAAAATAAAACCAAGGTCTTTAATTTGACTAACAGTTGCAAGCTTTTCGTTACATAAAGTATAATTATTCTGAAATATATTTTTATTACGTGAAAATGAAATATGATAGCATTTTTTTAGATTTAAAAATAAACTGTTATTGTGACAGAATAGCTCAAGTTGCCTAATATCCTCCTGTAATAAAGCACTGTCTTCAAAACTTTTAATGGAGTGATAAACCTTCAAATCATCAGCGTACATTAAAAACTTGCCAAATTTAAAACATTTAAATATATTATTAATATATACGTTAAATAATAATGGTCCCAAATGTGACCCTTGGGGTACCCCAGAAGTTACTAAATGAAATTTCGATATACAACTGCCAATACTAACGGCCTGTAGTCGCCCTGTTAAATATGATTCAAACCAATTAAGTAAACTACCGTGCACACCGACCTCAGCGAGTCTATGCAACATAATTCTATGACTTATCTTATCGAACGCCTTACTGAAGTCAGTGTACACAGCGTCCACCTGAATATGGCTATTTAAGTTTTTTAGTATGTATTCAGAATACAGAAATAGGTTAGTTTCAACCGAACGATGTTTTAAAAATCCGTGTTGCTCGATGTTTTTCTCAACATCAAAATATAAAAAATCCTTTATAATTCCTTCAAAAATGTTTGATAAAATTGATAGTTTTGAAATAGGCCTATAGTTTTCAATGTACTTATTATTACCGACTTTCGGTATAGGAACTATGAATGCTTTTTTCCATGCCTGTGGAAAAAAAATGCTCTAAGGGTCATATTTCGGCAGATATCGTCGAAAAACGGACTAAGTGTGAATATAACGTCCAGTAGATTTGTTATGCAATCATAAATAGAAATGTACAACTAACCTATTAGTTAGAGAGATGGCAACCAAAACCATGTTTCATAGCAGCCCGGCTAAAACCGTGTAAAATCGATAGATTAGATGACCCTATATTCGATCCAAATCGAAGAGGCCAACGTAAACATTGGAGAGACGCAGTGATCACGCGAAGCCGCAGAGACGTACTCATAAAGTAAAGTAAATTAAGAAAAATCAAGACGACCGAGTAAAAGTTCCGCAAGGGAGGTGGGGGAAGCGAAATATACGTTTTTGAGGGTTGGATATTCGTTTTTTACGATTTATGGCAGAAATATGCGTCCTATAAAAAGTTTAATATAAAAGTTGTAGATAATTACAAAATCTAAATCTTTTATATTAATCATTTTTCAACATAACCTCAAAATTATCGAGATAATCATTAAAAACTATTTTTTGTTTCTTTTTAATTTTTATCTCCCGCAAAAATAATTATAATATAAATCTTGGTGAAAACGTTCTTTTTTGTGTTTTGAATAAGCTGTAATTTTTAATATTTAATTTACAAACGAAACTACTATCTGGTAGGTATCTGATTAGTTACATGTTACATTCAATTTGTCTGATATCATTTTTTTCGACATCTGGGCAATGTATTCAATCGTTTACGACCAATTTCAGACATATTGCTATGGGTCAGTGACGTCAGATTTGTGGAAATGTCCGAAATGCTATAAAAATGTAAGGCGACAGGTTTTTTTGTCTGAAAATTGATTTTTCCGCATCAACTGGCCCGACTTTATCTATAAAAGTGACTTTCAGACTGGCTGCTGTAAGTTTTCTTTTGAAAATGGTCTCCTGGGTACGCGCTACAATCTCGGTGTCTGAAAACTGTGTTCTCTGTGTCTCAGTGCTATTATCTAACTACATTCCGGAATTCAGATAGGTCCGACAATGAGACACATTCTAAAAATATTTCTATTTTTATACAGGATGTCCCAAATAAGATACACAACGAAGTTCTGTTTTTTAAATGGCAACCCCCGATTTTTGTTACATATTTAGATTCGCCATTAAATTGTCAATATAACGCACCTAAGTTTCTTCGACTTATTTGCAATAGTTTTTGACTTATGTCAATTTATGTGTCAAAATAGCGTTGTACCGAGATCCACAAAAAAATTCAGAACTTCAGAACTGTTCAAGATAACTTAATCAATAGACCCATCTCATATCTCGCATTTTAGCTAGAGCTTATGCGCGAAAAAGCGGCGGGTGGTTTGAATCTAGTAACTTTTATACCTATCCTTGTCTAATTTTACCCCAATTATTTTTATTGGGTTGGCCGTTCTAGTACGTGTTTGTTGTTGATGTTGATAAATGTAAATAAATGAAAATGAAAATATGGATACACAAATTGCAAATAAAGAAAGCGTACACATAAACCAAGAGTTATTGTACATTCCAAACGCATCGCTTCAACAGTATACTACATACAAAAATTCAAGGGGAACGACAAAAAAAAATTTTAGGCCTAAAAAGGGACAAATTGGAGTTGTTCAAAAACATTTGTACAAGAGAAAAGTCACAAAAAATCACAAACTAACCCCTTTAAATGAATTTTTCCTGACATTAATGAAATTAAGAAGAGGATGTGACTAGGAAATGTCAGATATGTTTAATATTTCAAAAAGTGCTGCTGGTAAGATTTTTTTGGCATGGATAAATTTAATGTACGTCAGATTAGCAAAATTAAATACAAAGGAACGTCAACATTGAAGGCTTATAATGATAGTCCCAGGGAAGCCATAATTTTCGTTTCAGCCTTTTATAAAGGTACACATTTTTCATAGTAATTTTATTTCAACCATAATACAAAATAATATATTTTCAGGTTCCATATCAGAGAAAAAAATTGTTGAAGAAAGTTGATTTCTAAAGTTCTTAAAAGAAAAGTGGAAATTGGGGAACTGAATGGAGATGTAATTTTAGCTGTCAAAGGGTTTGACATTAAATCAATTTTAGAAGATATTGGTATATGTTTACATATACCAACTTTTCGTATAAATGGTATACAATTCAGACCACCAGAAATTGAATACATAAGATAAATAGCGAGAGAAAGGATTTATGTAGAGAGAGCTATCCGAAGAATAAAAACTTAAAATTTTATCAAATAAAATTCCCATTAATTTAATAGGTTGTATCAATCAAATTTCTATAGTATGTGTCTTTCATACAAATTTCATGTATGAATTAAAGAAATAAAATATATTTATGTGTTTTTATGTATAAAATAAACTACAAAAATTGCTTTTTACAAAAACAAAATATGTATCTAATCAATGCACACTTCTTTTATTTTTAAAAATAAATTGTGGCCCTGAGAAGAGCCCTTTGCATTTAGTTTTTTAAAACTAAAATTAAAACCTTTGTTAAAAACATATACACTATTTCGATTAATTTTATTGCTTTTAGATGAAATAGTTTAAATTTATATGTTACGCAGAATTGGTGAGGATTTTTTTTTGCATTAATTAAGATATCCTATATTAAAAATTCTGGCCCTAGAAAGGGCCTGTTGCATTAAAAATTATTTTCTTTTGACTAAACACAAATCGCTTTTAAAATAACTGTTTAATTTTCAGATAATTAAACATGTAAACTCATATTCGTTCAACCGGCAACGCCGCACCAAAATACATTTGCAAGCGGCGTTCAAACCAGGAAGCGGTATCGTCAAAGATAATTTTTTGCTCTATTTCACAATGATGGTATCAAGCCATAAATATAACCGTCTCGTCTAGACAATAGAAAAAATTTTACATGCTTGTTTACGCGGCTCACGCTAAAGAATCTTTCGAGAAGGTGTTGCGCAATCCGGAAGGGAAGATTTTGAAGCGACTGAGGTTCGAGAATTAAAACAGTGTGTTGCTAGCCGCGAATCAGGCTAGGACCCTCCAGTGTCTAATTATCACTCACGCAGAACCCACGCAAAATAATATTTTCTGAATGATGTGATCATTTCTTTTAATTCATTTTTCATTAATATGTGTTAGTGCTTGTTAAGCACATATTAATTATAATACTTGTTCATTGATTACTAGTTTAATGTAATCCGTTGTTACATTGTTGTTTGTTCATTTATTTATTTAACAGTTTAATAAATGGTTAAATAAAAGTGTTCATTGTTTTTGTTGAATGGAGTTGAGAAGACAAAATATTACAGTCCACTTAGAATACAACGATGCAGTTTAAAAAGGCGGTAACACATTGTTGGCCGTCCTGGGAAACTGGCACAACATAGGGTTTATTCCAGAACCCTCAACATGGTCCAATCGATCCGGATTTAAACCAGAGAAAAAACTTCTTTCTTCAACTCTCCAGGAATAGTCCAGAGATTTTCCTCCAGGTTCCTGAGCGATTCCAGAGATTCTTCCATGATCCTGAGCGATCCAGTTCAACTCTTCAACTTCATCAGTAGGCCTATAGTGGCTTAAAAACTTCAAGCTTCAACCTTCAAACCTTCAAGCAACTCTTCACAGCAAGAAATTGTAAAGGTATTTTTTGTAAAACTCATTTAAACTCGTTGTAACCACTTAAAAGCGGTCCGATAACAATCGTAGGCTTGTGGTAAATTAATGCACACATTTTTTCGTTACATTTACGTATAAAAAACTTTCATTGTATTTTAAACTTACCAAATTCTACGGTGCATGCGCTAACGAGCCGGCCGTAGATATTTATTTACTTACTCTACTGTAAACTATCAAACATTTATAAAAAAGAAAACATTTCGTATTTATGTATTCTACATATTTTTAGCTATAAAGCTCAGATACATGTATTTTTTCATTTTTTCTTAACATATAAAACATTTGTCGCATTTTATACATTTTTTTCTGTAGGAATTTAAATTTATATATAATTGTCGTATACTTTTGACCTATAACATTTATTTGTTTTTACTTATTTTAACAAGGTAGAATAAATTTTTGCATACTTCTCACTTTTAATATGGACTCATACAAAAAGTCCAGGACTGCAGCTAAAGCCCAGATTACGAGGCTTGAAAGCTGGTTTCAAACAAATCATGATTCGCTTACAATAAACTCTACTGAAATTTCTTACAGAATTAATCAATTAGAAGCCAATTTTGAAAAATATAATATCGCTCAAGACGAAATTGATTACTTATTAAGCATTGACGCTTCTCTATCAGATGTCGAAGTTAGAGAAGATTACGAAAATCACTACATTCAATTATTAGTAAAATTTAAAGATTTATTCAATAAACTAAATAACAGAAATACTGTAAATTCAACTACAAATCAAAGTACAAGTCGTCACGTTTCACAAAATATTAAGCTTCCTGAAGTTAATATTCACAAATTTTCAGGCAACGCCTTAGAGTATAAAAGTTTTATAGATTTATGCAATGCTTTAATTACAAAAAATGACAATTTATCAGATGCTGAAAAATTATTCTATCTAAAATCTTTTTTAACTGAAGAGCCACTACAACTGATTAATCAGTTACAAGTCACTAATGAGAATTTTCCAATTGTACTAGATCTTTTAAATAAACGGTTCAATAATCCTAGACAAATTTTAAATAACCATTTTATTCAGTTGTTGGGGCTTAATAATGTCGATAAACAGAATCCACAATCACTCAGAAAATATATTACTCGTTCAAAAACCATAATCGATTCCTTGAGTAACCTGGCATTGACACCAGGTGAAATTTTAGATTCATTTCTCATACACATTTTAGAGGGAAAATTAGATTTCTTTACAAAACAAGCATTCGAACAATCAATCGATAAAAATCAAGCTTTACAAGTAGCAGACTTTTTTGAATTTCTAGAGGATAGATGTGTCTCTTTCGAGAATTCCGCTAGTTTTAATTTCGCCCAAAATAAATCAAATAATAATCAAACCGCTTCAAATTCGACTAATAAAAACATTCCTAAAAATCAAAAAACCTTTTTGCAAACAAATCAATCTTCAACTAAAAACACATTTACACATTCGACAAATTCACATTTTTATTGCGTATATTGTAAGAATAACGATCACGTAACGTCGCGATGCCCAACATTTGTACAACTTCCGGTCAAGGAAAGGTATAATTTTATAAAAGGTTGTAACGCCTGCATAAATTGTTTATCAAAATCTCATATTTTAAAAGATTGCACTTCAAAATACACCTGTCGCACGTGTGAATGAAAACATCACACCGTTCTACATTTTCCAACTAACGAATCTAAAGATAATTTTACTAAAAATAAAAATAACAACTTTCAAAATTCACATTCAAATAATTCTACGTTTTACCACAGTTCGACTCCCCAAGGTCAAGCGCCGACGGGGGCGACTGCGTTTACACAAAATGCTAAAAGCGCTTTGTCAGCAACGGCTGTTCAAAACAATCTTGTATTATTAGCTACTGCACAGGTACAAATCAAAACAAAACATGGTAAATCAATTACAATCAAAATGCTGTTAGACAACGGCAGTCAAACTTCGTTTATTTCACAGTCATTATTTAAAAAACTAGGTTATAAATCATATCCCAACAATTTGCATATTTCAGGGATTCTTAACGAATCCAGTCAAGTTTCTCAAAGCGTCGACGTTACTGTACTTTCTCGTAAAACTGAAAAACAATTTAAAATTTCATGTTCCATTGTTCAAAACATTACGCAACAATTGCCGCAAGTTGCAATTGATATTCAAAGGTTAAACATACCTCAATATTATGTTAAAAACTTAGCTGATGAATCTTTCAATATTCCCTCCTGTATTGATCTTTTGGCAGGAGCGAATGTATACTATAAACTCCTTAAGGGAGGTTTCAAGGACTTAGGTAGGGGTCGCCCTACATTAATAAATACTCATTTAGGTTGGCTGCTATCAGGCTCAATCCCTCAATATTGCTTACAAACTGTACAACGTGCAGAAACCCGAGTACATTCATTATTAGCCATTAATCGGCAACAAAACTCAATCGAGGAAGACACTCATTGTCTTATCGAGAAATTTTGGAAACAAGAGGAGATCAACGCTCCTAATCCAATTTTATCGTCCGACGACGAAATTGCGGAACAAATATTTTTGGATACTACCATTATTTTAGAAAATGGTACATATCAGGTAGATTTACCTTTAATCGACAAACTTGCCTTCACTTCGCTTGGCAATTCGTATTATACGGCTAAAAACCGATTTCTCATTCAAGAAGCCCGGTTACATAAAAATCCACAACTTTTGACACTGTATCGTGAACAACTTTTGGAGTATATACAATTAGGACAGGCTAAAAAAGTTCCTTTCTCTCTAACAAATAATTCAAATTCGAATAAATATTTAGTCCCACACCTTTGTGTGTTCAAAGACGGTAGTACAACTCAAACACGAGTGGTCTTTGATTTTTCTGCTAAATCTTCTACAAATCTGTCTCTAAATGACATATCCCTTCGCGGACCTCAGGTGCAACCACCTTTATTTGACATTCTATGTCGTTTTCGTTCGTTTAAGTACGTACTCACTGGCGATATTCAAAAAATGTATCGTCAAATTCAAATAAATCCTAACCAAACATTTCTACAAACTTTATTGTGGCGAGACTCACAAAATGAACCCTTTGAGTGCATAGAATTAAATTCTGTTGCATTCGGTCATAAATCATCTCCTTTTCTTGCTTGTCGTGTACTCAAAGATATTGCAATCAAAAATCCATAATTTTATTTAGCTTCAAATTCACTGCTCACTCAAACATATGTTGATGACATTTTGACAGGAGCCCAAACTATTTCAGGTTTATCCAAATTGGAAACTGAATTACACTCAATTTTAAATAAACATAATTTCAACTTACATAAAATAAAAACTAATATACTTCATGAAAATGCTTCGGAGCAAAATACTGCTTCAAATATTTTAAATCTCAATTTAGACAATGAACATTCGGAAAAAATTCTAGGTTTACACTGGAATTCAACAACCGATCTTTTTTATATTTCGACTCCAAACAATTTAACTTTTAATAAAATCACTAAACGTATCGTTTTATCCACTATTGCGAGGTGCTATGATCCCCTAGGCTTAATTAACCCTATAATTGTTTCAGGGAAACTTTTAATGCAAACTCTATGGTTATCCAAATGTTCTTGGGACCAGTCTATAACAGACACTGATTTTTTAGCCAAATGGCAACATTTTCTAGATCAAATAAATTTCATTAAAACCATACAGATTCCTCGGCGGATATTTTCCGATCACAGTATCATAAAAATCCAACTTCATGGCTTCAGTGACGCCAGCAAAGCAGCTTATGGCTGTAATATTTATTTTGTTTCTTTTTACGAAAATCATATTCAATGTAACCTAATATCTGCAAAATCGCGAGTAGCACCTATTAAACCCACAATAACTATTCCAAAACTCGAACTTTGTGCCATGAAGCTTTTGGCCGAACTAACTGCCAAAATTTTACATATTTTTGAAAAACAATTTTCACTCGAATCAATTAATCTATGGTCCGATTCACAGATCGCATTATCCTGGATTCAAGCACATCCCTCAAAATGGGACACGTATGTCAGTAATCGTGTATCCCAAATTCAAACACTTGTACCCAACGCCACCTGGCGATATATTGATTCAAAATCAAATCCCGCAGACATGCTGTCTAGAGGAATTTTTACCTCTGAACTTTTAAACTTTTGGTACTCAGGGCCCAAATTTCTAACAGACCCTTCGTTCGATATAAATGTCTGTCACAATTTTAAACCAGTCGTTTTGCCCTTAAAAACCAGACAATCTACTATTGTCGCTAATTTTTCAACTCACCTCGTAATCGAATCCACCGAATTTTGGTATTCGATATTCTTAAAATTTTCAAAGTTTTCTAAACTCCAAAGAACCATTGCATATGTTCTTCGATATAAAAATAATTTAATAAATAAAAATAATAAATTTACTGGAAATTTATCCATAACAGAATTAGACTCTGCTTTGACATTCATAATTAATATTTTACAAAGTAAATATTTTCCTAAAGAAGTTCATGCATTAGATAACAAATTAATTATCGCCAACAAACAAATACTTTCGTTAAAACCCTTTTTAGATTCATACAAAGTGATCAGGGTTGGTGGCAGACTGTCACAAGCTGATATTAATTATTCCCAAAAATATCCAATACTTTTACCTTCCAAATGTCATGTAGTGAAGTTATTACTCACTCTTGAACACATTCGATTAGGACATAGCGGTCCTCAAAATGTTCTGTCCAATATCAGACTTCGATATTGGCCGTTGAATGCTCTAAGAGAAATTAAAAGAATCATTTCAAATTGTATCATATGTTTTAGATTTAATGCTCAGACTGCTCAGCAAATAATGGCCGACTTGCCAGCTGATCGGGTCACAGTATCTCGACCTTTTCAAAAGGTAGGAGTTGATTTCGGAGGTCCCTTTCTCATAAAAACCTCACATTTACGAAAAGCTCCAGTTTCAAAGTGTTATATTGCAATTTTTGTATGCATGGTCACTAAGGCCGTACACATTGAATTAGTTTCTAGCCTCAGTACTGAGGCATTTATCGCATCTCTTAAGCGTTTCATTTCTCGGCGAGGAAACCCCTCTGTCATTTACAGCGATAATGCTACCAATTTTCAAGGTTCACGTAATTATCTCAAAGATGTTCATATTTTTCTTAAAAATACTTCAAATACTTTGTCCATTAGTGATTTTCTATCAACAAATGAAATTCAATGGAAATTTATCCCTCCTAAAGCTCCACATTGGGGTGGAATTTGGGAAGCTGCAATTAAAAGCGCAAAATATCATTTAATTCGAATTATAGGAAACAATACTCACACTTTCGAACAACTTTCAACAATTTTATCCCAAATTGAGGCCATTTTAAACTCTAGACCCTTATACCCTAATTCAAATGACCCAGGAGATGGGCTACCACCGACTCCTGGTCACTTTCTAATAGGAACGGCATTAACGTCCTTTCCAGACAAAGATATTTCTAATTTACCGACAAATCGACTTTCTTTTTGGCAAAAATGTACACATATACAGCAGAATTTTTGGAAAAAATGGTCAAAGGATTGTTTAAATCGTTTACAAAATCATCCCAAGTGGATAGTTCCTCAAACTAATTTAAAAATAAATGACATTGTGTTCGTAAAGGATATAGAAACTCCTCCACT
Source organism: Crepidodera aurea (assembly GCA_949320105.2). NCBI lineage: Eukaryota > Metazoa > Arthropoda > Insecta > Coleoptera > Chrysomelidae > Crepidodera > Crepidodera aurea. The sequence continues at coordinate 25,510,966 of OX439479.2, read as the reverse complement.
TTTATGGCCTTTGGCTAAAGTTCTTGAAACCTACCCTGACAGAGATGGTAACATTCGTTCGATTAAAATTTTATCTAACGGCAGTACTTACGTAAGACCGATTACTAAAGTCGTCCCTATTGGTGGCAACGACATTGATCAACCCCAATAAACGCTTTATTTTACTTTCCTTTTGTTATATTTTTGTCTGTGTACAGGCACTAATATTTGTCGCATCTAACTGCATATGTAAATTCACGCTTTTCTATCCTCTCCTTCAAAACCCCACTGACTTACCTGTGTGCAACAATTTTGTTACACTAGCTAAGGGGTGGTGGGTGGATGCCTACCCCCTTTTGCAGAGATGGGTAACAATTTTGCTGCACTCGGATCGCGCACCAGCAAAGGTGACGTTCCCTTAAGCGTTTACGCAATTTTTGAAAAAAAAGAGTCCATGGTGGGTACTAATTTAAATTTTAATAGCCGAACCCGGGGGCTATTGGGGAAAAATAAATATATACATATAGGAGTCTCAGACAGGTTGTCAAAGGAGCTCCTAGGGTTTTTAATGAAGGATGCCATTATGCTGAGAGCAGGCATACCTTCAAATATTTCATACGTTTTATCCTTTTTCATTTATACAAGGTGATACGAAACCTTTAACGGGAGATACTCCTGAATTGCACAAGGCACTTCATTTTATAGCAAAGACCTTAAACAAGCAGTGATGCAATTTCTATTTTTCATTTTTTATATTCATCATTCAGAAACCTTTACACTTTTTTCATTTTTCATACAGGGTGATCTCATCCAAAGATTATACCCTAGGGACATTTCGTGTCCAGATACTCTGACAATTCTTTTTATACAGGGTGATCCCACAAGCGGAAAATATTCCCAAATACTTTAAACTTTTTTCATTCATACAGGGTGAGCAAATACCCTTAGGATTTTATATCCATCCCAAATACTTTAAACTTTTTTCATTCATACAGGGTGAGCAAATACCCTTAGGATTTTATATCCATCCAAATATTTTAAACAATTCTACTTTCATACAGGGTGATCGTATACCCTTGGGATCTTTTTGCCCATTTTCGTTCAAACATTCATGTACTGTTTTGGCATTCATTTGTAGGGAAAAACTATTGTAGGCTGAGGTAGTCGTTATAGAGAGAGGGCTAAGGAATTGATCTGGGATATTCCTGCTAGCAGATCTGGGAAAGCCAACGCCTATAGTTGCAATTTTTGCAAGTGTTGCTAAGATTTTGGCATGTTTTGTTTTTTAATTCCAAATAAGGAACATGGCTCGGTGATGCCTAATCACAAATCGTTTGCACAAATCATATCTTTTAAACTTATGCGCCCACAAGCGGCCAGGATTCAAATATCCAATTTTTATTAAACTATGCGCCCACAAGCGGCCAGGATTCAAATATCCAATTTTTATTAAACTATGCGCCCACAAGCGGCCAGGATCCAAATATCCAAATATTTTAAAACTTTTTACATTTTTTCAAACTTATTTCAATTAAACTCATTCTGAAACTACAGGGTGATGACCCAAATTACTAAAATTTAAAAAAAAAAAAAAAAAACTTTCAATACCAATGCGTCGCTATACTCCGCCTCTTTTCGCGGGGGGAGAATGTTTAATTTTCAGATAATTAAACATGTAAACTCATATTCGTTCAACCGGCAACGCCGCACCAAAATACATTTGCAAGCGGCGTTCAAACCAGGAAGCGGTATCGTCAAAGATAATTTTTTGCTCTATTTCACAATGATGGTATCAAGCCATAAATATAACCGTCTCGTCTAGACAATAGAAAAAATTTTACATGCTTGTTTACGCGGCTCACGCTAAAGAATCTTTCGAGAAGGTGTTGCGCAATCCGGAAGGGAAGATTTTGAAGCGACTGAGGTTCGAGAATTAAAACAGTGTGTTGCTAGCCGCGAATCAGGCTAGGACCCTCCAGTGTCTAATTATCACTCACGCAGAACACACGCAAAATAATATTTTCTGAATGATGTGATCATTTCTTTTAATTCATTTTTCATTAATATGTGTTAGTGCTTGTTAAGCACATACTAATTATAATACTTGTTCATTGATTACTAGTTTAATGTAATCCGTTGTTACATTGTTGTTTGTTCATTTATTTATTTAACAGTTTAATAAATGGTTAAATAAAAGTGTTCATTGTTTTTGTTGAATGGAGTTGAGAAGACAAAATATCACAGTCCACTTAGAATACAACGATGCAGTTTAAAAAGGCGGTAACACATTGTTGGCCGTCCTGGGAAACTGGCACAACATAGGGTTTATTCCAGAACCCTCAACAATAACCTAACCTAACTGACAAATGTTAACAATTTTGAAGTATGTCAAATTCTTAATTTTTCATGTTAGCCAACATGAGAGAAAATCTGGTAACTTTAAGTTCGCGCATGAGCTCTTCAACAAAAAGATATGAGATGGGTCTATCATTTTCTTTTCAAAATTGTATGAATCTGTCAAATTTTACGACAGCGGCCTACTCGATTCCTTTTTTCCCGAATAAACCGTCAAACATTTCTTATTTTGCATAAATCTCGTAAGTTTTACAAAATAAACCCCACAAACCCTATATCAGCAAAAAGCTGTTAAAAAATGACATGCAATGATTTAATAAAATATAGGGTGATGTATTTGAAAAAGTCGAGTTATTGCTATTTGTAATTTGTCATTTTCAAAAAATCGTAGTAGGCGATAGAACATCGACTCCGAGTTCGTCTACATCTCGAAAGATGCGCTAAAGCTTAAGGAATCGACTGGAAAAAAGTTGATTGAACAGTTATGAAGTTCTGAATTTTTTGTGGATCTCTGCACAACGCTATTTTGACACATAAATTGACATAAGTCAAAAACTATTGCAAATAAGTCGAAGAAACCTAGGTGCGTTATATCGATAATTTTTTACTAACTATTGTAACCAATCAAATTACTTAATTTAGAGTCATGTGTCAAATTTCATCCAATCAGCTATGGATTACAGCGATAACACCCTACATGTGGTGTTTTCAGTTTGGTGTTTTCAGCAAGTCAAGTTTTTGATTAAAAATTAATTAAACGTCAAACTGACAACTAGTTTAAAAATGTTTAAATCTACAAAGTAAAAAATTATCTTATCGAATACCCCTCGGGCCTTGATAAATCCTCAAAATTTTGTCATAGAGAATCCTTCAAGCGTGTTGCTTAAGGATAATAGCCCTCGGCCTTCGGCCTCGGGCCATTATCAAGCAACACGCTTTCAGCATTCTCTATGACAAAATTATCTCGGTATTATCAAGGCCCTAGGGGTATTACTACTGACAATTTAATGGCGAATCTAAATATGTAACAAAAATGGAGGATTGTCATTTAAAAAAACAGAACTTAGTTGTGTATCGTATTTGGGACATCCTGTATACAAATAGAAATATTTTTAGAATGTGCCTCATTGTCGGTCCTATTGTTTAAAAAAACATCAAATCGATAGCTTGGGTAGAAAAAAGTTATGGAGGATGCACATACCCCTGGGTCACCCTGTATCTATCGATTCCGTGTGGTTTTAGCCGGGCTGCTATGAGGCAAAAATCTTGGTTGTCATTTATCTAACTATATAACAGTGCAACAATAAAGCAATGCAGTGTTTGCATTTTTCTACTAAACCAGCCTTGCAGAAACAAACAACACTCATCTTTGTCCATCTCCTGCAATTTTCCCATTAATTTGATGGAGACGACCTCGCAATTCGACGTTGATAAACAGTAAGTCACTACGTGCACACAGCCACTGTCACTTTCATTAATTTTTTTCCCGCATTTAGCCAAGTGTCCAGCGTATAAAATGCATTCAAGCGAACAAGACAATTAACTACAGTTCTTAGTCTTTCTACAAATTTAAATAGGTAGTTGTAGGTACCGATCATTCATATCTGCTGGACATGTTTTAAAATCCATATTAATCGCATTTGTTCTTTTAATTGTATCAACATATATTGCAGGGTTCTTTTTAATAGACAGTTCATAAAGTCCAGATATATCCTTAGATGTCCTCTGTTTTCTGACGATAATAAATTCCCTTTAAATATATTTCTCGTATATTTCCACTCGTAGGATCATGGAAAATCCTAAAATGTCACATTTGCCTTTCACATCTCTCACTACCAAGTCTTCTATAAATACCTACTTTAAGAAATAGCGACTCATATTGGTTAAAGTATTCCCTTAAAACATATGGGTTAATACCTCTGAAAATGTTCAGATATGGTCTACTACTTATCTACTTTGATCTTCTCTAGAAAAAACACATCGTAATCAGATTTAAATGTTTCTTCATCCTACTTGATTACAACGTAGAGATTTATATTGGTGCAAAGTCATTATAATGAAAAGTTTGCTATTCAATTGGTCAAAATCAGTGTTATAATGAAAAGTGTGCTATAATAAGGTATTTCTACACCCCTACTATAATAATACACTTATATGCCAATAGAAACCCATAATTCTTCAATCAAGCATGCTGTGCATTTGAAGTTTCTCCTAGATTCTTATCTAATTGTATTATTTGTCAAAATCAGTAGGTATTAAATTTTCGTAGAATATAGCTAAAATTCGATAATTATATTATCAAAATGTCTGATATCAGCGATATAGAAGAATTACCATCGACTCTTCCACACATATCGGAGAAAGCAGAAAATGCACTACACAATATTTTGCCCCAAAAATCTAAGAAAGTGTACGAAAAACTATATCAACGGTTTAGACTGGAGAAATACAAATATTTTTAAGAAATTAGATTAATTACAATTATTATGTTCAATACAAGGGCGCCGTTACATAAGGGCAAGGGGGGGCGGACGCCCCCCCCCCTGGCTTTTGGATTTATTAGTCGAGACGCCATAAACTTAAATTTGCTGGAGTATCAAATAACAGTTCGGTAGATTTCGCGGTCGCTCGTTAGTCCAATAAACGAAGGTGTCAACCCGGGCATCAGGTCTGTCCGGCACCATTTTTTTTAATTTGCAGGTATTCATGGGTACATTCACCCTCAAAAATCTCAGCTGTCTGAAATTTGTGGAAGGATGGGAAAATGGCCAATTGGTCTCAAAAATGTGTTTTCTTTTCGCCTATTTTCGGCGATATTTCCGAAAATACGACACTTAGAGAATTTTTGTTTCGACGAAAATGAAGATCAGTCCATTACCCACAAAAATGGTCCTCATCATTTTTGTCAAAAATATGATACTTTTCGACATAACCGGCTCCAAAACGCACCCTCAATTTTAGCTCCTGCCCTGCATTTAGAGAGCACGATCTAAAGGAATGACACTCCCAAGCGGATTACAAATTTTTCAATAAATCACGTAAACATTAATATTTTTTTATGATTCAAAGTTCAGCTCAAAAAAGGAACCTGTAGCTGTAATATCATGTTACTTTTTCCTTTTATCTATTTTTTTGAATGATTGAAAAACCGGGCCAAAGTTTGTTTTTGCTCGATATTTTGACCCTCCTATCAAGACTAATTTCATCGAATTCTTGGATTGGATAATGCAAATAATGCAAGGTGTTAAATATATTCAGAAAGACTGGATAAATTATTTTTGTGTATTTTCATAAACAACATTTTTTTTAGGGCGGTTTTTTTGGTTTTCAGCAGTTTTCGAAAATGCTCGGGTCTATCGGGAATTAATAGATAAACAAGGACCATATCGGTTTTCAACGCACATCATTGTCGATGCCATTTTTCTTTTTTTCATATTGTTTGATTTTCCGGAAAATTGAGAAAATTCTCACCCCTATGAAAAATCGACATTTTTTTGAGGATTATTTTTTTGGGGTTAGGAAATGCAAAAGATTGCATTCTGACCTTTTCATCAATATATATATATATATATATATATATATATATATATATATATATCAAGTATTTTATTAAGTGCACGAGAAAAAACTTCTGCCTTCAAACTTTCTCAAATTGGATGTTTTTACAATAAATTTATTAAGCAAGTGCAAAACGTGAAAAAAAGTTGGTTAAAAAGCATAGGGAAACTTTTGTCTAAATAAAAATACTCTAAGGGTCATATTTCGGCAGATATCGTAGAAAAACGGATTTTCGGGAACTCTAGAGCCATTTTCACACCCTTACACAAATTCCACGTAGCTGAGATGTTCGGAGGTAAATGTACCTATGAATACCTGCAAATTAAAAAAAAATTTTGACGGATAGACATGATGCCCAGGTTTGGGGTTTTTCTAGCGTTAATTTACGTCGGCCGTCGAGACCATTGTGACTCGAAACAAACAGGATCTTCATTTCAATTTAATGCAATACTTTGATTCGAAAAAATGTACCCCCCCTGACATTTTTTGTAACGGCGCCCATGGTTCAATATAAATATAAATGGAATGTTTATAGTTTTCCTATATCCTATAATTTTGTAGATTTTTTTGTATAAATACGAGTATAGTATATTCTTCAACGAGTGTAGAATGATGGCTATTATTCACGCGGATGAAGTTTCCAAAACGAGCGAGCGCAGCGAGTGAGTTTTGGAATCATCCAAGTGAATAACAACCATTCTACACAAGTAAAAGACTATACTTTCTCCACGACTATGTATAAAAAAATCTTTCATTGGGAATCGAACCTCGATCGCCCGCGACAGAGTCAAGTATCTCTACCAGCTTTCGACCACATTTATTTATGAAAATTTAAAGAACATAGATATAGGTAACTCAATTTTTAGTAGAAACCTTTACATTTTTAAATGAAATTATAACATTATTAGGAATAATAATAGAAATAACATAAATATAGGTACTTAATTTTCTTTTGCAAAATTTCTCCATACCATAAATGTTTCATAAATCTTATTATAGTCTTGGTTTGATCTCTCCGGTAGCAAATTCATTGTGGATGATTGAGCAATTTGTTTAATTTCGGGAGGCGTATATATTAACTCCTCACTATCGCTACTGTTGTCCATTTTGTTCTCTATATATACGTAAAATTATGATTATATGATTATTTTGACGTTTCAAACGACGCGCTGTCAGAAGCGATTTCCGTAGTTAGGTATTTGACGTTTTAAAAGAGACGATTTGATTTATTCATTTTAGCGTGATTTCTGATAATCATAGAATGTGATTGGTTAACGAGAGTGAATTCCTTTTCATTCTCCACTGGTGTGAAGAATTTATGTCATTATTCAGCTAAATATGTAAAAATAATGTGTGCATTATTATATAGTCGTGGAGAAATTACTGTTATTGTGTTCAATACAAATATAAATACAGGGTGCCCCGTTGGTAAACGGAAATATTTTAAAGGTACGTAGAGGTCGTAAAGACGATTCCAAATAACCCATATATAATGGGTCTCTTGGCTTCCATAACCGAGTTACAGGGTGTTTTATCAATTATGCATAATTATTCATTTGGCCAGAACTTTTAAATCACTTAGTATATCATTTCCATTTTTGGCATACAGATTACACTTCTCACGAATAATATACTGAAATATTGAGAGTTATGAAAATCCAGGTTCGGCTTTAGGAAAAATTGAAACATTAAAAATATCAAAACAACATCCTGTATATCACAGTTTTAATATTTCTATTTTAGATCTGAATAGAGGGGAAAAAGCTGAGTTGGAAAATTTTGAAACTGAAAGTAAAATTTTCATTTAATTTAGAAAAAAACATATTATGAGACTCATTTTTTCTTTAACAATTTTAAAAATTCACTTCGCATCATTTACCTATTTCCTGTTTATTTGGCTTAAAATAATTTTACACTGTACTGGTGTAACTGCAGGCCCGTACTTAGGGGAAACTATTCTAATAGGTATTTATTTTTTAAACGCCCAGTATAAAGTAAAGCGGGACAATAAACGCTTATAGTAACTAACAAACATTTACTAATAATTAACGAAATTGCTCAAAATGTCCACTATTTTGTTATATGCACTTTCTTGTACGTTTAATGATGTCCCTTACTGATTTTTCTTATAATAAATGGATTGTTTCTCAGTTCCTCGTAGGCTTCCTCAATTCTTTGAACCAGTTCTTCTGTATTGTTTATTTCTTTAGAATACACCTTGGATTTCAGGTATCCCTATACAGCATAATCCACTGTGCTAAAATAAAATTATACGAGGTGATCGAAAAGTAATCAATTTAATATTTTGTTTAAAGTACGGATCTGCAATATTACTTAAAATAGTGTTAAAACAAACAAATAATAAAAATATGAATAATATAGGACTGTTTAAATGTTGAAAATAAATCCATTTTGAATATTAAATGATAAATAAATAATTTCTTTTTTTCTCTCTAAAATTTTACTTTCTTTAGTTTAAAAAAAAAGAGACATGCAAGAAAGTGGATAAAACAAAATAGTGGACATTTTGAGCAATTTAGTTAATATTAATAAATATTTGTTAGTTACTATGAGCGTTTATTATCCCGCTTTACTTTATACTGGGCGTTTAAAAAATAAAATATCTGGACCTACAAAATTTTTTGATTCTACCATGCATTTTGTATAACAATGAGGAACATTTACATTTTTCATTTAAAAAAAAAGAGTCACGATGTTCTTCGCCAAAACGATATTTGCCCGAAAATTTATTAAATTTAACAAACCGAGTTTCAATATTAAAGTCTAGCATAGACATACGAATATTTAACTCAGAAAAAGATGATTAAAACCAAAACTATTACACATATTTTTAGCACATTTTGACAAGTGTCCATTTTAACAGTGTTACTCAACGTTCCATGAAATATTTACCTAAATCCATGATTTCTGAAATTGAATTGGCAACGTTGTATTTTCAACTTTGAATTTATGAGATGGCTGTCATTTGACAAGCAAATTATTTAGGTCCGTCAAATGAACATTTTTGCCTTTTTTAATACTTTTCAGGCTTATTCTGGTTATAAATTGCTACCTGGGCATTTGTAGAAAAGTTATGTATGCGTTTGTATTGGAAAAATATGTTAAATAATCGTTTCAACGCATTGAATTTGTTTGTCTTGGGAGTGAGTATCCCAATATATATTTTTTCAAAAAATAATGTGAAAAATATTTTTCCGTGCAAAAATTTCTATTGCTATATTGATTTTATCATGTTTTATAGCATCTGTGAAAATTTTATGAAAATCCCAGCCGGCCCCATATTCTTAACGTTTACCCAGAGATGTGCGTGTCAGTAGTTGTCAAAATTTGTAGGTTATTATGGCGAAATTAAATAAAGTCAAACCTTGACGTTGATATTTACAAAAATAGGTTATTTTCTTTTGACAATTTTGACCACCAACGTTTTCGTCGACCACTGATAGACCAAGATTATGTATCGGGACTACGTTACTGAAGTTGTTGCTTTGGAATTCCCCTCGCACAAAAATATGATGTGATTTCCATTGATGATCGATGATTGACAATTAACTACTTTTGGCAATGCAAAAACTGACAAATTAAACTAATATTTATCAGTTTCTCTTCTAATGGAAATAAAACCACTTATTTTAACGAAAAATGGGGCTTTAATTGAAGTTTTGACTTTCTTGAATGAAAGTCGTTTTCAAAATGACATAACAAAATATATAATAAAAAATTTGCTACAGAAACAGGTTATATTATCTCTGTGTTGTCTGCCATTGCTAGGAAATAAAACTAAAAGCTTAACGTTTCTTGTAAATATCTCGGAAAATCGAATTTTCACAGACATGAGACCTGCATTTTTGGCCGATTTAGATAGGAATTAGTCTACCCTGAAAGTTGAATTCTGACGAGTGGATTTTGAGATCCTCCGGACACATACACACATACATACAAACCTTGCTCGTTTAAGAGTATGTGATGATACCTAATTGAATATTTTCCCCTAAGTACGGGCCTGCAGGTATACCAGTACCTACAGTGTAAAATTATTTTAAGCCGAATAAACAAGAAATTGGTAAATGACAAGTGAATTTTTGAAATTGTTAAAGAGTTTCATAATGTGTTTTTCCTAAATTAAATGAAAATTTTACTTTCAATATCAAAATTTTCCCATTCGATTCGGTAGCGGGATAACAACAACAACAAGATGTATGCCAAAAATGGAAAAGATATACTAAGTGATTCAAAAGTTCTGGCCAAATGAATAATTATGCATAATTGATAAAACACCTTGTAACTCGGTTATGGAAGCCAAGAGACCCATTATATATGGGTTATTTAGAATCGCCTTTGTGACCTCTTCCTACCTTTAAAGTATTTCCGTTTACCAACGGGACACCCTGTATAATATTTACAGTTCTTCATTATTTATCGGGTGTAGAAAAAATAGCGTATGCAGCTCTCATGTAATGGTTATTAATACAATTTAATTTTTTGTACAAAAATTTAATTTGTAATTATATGTACCACTACAGCTCATGCTATATTTTTAATAATACGACCGTTTTAGTTAATTTCCAGAATCGGCTTTCAAAAGTTACAAGCTGTTTTGAATAATACTAATACATCGCCATGTATAATATTTATTTAGTGATTCATCGGTATTGTCATTATATCGAATCCTCAAAATTTTGTTTCGAAAGAAAAATACAGTTTGATCTTTTGAAAATTAAAGAAAAGAAAATAGAAAATTCAAAATGAACGAATTAATTTTCATTTTTAAAAAATTTTAAAAATACACAAGAGTAGATAATAATAATATAATAAGTCACAACATATGAAAACGACAACGAAAACCAAAAAGAAAATAGCAGATTTTCGAAATGAAATCCACCAGCTTTTTTACATCTTCTTTGTAGGAACATCAAATGTCTAATTAACTTCCTGAGTGTTAAGGGATCATATTTCTTTCAATCGATCCCATATGGAATAGTCGACAGGGTTAAAGTCAGGGGATCTAGGTAGCCATGCATGAGGCCCCCTGCGTCCTATCCATCTATTTTCGTAAGTGGCATGAAGACGTTGACGAACAGCAACTAACAAATGTGGTCAAAATACTGTACTAAACACAAACAAATAATAACAACGGGAAACGAAAAGTCAAATTATATATACCTAAACAATTCCAAACAACGAAAATGTCAAATTATCACAGCCTCCTAAGCAGGCCCGCGCCTAGCACTTTTGGTGCCCTTGTACGAATTTAAAATAACGCCCCAAATTTGTATTACGTTCATATGTGAGTAAAGATATAGGTTAAGTTAGGTATGTAGCGCTTAATATATAAAGTTTCGTACATTGCAAGTTCAGACAGGAAAAAAACGCTTGTCCGCTCGTTGGCTCGTTGCAAGCCAAATTTCAAGCTCCAACATGAATAAAATCAGATTTGTTTGAGTTTTCACAATTCATGTTAACATATGTTACGTATTAGACTAAAAAGAGTAAAAATAAAATAATAAACAAATAAAAAATAATGTAATACTGTTACTGTTTTTTTTGTCATTATAAATTTTGTTTTGACAATGTTGTTTGTTGCTTTATCTTTTTTTTCACTTTTGAGACTTTGCCCTTATATACGGCGTGGGCCTGCTCCTAAGATGCACTTAATTAAACAAACATAATTCAAAACTTAAAGCATATGTTTTGGCTTACAAAAAATATCCCTGATAACCACATTTTAGAGCAATACAAGGTACAAAAGAAACTCTATCATCAGAAAATCAATCAAACCAAAAAACAATTTTTTCAAGATAGTTTAGTCACTAAAAACATGCAAGAAAAACAAAAAAATAATTTGGAAAACTGTAAATTCTAAATTAGGTAAAAAAACCTGTACTGACATTAACGTAATTCAAGTTAATGGTTCATTAGTACCTGATAAAAATGATATTGCCAACGAGTTCGTAAATCATTTTTCATCAAGTGCCAGTAATGCAGTTCAAAATCATTTCCAAAGCACTAGTTTAAACAATTATACCACTATGTTTGTACCACAGATATTTCACTATATGGAAGTAACTGAAGTCCAAGTATTACAAATGATTGCATCTTTGAACAATACAAATGCAGAAGGCATTGACTGCATTTCAACTAAAATAATTAAATCGATGGCTCCTCACATTGCTGAAAAGTTTGCTCATATAATTAATTCATCTGTGTTACAAGGAGTTTTTTCTAATGCTCTAAAAGTAGGAGTTATAACACCCATTTTCAAAAAAGGAAGCCAGACATCACTAAATAATTACAGACCTACTATATTCGGAAAAAATTTTGAGAAATCTGTTTATCAGAATATGCTGTCTTTACTACAGAAATACAATACCAGATAGGTCAACGGAGAGTGCAGGTACAAACTTTTTCAATTATATACACCGTCAGTTGGACGATGGACAGTTTGTTGGTGCACTCTTTTTTGACTTATCCAAAGCCTTCGATATAATAGATTTAGACATAGTACAAAAGAAACTATATGCTTTGGGATTCAGAGGGTTGTTTTTAAAATGGTTAGGTTCTTATTTGGAAGCAAAACAGATATGTGTAAAGGTTGACAATTATAAATCGGAAATAAAAATGTAACTCGTGGAGTACCACAGGGCTCTGTTCTAGGACCGTTAATATTTCTGCTTTATATTAATAATCTCCACAGACATATATCTGCGGATAAAATTGTTTTGTATGCTGATGATACAACTCCTAATGTCTTAGAAAGCAAACTTAATTCATTAGCATCTAATTTTACTAAATGGTGCAGTAACAATTATTAACGCATTAATCTTAAATTCACCAATTTTTTTCAAGAAATAAAATAAATATGGGTGTAACAATTAAAATCAATTCCACTAATATTGCATTATCAGAATCAACTAAATTCCTTGGAGTAGTGTTAGATAGTAATTTAAGCTGGGAATCAAATATTAATTACTTCTAATGAAAAAAGTAAACAGCGCATGTTATGCTATAATTCAGTTAAAACCAACATTTACAACTAATCAATTGCTATAGGTATATTATGCAATTATATATGCACATAATATATCCTATAACATAACTCTGTGGGGCAATTCTCCTAATGCAAATAGACTCTTTGTAGCTCAGAAAAGAGCAATCAGACTTATTTTTAATTTAGACTATCGTCAAACATGTAGACATCATTTTGTCAATAATAACATACCATCAATTTATATTTACAAATCTATCATATACATAAAGAAAAATAATTCCTGTATAAGCGCAGTCCTGAATACAATTGTATAACAAGCTGCCTTCAGAAATTAAAAACATACGATCCATTAACAGCTTTAAATTGGCTTTAAAAAAAATTTTAGGTCAAAAATGTTATTATGATTATTTATTTGTTCTCTGTTTTTTAAACTGTTTATATTGTATTGACCTATCGAATATCATTGTAAAATGATCCAAAAGGATTAATAAAGATTTATTATTACTTTAAATTCAATGTCATTTTAAACGTCAAAGGTGTTCTCGAAGAGGTACGGAGAGGCACATCAAACCCTAAGTTCTATCAAAATCTGAAGTCAGAATTTTAACATTCATAATAAACACAAAAAAGCTTCACAGACACAGATCGAATTCAGATACCGAACAATTTGTTTGGTGAAAATAAACCTTATAAATTGTTTTATAAAAATTAAGTTTATATATACAAAACAGTCTGGTAACATAATTTAAGGGCATTCGAGTTGGAAGTTGAGCAACTGTAGTTGCTTGCGGAAGAAATCAGAGGGTACACTTGATGAGTTATCAAAAATGGAAGTGATTTCAGCATAAGGTTGATCCTAAAAAGGACCCTAATAATATATTACTTAAGTTAAAATAATTTGAAAAATAATTAGACTTAGATGTTTGGATTTTAATATTAATACCGTCCTTAAAACATATATAAATAAAAAATTTTAAATCAACTCTCATTTGATCCTACCGCATTAACTATCACTGCTAAGTCTTCGGTTTCTTTAGACTGCTTTAATCTATCTCTGATAAGTTCTGCTATAGCTTTTTGAGTCTGTTTTTCTAATTTTGCTAACTTTTTAGCCACATCTCGTTTTAAATCCCAATCCGGCTTCCTAGGTGCCAAAGCAGTCACATCTAATTGATCAATAACTACTGCATATTTGGCAGATTGTAACTGAGTTTGTACCTAAAAGTAAAAAATAGATAAAATATTAATATTAATTTTTAATTCGCAAGAACTGATGAGTAAAATCAATGAGTACAAAACTTACAAATATTTCTTGAATTCTAATAACTAAAACTAGTAAAACCATTACACCAAAACTTAAACAAAATACACTCAACATATATTTTGCTGACGAAGTCGGCATCGCCAGAAACCTTTAGTTTTGGTGTAGTGATTTTATTGGTTTTCAAGATATTTGAAAAATGATTTAAAATTGCAACTTCTTAGATTCTGAAAAATCGTTTCTTACTTCTGTTGCAACAGTTCCTGGTTCCGCAGGTTCCAATACATAGTCGTTTAACGTTTCATTTAACGGTTTATAACTTCTAAACTGAGGTTTTGGTAAAACAACTTTTCCCCCTTCAATTTCTTTTTCATCAAGTATATTACTTCCCTCTCGCTTTCTTTTTAGATTTTTTAATCGTTCTCGCCTCTTCAATGCTTCATCTTCGAGATGACCCACGTTTGATTCTGATTCAGTCATATTTAAAACAAATCCCAAAATATAATTTTTAACAACAGTGCCTAAAAAATTTTTTGGTTATGTACATGTTGTTAAATGTCAAATATAAAAATGTTATTTTGATAGACAAGCAGGGTTGCCAACTAGCCTTTCCGATTTACTTTACTCAAAACTTTTGTGGATTACTCACAACTTCTAAATATCAATAGCAGCTTTTTTTTAATCGTAAATTAACTGGATAGTTATAGCGCTTTACTTTTTTGTTGGATTTCATTTTACTGCTGTACAATGTTGCCAAACATCAAAGTCTGGTGTTGAGAAACTGTGTGTGCACAAAATAGAAATTCCCTAAACTCAGACAGAAAGTTCAAAACGAATGCATGTTTTTTTTCTACGCCTTTCTTTTTCATTTTATAAAAAATATATACAAAGTTACAAATTAATACATACAAAACTATAGGTATGGTGCCTTTCCAACCACCATGACAGCATGACAAAAAAAACAGATAAAAAAGATTAAAGTTTTTTATTATCAAACAACTATACTACAGTGAATGAAGGTAAAAATCAACTAATACCTCTGATTTCGGTGAACCTCTATCGATTTGCTTGAAAATTTGGGATTGAGTATATTTTACCTTCAACTTCAAAAATGACATATATGCTCGACTTGCGCTTTTTGCATTTTAAGGGTGATATCCACCCCTTTTGTTAAAAATGGTAAAAAATGAATATTTAAGCATTCTGGCGTAAGTAATCTCGTTTAATTAAATAAAATAAATATTTTTCAACATTTATATGCATGATTTATGATTTTAATTATTTTTCAGCGCTTTTAGCAACCACCAAAATCATGAAAAAATCATTTTTTATATTTCTGAAATATGAAATCGCATATTAACGTTACACAAACAGTTTGTTTAATGTTTGTGATTTAATGTTTCGTTGACTGTTAAATTTCAACCCTTAAAAACCACCCCTAAAAAAGAAGCATTAATTAAAAATTGGTTTCAATAAACTTTAATCATTTGAATAATACATTACTGAATGGAAATCTCATTTACTGAGTATTAAAATCTTTATTTATTTATTGCGAAATTTTCCACCCTTAAAAACTACCCCTTGTCATAAAAATAATGGAAAATTTGTGATGTACAGAATTCCTTTCACTTTTTCTATCGTCAAAATATACATACACATACCCACACATGTATATTTTGTGAGCATGTACCTATCGACACGTCTACTTCTTACTATCTATCTTTTTTCCTATAATATACATACAAAATCTCTGCTCGTATATTTTATAAAATGCATCGTTTTCCCGTTATTTAAGCTTGAATACTTAGATTTGAGGACTCGCCGAAAAAAAAAATATACATTCAATTACTTATAACACTTTGAATTAATATTAAAAGGTTTCCCAAGTAAGGAATTTATTCGATATTTTATTAGTTTCAATTTTAGTAATGACAACTTTTTTGTAAAAACTTATAGTTTTTGAGTTATTTATGAAAAACCGCTTTAAAACATGCATTTTTTCACGAAAAATCAAAATCTTTGATCTTTAATAACTCAAAAAGTATTGATTTATTTTAATAACTTTATATAACAAATTTTGCTTAGAATTGGTACCTCTATCGATTCCTGGGCTTATTTTTAATAAAATAATTTCCACCCCCGAGAAGGGGTGGCAAAGCGCAAGTTTGCACCATGTCACTTTTGTTTCTTGAGGTATCCTCTAACTACTCACCAATTTTCATGAAAATCGATGGAGGTTCAACGAAATCGGATGTGAAAACGTGTGATGACTATAAGAGGCGTAAGGTTTTCTCTTTTTTCTCACTAAACATAAACATAAACTACAATAAAATGTTCATAGCTGTGTGTTATTTTAAATAGTAACTCAAGATTTGTTCTTCTTTATTTATCTTTACTATCAGAAAAACCAAAGCCCCATTCACTGAACTATTAAAAAACTGTATAAAAGGTCCCTTAAATTAGCCAACCACCCAATAAAATGTGACATGCGTACAAAATCTTATATTGAGGCATACATATGGAGCGAGGATATGAGTCACAATCTCAGATATGGTTTGGAAAGGAGTGACATTCTTATAGCCTTGTCAAAGTCGTTACAAACACAAACTAATACCAATTTTAAATTGGTTTGAAATGTTGTACGCTGTATACGTTTGAATTAAATAAATTTAAAAAACAGCTCTCAGGTCAGATGTCGACATTTTTAATAAAATTGAAGAATACGGAATTTTTAAGGACACATTTTGACATTACTTCAGAAAATCTATCATAACTTTCACAAAAATCATTTAACTTTGGAGTCTCATTCAACGAAAGAAATAGAGTTTTCAGCAAATATAAAATCTACATAGGGGTAGATCAGTTGTAATAAAAGCACGTTGTTAGTCGTTGATGTTAGACGTCAACAAGTTTAGGTGAATTCATTTTATAGTGTATATATAGGGTGGCGCCACAAAATTTAAATTTATTCGCGCCAAAACGAGCCAAATTCTTTGTACATTTAATATTATAAACTATAATAAAAAATAAAAAAATTTAGAAGTCGTAGAAAGCGTTACTCAAGTTATCCTGAGTTCATATATATCCGTTGCCCGTTAGTCTCTATCGGTTCTGGAAGCTGAGTTATAAATGCGTACAGACAGACGGACAGACAGACCGAAGCGTTCCATAAGACTTTTCTAATCTTTAGGGTTTAGAAGTCTAAAACAAGTTACGTATATTTATGAAATTAATTTTTATAACTTATTATAGAGGGCGTTTTATTTTTTTTTATTGAAAGCATAAAACCACTGTTAAGGGATAAAGATAATTTAAAAAATTTTCGCATGGAATTTTCCCGTATAGATTCCCAAAAGCAAAGCCTAAAATAGTTTATAACCCCTAAGGTGATCTTTGAATCTCGGGGAAATATTTTCTAATGAGTAGTTTTGTTACCTCCAAGTGATTGATATAAATTTACTTTAATTTAATAGAAATATTAAGGAACCAATATAAAGTTAATTTTTTAATTGATCTAATTTGACAAGCCTAATAGAGCTTGGAAGGAGCGAGAATCTTACAGCGCGAGTCGCGGCGAAAAGATAAGTCACATTTATTCACTTGTGTTTCTTGATTTTTAGTATACGTCCTACTGTAGTTCGATTAATGCATGAATAGTTTTTTATTTACTCGGCATACTTGAGTTTGTGCGGACTTTCTCTATCCCGCATGTGTTCATTTGTATTTGACAGTCTATTGTTTATTTGCAGGTGCATTTTGTTTCTAGTGTTTGTGGATTGTTAATTATCACAGGTAGGTTGATGACAAGTGATTTTGTTATAAAATTTTAGGAATATGCTGTCGGATGAATTTAATTTTGTTTTTGGCGGAAATGATAGGCGACAGCAGAGACTATATCAGTTCTATATTACAACTAATAAAAGTTCACTTAGATCAGCGGTTCTTAAACTTTTCAAATTTTGTACCACATAAATATGAAACAAAAATATATGTACCATTATAAAAGCATTTCTCCATTAAAAAGCAATGCATCCTAAATGGAGTGTTTATAATATCAAAGAATAAAACCCTTTAAATTTATATTACTTGAAAAATATATGTGTTTCTGGGCAAAATTTTACATTCATTTAATTTTTTTCTGTCAAAATTATACCACACTAAGAATATTGTAATGTGTACCACAGTTTGAGTACCGCTGACTTAGACGGATCAAAGATCAAATGGCATGTTAATGCAATTTTAGAAATAAAATTAAAATTGATAAGAATGAACTTTATCTATTTCGCAACGTTGCCAAATTCATTGAAATCGGTAACTGAATACGTCAAAGTGATGGTTGACTTTAACATTGGTTGTTCGCAACGCATTTGTATTATCCAAATTGAAAGCTAATTTAAAATATTTTGTCTGTGCTTATTGAGTAAAGTAGACCCTGTTAAAAAATGTTGTGTTTAATGGTCTGTCATGTCAAAAGCTGTATATTGAAATAAATATAATTTTATATAGCACAGATAATTTATTTAGGTATTTATTGATCTATATTACGTTTTATTAATTTTTCATAACATATGTTTCGTATATTAGTTTATACGATAAGTTTGGCAACAGCGTGGGCACTCGAAAAACGGTTGGACGTGTAGACTTAAATGTCAAAGTATGGTTTTGTTTGAGCCTTAGAAAGATTTGCAACGATAATAATTTTATCGCATATTTACATTCAGTTATCTATGATAAGGTTGGAAATAAAAATACGTAAGATTTACTGATTTACACACAACAAAAAATTCCTCATTTTAATTAACTTATTTTTTATTTGACAAAAATTATTCAATTGGGAATTGGGTTTTTATTTTTTGAGTCAGAATTAACATTATTGTTCACCAGAAAAATAAAACAATAACTTGATTATATTTAATTACTTAAGTGAGTCATCGGTTTGTTATTTTCGTGAAAGATAAGACTGATAGCCTGAGATAATGGATAATTTTAAGTGGCCCGCTCTAGCTTTCACGTCACCCCGGACAAAACGGCAAATTGCCGCCCCATAAAACATACACCTTTTAAAATATATGTTTAATTTAAATAAATAAAAATCAAACGGTTTTAAATTATATAAAAAAATGTTTATTTAAAAACTCAAAATAAGTTGGACCAATTGTTTTGATCATTTTAAAACTTACTGACTAGGCCAGTGGATATAGACATGATTTTTACAAAATTTAACAATAATTACAAAAGTTTTAAAACTTCAGTTGAATGAAGAGTAAGTTCAAATGATATTGTGTCTGATTTTGCAACCTTTTTTTCTGAACGGAAGATATTGAAAATCACGATTTAATGCATTTTCGATTTAAAAGCGCGAAAAAAATTTCAAAAGTTCTGCAAACTTTCGAAGTTTTGTAAAATAGCATTTTACATCCTCTGTTAAATTGTTGTTCATCCCAATTTTTCGAAGAAAATTCCAAAAGTTCTGCAAATTTGAAAAAATAACTAAAATAATGTTCTTGAGAAGTGCTGTAATTTGCAATCTCTTGCGACAAACGGAAAACATATTTTTTCATGAAATTGTTTTTTTCTATTAAAATAAACATCGAAGTTTTTACAAAAGTTTTGAATAATGGTTGCAAATGAAGATGTCCTAACGTACAATGTTTTCATTAATTTGCAACTCGCCCGTAATACGGATATGGAGGTAAAACTAAAAAAAACATATTTTCGTATTTGTACTCTACCAAAAAAGCAACTTGGCACACATGGCAGCGACTAAGGCAGACGTGTGTGAAAATACAATCAACCAGTACAGCGTATAAGAAATGTACTCTATGAATAATCAAGTATTTAACTGAACCACTGTCGCCTTTTTGTGTGTTGCACTAATTTATTCAGCTATATTCCCAAATCAATGAGTAATCTTAAAACTATTTGCAATTGGTTTCCAATTTATGGTCATATTGCGAACAAAAAACAAAACAATTGAATAAAAAAATGTTCCGTTGAAAAAAGACGGTTTCAAATCTCTCTCAAAATATTAATCGTTGTTGTAATAGTCCGGTCAATGAACGATTAAAAGCGGGGTGTAGAGTACGTGAGCGAACTTGCAAAAACGGACTTGAGGGATGTATTTGGAGTAGTTAGGAAATAAATATACTAAAGGTCCCGGAGCGTAGCAGGTCCGAGGGCTGCAGGGGGGCACGGAGAAGGTCACTTTTTTCGGCTTTTCGCTTATATCTTGAAAAATATGCACCATAGCAAAGAAGTCACCCAATATCATAAAATTTACTACAAGATTGTTTAAATTCATTTTTCCTATCTCTTTTGGTTCTAAAGATATTTGCTAGCAAAAAATGCAAAGTTTTGAAAAAAGTTTTTTTACCTCTCGCCCCAAGAGACTCAAGACAACTCAACATTAATTTCTTAAGTAATATTTTTTTAGGTATAGAAGGTTATAGCTCTTAAATAAATAACAAAAATTAGAATGTACAGTTTTTTTGCGAATGTAGAAATTTGCTGTAGCTTTTTATTAGTTTAGGTTAAAATAATAAATAAATATATCAATTAAAAGATCGTTAAATCATCTACAACTTCTTTTAGAAAAAGTTTGCGGTACAACTAAAAGTTTGGCCGCTAAATAATTAAAAAAAACATAAGTTAAAAAAACTTTTATCAAAAATATGCATTTTTTTCTAGCAAATATCTCTAGAACCAGAAGAGACAGGAAAAAATTAATATATAACGATCTTGTAGTAAATTTTATGATATTTAATTTTGTATTGGATAACTTTTTTGCTACGATGCATATTTTTCGAGATATAAGCGAAAAGCTAAAAAAAGTGACCTTCTGCGCGCACCTCCTACGCTCGGTGACTTTTAGTATATTTTTAGTTGCCTTCAAAATAAGTTGGACAAATTGTTTTGATCGTTTTAACTTACTGGCCTATTCCTTGAAAAAGAAACTGTTTTTATAAGTCGTTATCTTATCTGTAGAAAAGTAATGTATAAAAAATGAATGAATAGCATTTCTTTAGAAGTAAAAATTATAAGTTAAAACGATCAAAACAATTTGTTCAACTTATTTTGAAGGCAACTATACCTCCTAACTACTCCAGATACAGCCCTGAAGTCCGTTTTTGCATGTTCGCTCACGCACTCTACAACCCATTCATTGACTGGACTATGACTGCAATTGGCAGAACTAATATTAGTAAAAAAATTAAGGATCCGTTTTTCGTATGGGGTTGCAAAGTTACATATCCACTGAGACCGATATTCTCTTTATTTGCAACCATGATAAAAAACTTTTGTAATTAGTTCGAGGCTTGTGTGTATTGAAAATGGCCGCGCCGAGAAAAAAGGTTTGATAAATAAATGATTCGTTTTTCAGAAATGGTTGCAAATATACCAGTATATGTTACATTTTTTTTCCGTTTGCTTACCCAATTTGCATAACTTTTGTAATTTTTTTAAACAAATTACAATAAAAAACTTATACAAATGAGAAAAAAACAAGGTTCCGTAGCTGTTGAAAGGTTGCAAACTTAATGCATGTTGTAAAACATTATTACTAGCGATATTCCTAGTTTGCAGAACTTTTGAAATTTTGAGTGTAAAAATAAAAAATAAAGCGTTTTTTGTAATTTAAACAATGTTCCGTTCATCGCAGACTTCTGCAAAATTTTATAGTTTGTTTTCATTAATGCACTAATATACCATCGAAGTTTCAAAACTTTTGGAATTAATGTTAATTGATTGTCTATATCTACTGGCCTAGACCTATTCCTTGAAAAAGAAAGTGTTTTTATAAGTCGTTATCTTATCCGTAGAAAAGTAAGGTATCAAAAAATATATATGAATAGCATTTCTTTAGAAATAAAAATGATAATTTTTTACTAACTATTGTAACCAATCAAATTACTTAATTTAGAGTCATGTGTCAAATTTCATCCAATCAGCTATGGATTACAGCGATAACACCCTACATGTGGTGTTTTCAGTTTTCAGCATTCTCTATGACAAAATTATCTCGGTATTATCAAGGCCCTAGGGGTATTACTATTGATAAGTTAAAACGATCAAAACAATTTGTCCAACTTATTTTGAAGGCAACTATACCGCGTTAATGCTATTAGAAAGATGTATTACTGCACAATCAAACAAACCTTATATCATATAAAAACTAAACAAAAGTAACACATAAACTATGCTAAAATCACAAAAAACTTTTTTTTTCTCACTTTTATAGTTCTGCAAACGTTTTTATTATCTCTTTCATGTTAATTTGATCAGCAATTTCATGCTCAATGGCGAAACCATAGTCGAACGTAAGAAGTTTTTAATTAATTTTAATTTAGAGAAACTCTTTTCCCCACTTGCTACAGTTACTGATATTATAGTAAGCAATATTCTTATAATAGCCTATAGTGTTCAAAAGTGTCTGTTTCGAAACATGAGTCCGGTAGAAAATTTTTCAACGGATGAATTATATGTTTTTCGGGGTGCTGAACACGAATCTGAAGTTTGCTGCTTCGTAGGTCAGATCAGATCGAAAAACGCAAAAAACCTCGAAATTTTCGGAGTTTTTCCGGTTTTTCGCTCATTTCTTGCAAACGACGCATCGTACGGAAAATGTCGCGATATTCAAAATTGAAGAGTATAAAATTCTGCGTCGAATGACCTCTCTAACATCCTAACCTCAATATTTATAAGGTCGTCCTTGTCAATCGAAAAAAGCCAATTTTTACCAACTTTCGTGAAAACTGCAATATACTCACAGTTAGACGACTGTGATTTAAAAACGGCCAGTTTATGTGAAAATAAAAGTTGTAAAGCATCAAATTTTGAGTTCAGTGAGCACAATAATTATTTACATTACAAGCTGCGAAAGTTTACTTTTAGGTGCGAGGTGTGTTTAAACAGCCGAGGCGAAGCATAGCGTAGCCGACGCTATTTAAAAAACTCCGAGCACCTGAAAGGGCTTTTGCAGCGTGTAATGTATTAAACTTTTCATTCTCCCTTCATTCTCCCCTCTCGATTTCTTAAATGAAAATTCCGTACGAGCTACACTTCTTAAATTTTAAAATCCAAATCAGTGCACCGGTCACTCGTTTCGAAGAACATCCTCTACATTACTAGCAAATGCCCCAGGTGTAGACATTTTAGATATGAAACGACACGGAGGGTGGAAGTCGTCAGGGGTAGCGGAAGGATATATAGACTCAGTGACTCAGAAAATAGAAGTTGCTAATAAAAGCATGCCCAAAAAATCCGTCTGTATGCAGCAAAACAAACATTCAGAAACAGAATTTAAAGACCATGTAGCCCAAGTCAACAAGCAAGTCAATATTTCCAGTGCCGTTGCTTTCGGACAAGATTTCAATCAACATTTGCTGTTCAATATTTCGGGCTCATGTAACAATTGTAATTTTACATTTAATTTTCACTTGTAATCTCCCTAGAGCTTGAATTACTATCGGAAATATTTCGACTCGGGATACTTTCAAAAAATTCATGCTTGGGGGGATATTTCCAGATAGTAATTCAAGATCGTGGGAGATTCGGTAAGAAAATTTCACACTAAAGTAATATAAAAAATTATAACATGGCATTTTCGTAAGACCGGTGTATTTTTATAATTTGACACTTGACAGAAATACTATCGCTGTGGTACAGCCCAGGGTGGGAAAATACTATCGCCAAGTTTTTTGGTTGCTACAGTAACGAGCTGAAACGAAAGCTTCTTATTGGTTAAAAAATGTTGGTGTGAAATTTTCATTCTAAATAAACGTTTGACATTACTAATTTGACATTTTTATTTTTTTCGTCGTCCAGGGCACGAAAGTTTTTCATACCTAGCAACCGATAACCTAGCATGTTTTACTTTCGCTTTCGCTTGTCCTTTTAAAATAGAAAAGTATATTTTCGTAGAGGGGAGAATGAAAAATTTTTAAATTTGGATCAATATATACAGGGTGGACCAAACCTCTGTCGTCGGAGGATTACGTCGTTGTGGTAAGAGATAAAACTTTCAAATTTTGTGTGAGCTAGTACAGTCACTGGGTGCACATTTTGAAAATAGTTTCGATTATACAGGGTGTTCCAAAAACTCGTGGCAACACAAACTTACATTTTTTTAAATGGAACATACTATATTTTATTCAAGAATCGAAAAGATCTCACCGAGAGCGTTAAAAAAATATATCATGTTAATATGTTATATGGGTGTTTCAAAAAGATATGGCCAATTATTAGCAAAAATGACCCCATCTTTAATACTCTGTAAAACAGTAAATCAAAATAAATCAACAGGTCTTTGTATTCAAATGTCATTCTCATATAATTGGCTGTGCTCACTATTAATTACTTTTTTCATCTGTGGCTTCTTTAATACAGGGTGAAACAGAACTCAAATCAAGCAATATCTCAAAATTTTCAAATGGATCACCCTATAAGTCTTCGTGTCATCCTCGAAAACGGAAGATAATGCGGGTTTTCTCATTTATAGCGAAGAACAAACTTTTCACCCTTTCGGGGGTGCTTTTTAGCCGTTTGAGGGGTGGGGTCATCTTTAAAAGAATTGTCACCAACGTCATCGTGTCCACCAACCTCGAAAACGGGGAGTTACGTTAGTTTTGCCGGTGAAAGACGCGATTCACAATTTTGAGGGTGGGTTTTGGCCGTTTGGGGGATGGGGCCAACTCGAAACGAATTTTAACCCTCTCCATCAGGTCCAGCATCCTCGAAAACGGGGGAGCGCGATTTGGGGGCGTCAAAATATATTTGTATTTTTCAAGGTTTTTTACGGCTCACAGAATGGACTAATAATTTCTAAAATATTTATAAAGGTATGCGGTCCTCTAGTGGTAACAGTAAAAAATAATAGACACATCCAAAATTACGATTACAATTTGTAGAATATTCTAATGCCTTAGAAAACCTAAAATATACAGTACGTTTCATGTAAAAATTTAATACCATATAATTTGTGTACGTAAAATAAATGATTTTTCCGTTATTATAAAATATTTACAGATTTCCATTAACTTATACCCTAACTATTCTATATTGTTTGAAAGCTTATTGTACTAACAAATTGTAAAAAGACTTATAGGGTGATCCATTTGAAAATTTTGAGATATTGCTTGATTTGAGTTATGTTTCACCCTGTATTAAAGAAGCCACAGATGAAGAAAGTAATTAATAGTGAGCACAGCCAACGATATGAGAATGACATTTGAATACAAAGACCTGTTGATTTATTTTGATTTCCTGTTTAACGGAGTGTTAAAGATGGGGTCATTTTTGCTAATAATTGGCCATATCTTTTTGAAACACCCATATTAACCCATATTAACATGCTATATTTTTTTAACGCTCTCTGTGAGATCTTTTCGATTCTTGAATAAAATATAGTATGTTCCATTTAAAAAAATGTAAGTTTGTGTTGCCACGAGTTTTTGGAACACCCTGTATAATCGAAACCATCTTCAAAATGTGCACCCAGTGACTGTACTAGCTCACACAAAATTTGAAAGTTTTATCTCTTACCACAACGACGTAATCCTCCGACGACAGAGGTTTGGTCCACCCTGTACACATATACTGATCATTTCTCCATTTTCCCTCTAAACGCTTATTTGACCAATATGAAGGGGTCCAATAATAACAAGTCTGCCACTGTTAATATGAACCCCCTACCTCTCAAACTCCTCTTCCCAACCCTTAATTGTAGTATCAACCCTTCTTCCCCTCTCTCAAACCCCCCTTCGCAACCCTAAGTTACTTCCCCCTCCTTTTTTTTTTTAGCCTGACTTGAGGATTTATATGTATTAAGTATGTAGATGTAATTAGTAGGGGGAGTGGGGTAAAACCGGGTAGCAAAGCTTATTTGGTGACGTCTACGCACTAAGCCTTTATGCAAAATGCTTTAATTATGGGTGCAGTGCTTGAGAGGACTATTTGTGTTTCATATTCCATTAACTAAAAGTGTTTTATTTTTATGAATTTTTTTTTTGCACAATTCGCTTTTAGGTATCCCATTTTGCCTGAAAGTACCTGTATCACTGCTCCCTCCATAGTTTCCTGCTGCTATGACTGTCTCTATGTATTTCTTACGTATATACGACCCATCCTTTACAGTGTTGTATTCCGAAACATAAAAATAGAGTGTATCAAATGCATTTTGAAAACTAGTTATATTAATTTAAACCTCAAGACATTGGCTACTCTTATCAAAACGCATGGAATACTTCTGTAATAAGCGATCAAAGTCTTGTCAACATTGAAAAGCAAATCCAACAAAACAGATTGACACGCACCACGACTTTAGAACTGCGCAGAGGGTAATGACCACCGACATAACCTTAAACTAGACGGCTAATATCCATCCATATTCCCACCACACAAGAAACTCATGCAATTGAACATTCCGAAAACGTCTCTGCGCAATGCGCAATGGACACCAGTACGTCTGATATCTGGGTTTCGGTTCTCGAGCTTTGCCGATTCGAGGAGACGAGACATATTGTTTCTTGTTCATAGACGTCCACTGTTCTGTTTGGTGTTTGACCGATATTCGATAGAGAAATAGTGAATTTATTGTAAAAATGAAGTGTTTTGTACTTTGGTGTAAGAACCGTTCAACAAACCATCCCAAAGGTGTTATGTTTCATAGGTAAGTCAATATAAGAAACACACAATAAAATTGTTATATACCATGCATCTATTCAACAACTTTGATTCACACACATTTATTATATCAAAAAGTAATTATTTTACGCGAACGAATGTATATTTGCTTCACAATGACGTAGAATGCTCGCGAATTTAAATTTTTAATTCTAGATTGCACTCCTGATTTATCGCTCCTCATATTAGACCCGTTTTTTCATACTCCTGCCCTCTAATATCCCGCAAATTTAAAGCCAAGTCACTAAGTTCTCATTAAAATGTCAGATATTTGTTTCCGCGTGCACCTTTCAACTGGAAGGAAGCCCAAAAAACTTTCACTAATTTTTATTTCGGCCTCATTGGAATCACATTTATTAATTGAAACATACCTGATTACAAGAGTCATTTACTCCACCTTACTAACGTACGACCTGGCCACCCTGTATCAATAACTAGAAAATTAGGATGTCTATTAATTTATTTGTACAATCTAATCACTCTTATTTTTAGTTCCTTTAGTATATCATTTCGTTACGTTCGACTTCCGTTATTTGAGATAAACCACGACGTCGAAATTCTTCAATAACTCAAACCTCTTGTACAGACGATAATATAAATAAACATTCTAACCATTAAAGTTACTAGTGATCGTTTAAAATCTTAAAATAGTTGTAATTAAATCGTGGGTTATTTTTGAACCTGTAATTAAAAACAAAATATAAGTTTACAAAAATGTAATACGAAAAAGTAGAAAACATGTTTTCCACTATTATACCATTATTAATATTAAATGATGCTACAGACGACTAGAATGATTAGATCAGGACCAATCATTTTTGAAACAAAAAAATTCTTAGCAGTATACAGGGTGAGTCACGAGGAATTGTACATACTTCTACCATAAGCAGAGGCACCTTAGGGGATTACCAAATGACCATTAAAAATGTCTTCTGTTTTCTTTAATAATGTACAGAGCGATTTATGGATTTGGACCAAAATAATGTTTGGTCATATCTTTTCAATGATTAAGTCGATTTGTCTCATTTTTTGGTAAAAGTGTGTATTGGTGTCTAGCAACTAACTGACATATTCAGAACTAAAAAATTCCAGGGCCGGCTTCGCGAAAATTTGTTGAATTGCTATAATTGCAATAATTCACCCTGTACATGATTTCTCTAAAATGTGATATGATTTCTTCAGAGGACATAAATAGACAGTTAAACTTGGGTATTTGAAATTTTTGTTACACTTGCCTTACATTTTTAATTAAAGATTCATTTTAAAGTCAAATTGAAAATTGGCGAGAATGAAATATCTTACTGTATAATAATGTTTAGTAATTATAAAAAAATCTTTAAAATAAACAATAACGACACACACTGTATTCCAGTATAGTAAATACCAGAATTTGAATCAATTTACAGGGCCGGATTTAAAAATCTGGCATATCTGGTTCATGTCAAAAATTCACCCTGTATGTAACTTTTTCCACCCGAAATGGACTGAAATTAGATTGAAAATGTTTGCATTAACCTAGTTTTGTCATTTGTTTCAGCGAAAATCATGTGTAATTATTTTGCAATAACAACTCGTGTGTTTGCGGCACTCGCCCTTCAGGCTCGTGCCCCAAACTTTCACACTCGTGAGAAAAGTACTTTTCCCACGTGTTGCACACTATACTTTTTCTACAACTGCACAAGTTTAAAGAATACAATGGAATAATGGAAATTGCGATTTTTATCAAAGCACGAATGAAAATTACCTTAAGAATTTAAAAAACTTCTACAATCTGACAGTTGTGACAACTATTTGAAGCTGAACAGCAGCCAACTAAGTTTTTGTCGATTTTTGTTGATTCTCCATATAAATGTATGTGATGTGGGCAAAGTGCCGTGAGGAAAAGTATTCCCGCACGGTGTGGGCAATACATGGTTTTGAAATTAAGTAAGCTATGAGAAATTCGCTTCTTTTCATAGCAGTTGTAGAAAAATAAATAACAATAACCAAAAACGAAACAGTTTTAACAATGCGGAACAAAGTAAAAAAACAATTTAATAAACATTACGATTTTAAAAGATGTTCAAAATGAAATCCATTTGCCTCAATACACCTTTCTTAGCGAATATTTTAATGGGTAATGGACTTTCTTCGCACGTATGGGCTGAAGAAAATCCACATGCGATTCGAGAATATCGCTCGCACCAAAGATTCTCTGTAAATGTCTGGATCGGGGTCATCAACACTCATTTAATAGGACCCCATTTTTTTGATGGTACACTAACAGGACATGTTTATTTAAATTTTTTGTAGAATATCTTACCCAATCTACTTGCTAATGTGGGCCTACGAGGGATCTACTTTCAGCGTGATGGTGCATCATCTCATTTTTCCGTACGCCAACATTTAGAAACTATTTATGGAAACCGATGGATAGGACGAGGATGTTCTATTTCATGGGCACCAAGATCCCCAGACTATAATCTAGTTGATTATCACATTTGGGGGCATTTAAAAGAGCTGGTCTACGCAGAAAATATAAATACGGGGCAACAGCTCATTGATAGAATTATTCGCTGTTGCAATATTATCAGAAATAACCCATTGACAATAAGAAAGTCCATTACACATTTAAACATTCGCCAAGAAAAGTGTTTTGAGGCAAAATGAATTTCATTTTGAACATCTTTTAAAATCGTAATGTTTATTAAATTGTTTTTTACTTTGTTCCGCATTCTTAAAACTGTTTCGTTTTTGGTTATTCTTATTTATTTTATTTCTTAATTTATGAATAAACATTTCTTGGAGTTGTTAATTTCATTCCGATTAAAATAATTACACATGATTTTCGCTGAAACAAATGACAAAACTAGATTAATGCAAACATTTTCAATCTTACTGGTTTACTCATTTTCAATCTAATTTCAGTCCATTGCGGGTGGAAAAAGTTACATACAGGGTGAATTTTTGACATGAACCAGATATCCCAGATTTTTAAATCCGGCCCTGTAAATTGATTCAAATTCTGGTATTTACTATACTGGAATACAGTGTGTGTCGTTATTGTTTATTTTAAAGATTTTTTTATAATTACTAAACATTATTATACAGTAAGATATTTCATTCTCGCCAATTTTCAATTTGACTTTAAAATGAATCTTTAATTAAAAATGTAAGGCAAGTGTAACAAAAATTTCAAATACCCAAGTTTAACTGTCTATTTATGTCCTCTGAAGAAATCATATCACATTTTAGAGAAATCATGGACAGGGTGAATTATTGCAATTATAGAAATTCAACAAATTTTCCCGAAGACGGCCCTGGAATTTTTTAGTTCTGAATATGTCAGTTAGTTGCTAGACATCAATACATACTTTTACCAAAAAATGAGACAAATCGACTTAATCATTGAAAAGATATGACCAAACATTATTTTGGTCCAAATCCATAAATCGCTCTGTACATTATTAAAGAAAAACAGAAGACGTTTTTTAATGGTCATTTGGTAATCCCCTAAGGTGCCTCTGCTTATGGTAGAATTATGTAAAGTTCCTCGTGACTCACCCTGTATTAAGAAAATCAAGTCGACTGAGTAAAGGTTCCTGTAGGGGGTAGGTAAATATACAAAATCCACGACCGGCGATGACCTATAATTGCCTAAGAAAGCTGAGGAGGAGGTATCAAAAATCCAAAGATTAGCTAGTCTTTACATAGTTTATATGATGCCGAGGCATGTCATTAAAAAAAATATTAGGCAGAAAGATCCTTATTTGCCCCGATGGCTTCAGAGGCGGATCCAGAGTGCTATTTGGGGGGGGGGGGGGCACGAAGTTATTTTTACTGATTTTAAATGTATCAAATATGTAATCTATTTTCGAAGTTGATTTTGAAAGGCAAAGGCCATTAGTCACATGGTAAGCTAGGCTTTAAATGGCACAGCTCTCCCATCTGTTGCAGTAATATTAATTAAGAAAATATGTGCTGGGAGGGGGGTAGTAAGACCCCCCCCCTGGATCCTCGCCTGGATGGCTTTATCCATGCTCTTAAATTGTAGGTACCTACCTTCTTACAATGGAGATCTTTAGCGATTTTTTTATTGTCAAAGTTAAGTTGAATTCTTGTCCATTTTTGTTGCTTTGGTTCTTTTTAAATTTTCGGTCTGCATTTCTATTAGTTTTTGAACCAACTTATTTATTCACCTCCTTTATCTAGAACTAGCTGCCTTTTATTAGCGGTCCAAATCTATTTTTATGATTTGTAAGGCTTTTTCTTGCCACAAAGAAAAATATGCCTTACAAGTGACGCTTTAATACGGAGATTGCTCGAGCACCAGTTTTTTTATGTGGTATGCTCCACGACCCTTAGAAACGGCGTCTTATGGGCACAGGTAACTTCAGATGGCGATACGGTATTCTCCAGGGGTTTTGTTGATTTCAGACTCAATTATTTTTAACTTATTATGTACTTTTAATAGCCCTGAAAAGAGGTAAGGTTTGTGAAGATAAACCAGGAAATTAACGTGACACTTATATTGTGTTTAGGTATTTTTACAAGACAAAAATTGTTTATTTCAAAGCCCACCCAGGTTAAGCCTTAAAAAAAATACGTAAAAGAAACGTTTAAATCGGCTCTGTTAATTGGCGGCAATGACAGAGTGACTCAATCAGACTTTATTTCTATTTATAAAAGTATAAAATTATTTATTATTAATCGATTAAATAAAAAAACGGGAAAATGCTAAATTTATCAGTTTGCGAAATTAAACGACAGCTATTTAATTTTGTTAACCGGTGAGGCAAATCAGAAGAGTTATTTAAATTTCTTAAGCTAACAGAACGGTCTAAAGAATTTAAATAAATTATATTACTCTAATCGGGAGAGTTACCTAACCCTATCAACTACGGAATTGACTGAATTTATTAATCGCGAACTTAAACAAATTTAAACAGGAGAGTGATTTAAATTTATCAACTTTTAAAATTTAATAGGCAAACTAAATATGGTGGTTACTACTTTTTATTAAATTGTAAATTAAACGAAAAGAACTGAACTACAGACTGGCGGGTGAACTTAATATATTAAAACTGCAATTTTAAATTGTATTTGGGACGCGGACGATTCCTAGACTTTCAGCATAGCCAACATTGTGCCTACACATCACACAGTTAATCCCTTAGATCATATATGCTTCGCTAGATACGGCATCCTATAGTGTTTGTTTGGCTCTAGAGGGGTAACGACGAGAGGGGTGAAGGGGCAATAGCGTACCATGATACAGTTGCGTACCATTCGGAATATTTTGGTACAGTGTAATATATTGTCATATTTATACAACACATATTTAATTTTCTAAGGATTGAGTGACTGTAGGTTACAGTAAAATGGGAATTAATGTGAATCGAAAATAAATAAAATAGCATGCATACGAAAATTGTTTGGAATGGGAATAATCTGAGAGGTTGAATACTATCATCTTGCGCTTCTGTAAATATTTTTTTATAGCAAATTAAAAATCCCATTGATTATAAACTCGTTAATATAGAAAAAACAAAGGTAGGTATATTAATACAAAAGTTACCTACGTCAAAAATGAACCTTCATATAGATTAGGTTGAGTAATAAATGAAAAATTTACTGATGAACATGGTTTATTTTAATAAAACATAAATTGACATACAATAGATAGATATTTAAACAATTCATTTACAATTCAAATAAAGTATACATAATTTATGTTTAGTTCTTATTTTCACTTTCTGTCCTATCCAACAACACGCCTATGGAAACATACCGATGACAGCACCTTTTTCAAGTTTGATGTTGTACACTTAACAAGGCTTTGGCATTTTGTTGAGAAATTCGACCACTGTTCTCTAAACTAATTGTAACTTTCAAAAAACTATAAAAATACACAAGATTGGCACAATAATTCCCAAAAAACAGAATATCTAACATCTGTCAAAATTTACGATATGAGCGGGTATCGTCGAAATTTGAAATCGACCAATCAGTGGGATGGTAATTTAACTCCCTCCTGTACACCACAACAAATAACCTGAATACCTTATCTAGCGTAGCATGTATGATCTAAGGTTAATCCCAATGTCAGGTAGCGTGAGTCAGGGATAGAAGTTGCGTACTCGGCCAGTGGGTGCCACTTTAGTACAAAATCAGTCCCAAGGTTTTTGGAGTCTTGCTAAACAATTAACGCGGACGAATTCCTAGACTTTCAGCATAACCAACATTGTGCTAACACATCACACAGTTAACCCCAATGTTAGGATGCATCCTTAAGTTTCGGAATTTAAAGGGATTAGTAGTTCTAAAATATAAAATAAATAACTGAAAGCCAAAGTGTACCTTAAACTTTCAATTAAATAATTCAATTCTCGAACTACTGTTAAAAAAATTGATTGATTGTCTACTACAGTCTGTCGTTCAGTACGAAATGTAATCTAATTCAAAGGAATCTAACTCTGGTTAACGGAAAAATAAATAATTAAATCGTGTTCCGACGATTATTCGGTACTTAACTACTTTCAAAATAAAGTTTTTAAAGTAAATGTATTATTTAAAACTTAAACGGTTCCCCTTAAAAATGATTAAATACGGAATTACGGATCCCAAAATAAATAACTTACTCCCAAACTACTAATTCAGAAAAATAATGGTATTTAAAATTAAATAACTCTCTTATAAATTAAAATAGGAACGCTACTGACAGTGGGAGTAAACTATTTCAACCAATTATTCATAAAATAGAAACTGAAACTAAAATAAAAATATTACGCTATTCGGTACTTTGATTTTCAAAATCTAAATAACTCTTCGTAAAAATTAAATGAATTCTTTTTCCTAATAACTAAATTATTCCCAAATTAATGACCTGTAAAACAATCGGACGAAAAGCAAATGATAAAAAAAAGTCGAAACTAAAAAAAACGTAAACAGTGAAACGGTGACGGCGTCTTATCTTTTAAAATAAGCGAATGTGATTACGGAGCAAAACTAACGCGATTCTAATCTATCCTATTAACACGGCAAAAATTAGACTGCTTTTTCGATATTAAGTCAAAATAAGGTTAAAAAAATAAATATTTTAAAATAGAAAAATTACAGAGTGTTTGGGACATAAAAAGGTAAGTTTTCACCAAATTTCGTGAAAAACTTGGTTATTTGAATTTTTCACATAAATTTTGAGGTTATGTGAAAAAAGTGTAAATACAAAAGTTGTAGATCTTTTTATTATCTACAATTTTTCCATAGGACTTGTAGTTTTGCCAGAAATCGAGATAAACAGTTTTCTACCCTTAAAAACTCCCCCTCTCCCACTTCCCAACACCCAGAACGCCTGTAAATTATTTTTCCTATCATTTTTGTCATAATCTCTTATTTTCCAATGAGTTTCATTCTACTATTATTTTATTTGGTTTCAAAAATTATCTGCACTGGTCTATGGTGTGAACTAAATAATGTGAATGGAACGATGTCGATATCAGACTAGACAAAAAGTTCAAAAACTAGTTTTTAATTGTTTACTTTGAACAATCTGTGTATCTGTGTATGAGGGAAATATAGGAAGTGTTTAAATTTTCAATATCTTTTTTAGAATTAACTGAGGGGTTGTTGAGAATGTTGTAAAAATTTGTTTGTTGATTTAAAACAGTAAGCTCATCAAAAGTAAAGGAATGGTTTTCTGAATGAGAATGTTGAGCTAATGACGATACTAAAGAATTATTTCTTTCATCGCTTGGATGTTCATTCATGCGTATAGTCAAATATCTTTTTGTCTCTCCGACGTAGCATTTATCAGAATTGTTGCGAGGTATTTTTTAAACATTTGACTCTAACTCAACAGATGTTTTAGTTTTAGCTTTAGAAAAAATTTTTTCCTTCACAGTATTTTCACTTTTTAAAGCTATCCGGTGGTCTTTATTATTCAAGATTTTACCTAATTTTTCAGAGAGGCCATGGACATACGTCATCTTGTGGTAACACTTCCTATATTTCCCTCATACACAGAAGGCCAGTATTAGACTATCAAATTTTAGATGTGCTACCATCTATGATTAGAAGAGAGTATTGACAATTTTTAAAGCAAATAATTCCCGATTTATTGGAGTTGCATACACAATTTGCATTGGGTGTTGCAAAGCTTTTATTTGACTGATTCTAGTCAAAATGTCACTCTCTTCTTTCGTATCCCTTTCAGAGATTAATATAAAGTTAGAAAACGAGTAAGGAATTTTTTATCAAATATTTGATAAAAGATCTTTTATAAAAGATTTTAAAGTTTAAGAAAACAAATTGAAACTAGTATTACACTACATCAAATATTTTATCATAGTTGTCATCATGGATGAACAACAGCTCTATGCTTGTGTGGCTTCAATTAGTTCAATTGTCACAATTTGTACAATATTAAAAAAAACAAAATTATAAGAATAAAAAGCAAAGAAGACGTTATTGGGTAAAACCATGGGATTCGAGACGTGGCGATCTGGGTATACACCAAAACTTGTTGAAAGAATTGAGAGTTGAAGATATGCCATGTTATATAAATTATTTAAGGCTGTTCTCCCGATTTTCGTTTGATCAAAGTTGAGAGGTCCCTCATCCATTTCGTAAAATAACTCCTCACGTAACGCTCTCTCTATTTCGTAAGGACAATTGTACGTACAATAGTTCTTTCCTTTTTCTTCCCGCAGTCAAACGAACGTCTTACTTTCTCGGGATTTAAATACACCTAAAACACGGACTGGCCAAATTTGCTCGTATATTGCATATAATTTGTTACTCAAAAAAATGCAAATTTTACTGAATTTTAAATTATATACGCTGATATCATGAAAACGGTGCAAAAATTTGTAAAAAGGCATTCTTGGTGATTATTAGACAAAAACTTAGAGATCCTAATGGGTTTTCAATCATAATTCTAACATAAGTATTAATATAGATAATTAGGTACAATTAAGACCATGTCATTATATAGGCCGGTGATAAAGTTGTTTCCACAGTAAGTGCAATCCAAATAATTCTTGTAAGCATACTTCCAGAAAAACAGTTGACTATTCCTCTGCATGACTTCCTAATGTTTAAAAATTTTATGGGTATAATCGTATAATACACATTTTGTAATAAAAAGTTAAATGTTTGTACTTAGAATATTTAATTATTCATCGTATTCTTTGTATAAAAATATTACTTTTGTTATTATCATTAGGTGTTATTATTAGATAATATGTAGATATCTAAGAGTCAAGTTAGAAATCAAATTCAATTATGATTGTTTAAATACCTAATATTTCACTTGTTAGTACATTAATTCCAGAATATTAAATTAGGTAATGACTAAGTTAATTTCATTATTGTTTTTTTAACAAAACCGCATTAACCTCTCGTATATTACAATAGATTCAAATATATATTTATATTGAGGATAAACTAAAATTATATTTTTTTAACTACTTTGTAGTCTTCACGAAAAATTGTTTGAAAACATTTTTTCGTATATAATTGCTCTGTTTTCAACAACAAGTAAAAATAGGTAGAAATAAATTAATTGCTTTTGAATAAAAACTTTTATTACCTAAACAAAACAAAAAATTAAAAATTAGTTCTTTACAGTTTCTTTTATTAAATATTTTAAATAAATATTCACTAACTTAGGTTCAACATAACCAAAAATTGTCATCTCTCTCAACTTTCTCAACAAACATTCCTAGTGGGGTCCAAACGATAAAACAACAATATTTGGCTTTCGTTATAGCCAATTGCCCTTGTACCTGATAATAATAATATATTTTTTTTTAATTTAATTTGGCCATCTGTATTTATAAGATATTTAATTTTTTTTCTTCAATTCCCATTTGTGGTGTCAATTTGGAACAATTATATGGACATTTAATTTCTATTATCTTATTATTATTAATAATGCCGTCTGGACTTGCTCCCAAGTATGGGGTAGACTTCAACTGAGCACCGTCCCTTGAAGGCAATAAAAGTAGATACATCAACTGAGCACTTTTACCTGGTTTTATAAATCTTTGTAATCTTTTAATCTTAATAAGAAAAGGGAGACCACTCAGTTGGGCAAAAATACCTGCTATAATCCGGTACTGAAAAAGGGTCAACATAATCCTATAGGTCAAAAATTTCGTTGGCAAAAAAATCACCCAAAATATAATCTCAAAAATTTCATGGTCTTGTCCCCATTTCGTAGCAACTGATCCATAAAAGGATGAACATAATATGTTATTAACAGTCTTTTTTGGATCAGTTGTTTTACGTAACTTGCAAACTTTTCCAAAATTTGAAGCCGTCAGCATATTTCTTCGATGTTCTTTCCACAGAACATTACTGGCCTGACCCCCTAGTGGATACTTCCGCCGACTCACTTTGTCTTTGCTAAACCGAACAACATCTGGTTGCAATAAAGCAGAAAGAGCGATTATATTTTCACGGATTCCAAATATAAATATTATTGGAAAACGCCTGCCCACAAAAGTCAATTAGTTTTTGATTTTAGCAAAAAGTTGTAAAAAGAAAAAAAAATTACAAAAAAAATCAGCTACAAAGTCTGGTTTTTAAAAATTTGATATCTGTAATCTGAAAAAATTTAATATACATTTTTAATTTTTATTTAAAAAACTAGGATCTAACAAAAAAATTAAAAAACTAGAGATTGTTTGGGTTTTCCTTTTGAATACTTCAGCAAAAAATGAAATGACACCGATGATAAATAACCGAGATATAAGAGAAGAGCTAAAATAGTGTACCGCGAGAACAGCCTTAAGAATGGATGATACTACATTTCAGCTAGTCAGAAATTGCATTAGCATAGAAGATCGCGTTCTTGCGTCTCTTCGGTTTTTGGCCACTGGAGAAAGTTATTCCAGCTTAAAGTATTCATTTTTTCTGCTAAATATAGGCTT
Organism: Crepidodera aurea; assembly: GCA_949320105.2. Taxonomy (NCBI): domain Eukaryota; kingdom Metazoa; phylum Arthropoda; class Insecta; order Coleoptera; family Chrysomelidae; genus Crepidodera; species Crepidodera aurea. The sequence continues at coordinate 25,473,213 of OX439479.2, read as the reverse complement.
CTGAGTCCATTTAACTTTTTTTTACATCAATGCTGATTACCTCGGAAATTTGTTCATATGTCTCTAGTCTTTTATTCCGATTTTTGTAGTCCTGATGTTGCACATTATATATAAATTCGTAATTTTCGTACTCGCCATTTTGTACAATGGTTGTCAAATGTTTTATCAAAGTTGGTCGAATGTAGCCAACATTTATAAAATATATTTTATAAATCATAAGATCTTTTATCAAATCTTTGATAGTCTAATACCGGCCGAAGTAACAGATTGGTCAAAGTAAACAATTAAAAACTAATTTTTGAACTTTTTGTCTAGCCTGATATCGACATCGTTCCATTCACATTATTTAGTTCACACCATGCTCAGCCGAGAAAAAGAAGGCTATCTACAAATACAAATAAATAAAATAGAATGTTAGCAGTTTCCACTTTTCATACATTTTTACATCTAACTGCATGTTCAGCTTTGTAAATAAGGAAATCATTTTTCGGTAAGTTGTTTGAGGATTTATATTTAATAGGTTAATAAAGTACATCTGAATTAGAATTAAAATTATTACTTTCCGATACTTTAAATTATTATTTGTTTTCAAAATTTACTTAAATGGGTGGTTCTCAAATATAGATTATCAAATACTATTAAACGAGCAATGTTTGTATGTGTGTATGTATGTATGTGTGTCCGGAGTATCTCAAAATCCACTCGTCAGAATTCAATTAAACTTTCAGGTTAGACTAATTACTATCTAAAACGGCAAAAAAGCAGGTCTCATGTCTGTGAAAATTCGATCTTCCGAGATATTTACAAGAAAAGTTAAGCTTTTAGTTTTATTTCCTAGCAACGGCAGCCAACACAGAGATAATATAACCTGTTTCTATATATAGAAAATTTTTTATTATGTATTTTGTTGTCATTTTGAAAACGACTTTCATTCAAGAAAGACAAACCGTCTTCAAAATAAGTGGTTTTATTTCCATTAGAAGAGAAATTGATAAATATTAGTTTAATTTGTCAGTTTTTGGTATTGTCAAAAGTAGTTAATTGTCCATCATCGATCATCGATTGAAATCACATCATATTTTTGTGCGATGAGTGTTCCAAAGCAACGTTCAGTAGGTATCTAACGTAGTAGCCGGTTACTTCCGGTTTCAGCTTTATATTTTGAACAAAAAATTATCAACATACCACAGGTCTAAGTTGAACAGTTTCCGAGATATTTGAGTTTTTTGTAAAATTTTTTGAAAAACACGCATTTACTTTAATTTCCGTATCTGGCTTAGTTGTTAAGCTATTAATTTCAAATTTTATACAGAGATTGTGAGAATATCCTTCTAGCATACAGTGAAACGTCAAATCCGACATTTTATACAGGGTGTCTAGAATGGAGCGTCCAATGTTCATATTTCCAATTCTCAATAAGTCGATAATTTCAAATGAGACACCCTGTATTTTATTATCACGCCTGAATCAGTTTTTTATTTTCTTTCGATCTGTATTAGCATTCCCTATACCTAAAGTTACGTGTTTCTGAGTTATTGCTAGATTTATTATAATTTGGAGATATTTTACATAAATTGGTGGGTAGTATAATCTAGCATGCCATGAAAATTGAAAAGACAGTTGTAATAAACAAACTACTGGACAATTAGATTATTTTATTTTCTAACTTCGTTCAATTTGTAGTGATTGGATTGAATGAAGATTTATCATTACCAGATAAAATAAATTTATAGTAAATGCAATCGCATAATTTGTCGTAAGTACGTGCCAATTATTCGCAGATAACCCAGAAGAGCCATTTTCACATATAAATTGAAAGAAGTTAGAAAATAAAATAATCTAATTGTCCAGTAGTTTGTTTATTACAACTGTCTTTTCAATTTTCATGGCATGCTAGATTATATTACCCACCAATTTATGTAAAATATCTCCAAATTATAATAAATCCAGCAATAACTCAGAAATACGTAACTTTAGGTATAGGGAATGCTAATACAGATCGAAAGAGAATAAAAAACTGATTCAGGCGTGATAATAAAATACAGGGTGTTTCATTTTAAATTATCGACTATTGAGAATTGGAAATATGAACATTAGACGCTCCATTCTAGCCACCCTGTATAAAATATCGTATTTGACGTTTCACTGTATGCTAGAAGGATATTCTCACAATCTCTGTATAAAATTTGAAATTAATAGCTTAACAACTAAGCCAGATACGGAAATTAAAGTAAATGCGTGTTTTTCAAAAAATTTTACAAAAAACTCAAATGTCTCGGAAACTGTTCAACTTAGACCTGTGGTATGTTAATAATTTTTTGTTCAAAATTTGATGCTGAATCCAAAAATAAAAAGAAAAATGGTACATGCCATTTGAAATAACAAAGTTGATGTCTACTTCCGGTACAACCGGAAGTAACCGGAAATTGAAAATATTTTCATTGAATAGATCATAATGACAAAGCCCCGTAACCCAATTTTCAAATTTCAAATATCTATAGTTCTCTATATATGGCTAATGAGCCACCTTCGTAACACACCCTGTACATAACGATCTTCAGTGCCGACTATCCGTCGTATGTATAACGGCATTTAACAAACCTACTATGGAGTTTATTTTCAATTTCTATGAAATATTTACTTTCTTTAGCTCGTAAGAATATCAATTGAAAGGAGTGGACCGAAAAAAATGGTCGTAAATCGTAAGAGAATAACTTTCTTCTGTTATTACGGGGTCAATGGAAAGATATATTACATTCTATAGTTTGTCCATCTTAAAGAAAAGTAATATAAACAAAATTTTGGCAAAGTTTTTGCTAACGTCTTTGTCTCACATATTGATCCACATTGCAGAAAAGAACTCAATATTACAATCTTGTACATCGACTTTTCTTATCTTTCTTTTCGAATTGCTGTTTCGAAGAAAAAAAACATATTTTTTTCAGTAATAGCTATTTATATTGCAAGTACATAAACAAGGGCTTTATTGAACGAATCGTTTTATCGCCGAGCGAGTTTGCGAGAGAGGCTATAAAATAATGAGTCAATAAAGCCTGTTTATGATCGTGTTATATACATGATTTTATGTACGATGTAATTAAATAGTTATTTATGTACCAAGGGTATAAATATGGGGGCATACATCTCTATTTATACCAGCGGTGCATACAAAATTTTACCTACGGCCACTACAGAAAACAGGTAAAAACACACGACACACAGCCTCAGTATATAACTCATTACGCACGATACACACAAAACCGTGCGATTTGTTTACCCTAAACAAAACGCACGGTTTTGGTAAACAAAACGCACAGTTTATACATATAGTTGCCTTCAAAATAAGTTGGACAAATTGTTTTGATCGTTTTAACTTACTGGCCTATTCCTTGAAAAAGAAACTGTTTTTATAAATCGTTATCTTATCTGTAGAAAAATAATGTATAAAAAAATATATGAATGGCATTTCTTTAGAAATAAAAAGGTAAAACGGTCAAAACAATTTGTCCAACTTATTTAGAAGGGCAACTATAAGTAGGCAGTATTCGCGTAACCGCCCGTCATCAGCGTTGCCATAGCGACTGTCAAAATCAAAATAATAGAAACAAACTTTTTAAAAAACAAGTTTTAGATAATAATTATAAGATAGGAATATGTCAAGTGATAGTGAAAACGAAAATTTAACTCCTCCCAACGTCATGGAAATGGCAAAAATGGCAACGAATAATTTACTGCCAAGTAAATCCCGCGAACGCTACGAAAATTAATACAGTAGATTCATGGACTGGAGACTAAAAAATAAGGTGAATTTTTTCTCCGAAAATGTTTTGGGATGGATTTAAAGAGACATGGTGGCTGGCAATCGTCTTCAGAAGCGGAAGGATATGTTGACGATTCATTAAAAAACAAAGAACTTACTTCATCTCGAATATCCTCCCCTATTTTACATAATACAACCTCAACAACCGCAACACATAAAAATTTTACAATGACATATGATTCAACAAATCGAAATACTTCCAATATATTTAATAATTGTTCAATAACCACAAATAATTATAATGTTCCTAATTGTAAATTGTAAATTGTTTGTTTATAAAAATTCTTACATTCTTACAGGTTGCTATTATCGGGGCATATTTATAAATATTTAATAAATTTACTTTTACTTATTGAATGTATTTAGAATTTTAATAAAACTGTATTTGCTGTATAAATTTATTTATTTTTTTTACTAGTATCTTTGTTTAGTTTTAAATTGTAATTTCTATTACCGACCTGTACCTAAGTATATGTAACAATTTTTAATAGGTATGTAACAATTTGTTAATGTACCAAACAGTTGTTTGGTAAGTTTCAATGTTAATAAATAGAACGAATTATCCTATATGATAATATATCCTCTATAATTTTGTAAAATTGTTCGAAATAAAATTGTTAAAAAAGTCTAAAGATGCAATAACTAAGTCCAGGCTTTTGGCACACTGTATATGGCCGTAGGTAAAGTATAGTACGTAATTCGTGTTGTAAAGCAATTACGCACTCATGGAATTACGCATTCGCCGCTACACGGCTTCGTGCGCAATTTTTCCATTCGTGCGTAAAATGCTATTTACAACACATATTACGTAATATACTATTACGTCATACTAATTTGTTATTATTGCATACACAATGTAAATTAGTATTTTAGTAACATTATTGTCATTTTATCGTAGTAGGCTCTATCGTTGCTAGAGGTACATACTGTCAAATATAAATGTTAGTTTGCATGTGTCAAAATTAACTCACAATGAATGCAATTTCTGAAATTCCGTATGAAATTATAAAAAAAGCCGAAAAGACAACTCAAAATATATTACCGAAGAAGTCTAAAGACGCCTACGACAATGAATATGAAAATTTTTTAAATTGGTTGAAAGTAAACTACGTAGAACATATTAATCAAAGAGAACACCATCTAATAAGAGGCGAAAGCTTGATCGGTTCCTTTGATGTTGGATAGACACAATATTCACAGCATTGACACAAATACAACTTGAGTTACACTGAGAAAAGTAACATTGTATTGATTCAAATTCTTACAATCCGAACTACACTAAGAAATATAATAGTGTTGATGAATATACCTCCCCGTTTAGTGTAGTCGATCTGGCGAGAAAAACCCCGATAAACGAAGTCATAGATTTCACGTGATCACTATATGAAAGCTAAGGAAGTTGTGGAAAGGGGTAAATTAACATGTAAAGATATGGGAAATCGGTTTTTCGCTGGGTTTTATTCGGTTCGAAACGACTTGTAGTTATAAATTAAGGTGCTCGAGAAAAAGCATAAAGTAAATTTCAACCCGTCCAAATCGGTCTAGTGGTTCTCGAGATATTGCGATTTGAAAGTATAGGGATTTTCGCCGCGGCAAGAACACACCTATATAGCCGTGTTCGCGTTTTTCCTCCGATAGATAGTCATTTCAAGTCGCTAGTTTAATTTGGGGGAGAGGGGGAAGGCAAGCACTGATTAATCTTTGGAAAACGGACAAATGGCGACCGAATTTCGAATTTTGTAAATTTTATGTTTCTATTTTCGCAATGAAAGTAAATCGGGGGAAATTTTTTATTAGCCATCGAATGATGATTTTTTTTTCTATTTGATTTGAGCCCTACAAGCCCTAACAAGAACTCGATCCGATAATCAGGAAGGGAGGGAGGGGGTGAAAGTGTTTTGTACTGTAGAAGGGCAAGTCTTTAAAATTATACCACCAAGTAAATGGGTACAGCCGTGGGTATTTTTGTTGTGAAACAACACCAGAAATGCTATGAATTTGATGGAAACGGCTATAATTGGTGGTTAAGATATACCTAGATTAACAAAAATAATTTATCTTTTAAATAAAAAACAATGTTTTATTTTAGTTTTTCAAGCAAGTACATGAAAGAAAGTAAGAAATTTATTGCTTACAACGTGCATAGTCAATACAATTTTTTTAAAATGGAAAAAGAACCAAGAGTGCATGAATGAATATTAATTTCTTCTTCAACGCTTGGAAAGAAAAATGCACTTTTTGATGCAGCGATGCAATTTCAAAAAAGTACAAGATTAAAATATGGCACAAAATTTCTAGACGAGCTAACGAAGCGAATGCAAAAAATTCCATCTTAATCCGACTTACCCTGCGGACACACACAACGATTTTGGACGTACGATAAAAAGTCGTGCCGTGCTATGTAAAAAGTTCCATGCATATCTTCACGTCTCTAAAGGAATGTTGCTTTTTATCGTACGTCCAAAATCGTTGTGTGTGTGTCCGCAGCGTAACTGCACCAAAGTTCCGGATCTGGGCTATTTTTGTGTTAAATTTACTCGATTATTTCATTTACATATGGCTGCGCCAATGAAAAGTCATGAATTTAGTCACATGATATGCAATACGATCGGATATTTAGGTAAATAAAAAATATCAGCGGCTATTTTAGTCGATTGTATATTGTTTGCTATTAAGTGTCAAAATTTGACGTAACATTCACTTAAAATTGAAAATGTCTCGTTTTGGTTCATGTTCCACTACGGAAATCAGTGTGAAAATATAAGCAAATCTATCCCAGAAAATATCAAAAAGAGAAAGGAGTCTGTTTGGAGACAATCTTAGCGAATGATTTTGTGGGGTTCATGAAATAATCTTCCTGAATATCACTCGACTATGACAAATAGAGACTATTATTTTCTTTAATTCATCTCGAGCAACTTGCATTTCGAGACAATTCAATTCGACCATATGAACTTTAATAATCAAAGAATAACTCCCTCGAGCTAAAGCTCTCGGGAGTTATTCAGATTATTAAATGTTCATATGGTCTCATCAAATTGTCTCAAAATACAAGATACTCTCGATAGAATTAGACAGAAAATAATAGTCGACTATTTGTCATAGTCTTGGGATATTACCTTAGATCATATATGCTACGCTAGATACGATATTCAGGTTATTTGTTGTGGTGTACAGGAGGGAGTTAGAGTACCATCCCACTGATTGGTCGATTTCAAATTTCGACAATACCCGCTCATATCGTAAATTTTGACAGATGTCAGATATTGTTTTTTGGGAATTATTGTGCCAATCTTGTGTATTTTTATATGACAATATGACTACTGGAGAAACTTGAACTTGATTGCATTCACGGCATACATAATTTTAATATAGTATTCCTTACAATTTCTGAGAAAATGAAGAGTTTATTATTTTGGTCTATACCTATTGAATATACACTTTTTTTCAAGGATCTTAGTTCAGATATTTCCTGGCAGCATTTCTCATTTTCGGCAAATGCCAGTAATTACCCGCAAAACGGCAATACCGCGACAATCGGAATAACGGAAATGATGATTGACATTGACAGTAATATAACTTGAATCGCGCATGCGCATACAAATTTGTTATCAGGAAAACAGCTTTCTTTCGCCTCTTATTAGATGGAGTACTCTGTGATATTAATGAAACTGTGTTGCTTGGATACTTCGGCGATCTCACTGAAACATTTTCTCCGGGTTCCTTATAATCCAATCATTTAAGCAAAAAAAGGGGTTAACCTCGGAATGAGAGATAATAAGCTGGAAACTCGTGTACACCTTCATTATGGTGTTCTAAAAGTTGTGTCAAAAGTCACCTAAAATCTCGTGTCTGCGTGGTAAATTATTCGAGGTTAAACGTCACAAAAATCGGTCTTTCGCGATTTTCTCGGTTTCTATAGCTCCAATGATGTTAACATCTATTACAAAAATTGTAGGGCATAAATTTGCGACAAAATTTGTTTCAAACATTTTTTTATGCGCTCAACCGTCTATGAGATAAATAGTGCGGAGCGCTCAGCCCTCAGCCACACATACTATAATGCAAGGTCAACCGTGAATCTGGGTGAATAATACGTTGTATAAAGTTAATAAATCATTAAAATATCATTAACAATGAATACTTTGTATTATTTATTAATTAATACATTGAATTTAATAACATTCTACATATAAATATCTAATATATTCATTTAATAACACTTATCTATATTTACATATATGTGTAATCAACATAAAGTGAAATGCTTACATTATGTATATCTTAATTTTATATTAATTAATTTTAAGTAGAAATAAAACGAGAATATTTATTACAATTTAAATTAAAGTGAATTAAAAATAACAAATAATAATAATAATTAATAATAATTACAAATTAACAAATGTTTAATAATTTAAAGAACAAAAGTTTTAATTTTCTTCTTCATCGTCATCTTCCGGGCTTTCAAAAATGTTTGTATCATTGTCATCTTAAATCATTGTTTCCAGGCCATATAGAATTTTCGGCTCAAATGCACTCGGGTTCGTTTTGCAATGAAACAGCACTGAGGCAAGCTTGCCCATTACACTGGCCACAAGCTAATCCTTTCTTACAATTACAATAGTATATTGTGTCACAAGGGCAGAAAATGAGCTTTAGCAGCCCGAGGCTATTAGCTGCATGAGCGAGCGAATCGAAGCGAGGGCAGCTAATAGCTAAGGGCTGCTAAAGCGTTTTCTGCATGTGTGACACACAACTGTTTTTCGCCTACCAAAAAAAAACAAAAAATAGGAAAATGTAACAAAAATCTTTAATTTTATAAATACAGACAGAATTTAATGAGCAACTTAAGTAATAAAAATGTACCAATTTATTTATTATATATTATTTCCAGTTGTTAAACAATTCACAGGACTGTTCGTACCATTGCGCGTTGTCTTGTTAAGTAACAAATTTAGAGAAACATTACTACCTACCTTCTTCTTGCAAGTCTGGTGGAGTATTCGTAAATTCTTCATCACTGCCTGAATTTCTATTCATTTTCACTAATTCACATAATCACAATTATTCAGAATCAGAACGTATTTTTATTTCAAAGTTTAATTCTCTTGATTTTACATTGACGTTTAATGAAAATGTATGTGAAATGTAAAAGTCAAAGGTGCGTTGATAGTGAAAATCGTGTTCTTTTTCATTTTTGCGGCCCAAGGCCCGGGAATATTACTTTCGGTCTGATTTTTAGGGTTGATATGATTCATTTTCAGACATGGTAGGCGAAAAAATATAGTATTAAGTAATTCATCTGGAGCTGGTGGTAATATTGTCATTGGCTCCAGGAATTGATGTTGCGGCACCCAACCCCAATCCTGGGGTTCTGTTTAATTTTCAACGACAAAATTAAACATATTACTCAAACCGACAACACCGTATCAAATATTGTAAAACATATCATACATTTACTTTGTCACGTAGCCCTTTCGACAACAAACTGGCAACACGGTACGGTACCAAATATTTAAAAACATATCCAACATGCGACATGATATAGGTCACGTACGCCACAATTTAAAAACTTTTAAAATAAAATTCAATTTTGTTTCTCCAACGCGAGAGACGAAGACGGACACAACAAAACGACCCGGCCTATTCAAAAAATCGACTCGTCCACACGTTAACAACTACTTCTAGAACATTCGGACGGGGGCGAAGTTAAGTTTAAGCGACTGGACTTGATCAAATTTTTAATCAGTGCTCTATCAACACTCAGAGATGAAACATCTCATAAATCATACGCGCATCATGAATTAAGTTAACAACAGTTCATTTTTTATAATTACATTTATTTTATTTGCTAATATGGTTTAGTAAATTAAACATGTACTTTTATTGTTAATCTGTGCGTTGTTTTTTCGTTATTTACTAATATGGTTTAGTAAATTAAACAAGTACTTTTATTGTTAATTTGTGCGTTGTTTTTTCGTTATTTTAATAAACCGTTAACTACAAGGTTCGTTTTTGTTCTTGAAGTTGTAAAAACAGAAGAAAAAACCCTAAAAATTACAGCCCACTTAGAAATTTCGACATCGTTTAAAAAAGCGGCGTTGTTTAACACATCGGCCGACTTGGCAAACGGATGCACAGGAAGGTCTCTACATCTGAGTCCTCGACAGGTTCTAAATCATGCCTTAACCATTTTTGTACTTGGTAATATCACGGTTTATATATATGCTGATGGGCGGCTGCGCTTGTCGGTGGAAGATTAGACTACTGGGCCGGTTTATGAAGTTTTGTAGATCTAACAAACTGAGTATATCGAAGATGATCGATTTTGTCCTCAGATTTAGGAGCATGGTATATCGCTAGTATGATGCGTACTCCATTTTCGTGTAATTGTTGTACAGGGCAGTTTTCTTTTAGAAAAACTTTAGCCAGTTGGTCGAAATTGGCAAGTTTTTCTAGCGATTTTATGAAAGATTTTTTTCCTTTTTCAAACGCGCAGAAGTTTTATCACGGCTACTGAATACATGTAAAAATAAAATATGTTTTTTAGAAAGGTGATATTTATCAAAACTTTTTGAAGAATAGATTTGTGTTTTGACATTGCTTCCAACTTTTTTAAATAAAATATCTTTTTGATGCAATTGAGTGCGTCCAATCAAAATAACGAGCAAAACTATGTCTTCTTCTATGACGACGGCAGTCCTCTCTCCTACTTTAAATTAATATAAAATTAAGATATACAATAATGCAAGTATTTCACTTGATAAGTTTATAAATAATATTGTTAATGATATTTTAATGAGTTATTAAATTTATACAACGTATATTCACCCAGAATTCACGGTTGATCTTGCATTATAGTATGTATGGCTGAGGGCTGAGCGCTCCGCCCTATTTATCTCATAAACGGTTGAGCTCATGAAAAATGGTTTGAAACAAATTTTGTCGCAAATTGTATGCCCTACAATTTTTGTAATAGATGTTAACATCATCGGAGCTATAAAAACCGATAAAATCGCAAAAGACCGATTTTTGTAACGTTAGACCTCGAATAATTTATCACGCAGACACGAGATTTTAGGTGACTTTTGAGATAACTTTTAGAACACCAAAATGAAGGTGTATACGAGTTTCCAGCTTATTATCTGTCATTCCGAGGTGAAAACCCTAATATGATTGGACTATTAAGGTCCAAATATTCAATGGTAAAGAAGACTTTAATGGTAAATAAAAAAATTAAATGATAATTACACAATTACATACAATTTCATTAATAAAGTTTATTAAATAAGTTAAACAAAAATTATTTGTCTTTATGCCCGCGCGGCCATAAAGTAACTTTATTTATACTTTTTTAACAGAAATAATAATAATAATATCTAATGATAATAGTAGTATTTATTTAAAAAAATTATCCAAAATTTTCTTTTGTGATATATTTCGAAGCAAGGTGTAGCACATAGCACAACATTTGATATTTCACGACTAAATCGTAAAATATAAGAATGGACTTTATACAGCGTGATTCATTCGGAAATACTCATAGAGTAAGGGTAGATGGAGGACACCGAGATGCTTCTAAATAACCTATATTTTATGGGTCTATCGTTCTTTATAACCAAGATACAGGGTGATTTATTCATTTTCCCCATTTTTTCAATTAATCGTAACTTAAGAACAACCCTATACATTTTTATAATATTTAGTTCGTATGTTCTTTGTCTACAGTGGCGTCGACTAACATAAAAAATAAAATAAAAAATTAATAAGTAGGTTTCGAGTCGAAAGAACACCCTGTATGTCAATATTTTAAAATTTTATTTACAACTTTGGAAAGAACAGTAAAAAATAAGTAAGACTAAATGCATTTGGTCTTTCCCCATACAATTTTTTTACTTATGAACATGAGTCAAATCTAGATGTTTCGATAATGAGGTGGCACAAAATTTAAAAAAAAAAAAATTCTGCCCCAAATGGTACTTTTCCAGCTTTAATCCATAAAATCATCAACTATTTCTTTTTCTCCTAATTTCTGGATCCCAGCCTTATTCAAAACCGAGAGGGCAGATCCGTATTTGGGGCAAATTATTATTATCAATGACTTTCAAACACCCTGTATGCGTAAAAAAATTATAAAAATGAGGAAAATGCCCATTCCGAAAAAACAACTATATTTTAAACAAAAATAATGTTGCAACAAATGGTTTTAAGTTAAACGAAAAGGTCATTTCTCAGTTCCGCGCATGCGTCCTCAATTCTCCGTAGAAGGTCCTCTATAGTGTTTACTTCAGTTGAATAAACTTTTGATTTTAAATAACCCCAAACATGGTAATCGATTGGATTAAAGTCGGGCCCCCTTGCAGGCCAGTTGTGAGATCCTCCTCTGCCTATCCAATGATTTGGGAAGTTGTCATTTGAACAAAAATAACGTTGTATCAAATCTACATTTTAAAGGTTAAACGTAACAGAAAATCAAAAAAGACGACATTCGAGCTGGAGCAAGATATTCTTAACCTTGTATAAAATGATCCAAAAATTAGTATGAGAAGAATCCGTCACGCCACTAATGTTCCTCAATCTACTGTTTGGAGAAGATTAAAAAAAATAATCTACATCCGTACCATTTACAGCAAGTTCAGAGGCTACAACCAGAAGACGAAATTGCTCGATTGGCTTTTAGTAGATGGGTATTATAAAATAATAGGATTATACAGAAGTGTTTATTTAGCGATGAAGCTCAATTTACCAGAGATGGTGTTAATAATTTAAGGAATTCTCATGTTTAGGCCGAACAAAATCCATTCGCCATAAAACAAACACATTCTCAAATCAGGTTCTCCTTTAATGTTTGGTGTGGCGTTATTAACAACCGATTAATTGGAGCACATATCCTACCTCATCTACTAACGGGTGAAGCGTATTTGGAGTTCCTGCAAAATATATTACCCATATTGCTAGATGATGCAGGAGTTGATGTTGGAGATATGTACTTTCAACATGATAGTGCTTCACCTCATTTCAGGGTAATAGTGAGATAGTTTTTGAATGACAACTTCCCAAATTGGATAGGCAGAGGAGGACTTCACAACTGGCCTGCACGGTGGCCCGATTTTAATCCAATCGATTACCATGTTTGGGTCATTTAATTTTACTCAACTGAAGTAAACACTAGAGAGGACCTTCTACGGAGAATTGAGGACGCATGCGAGGAACTGAGAAATGACCAAGCTATGATTAGAAAGTCAATTACAAATCTTACTTCAAGAGCACGGAAATGTATTAAGCAAAATGGAGGCCACTTTGAACAACTGTTATAAGTTACCTTGTTTACATTTTTTTATGTCTAATTCTTTTCGTTTAACTTAATACAATTTGTTGCAACATTATTTTTGTTTAAAATAAAGTTATGTTTTTTTCGGAATGGGCATTTTTCCTCATTTTTATAATTTTTTGATATCTTTTTTACGTATACATGGTGTTTTAAAGTTAGTCATTGATAATAATACTTTGTCCCAAATACGGACCTGTCCTCTCGGTTTTGAATAAGGTTGGGATCCAGATATTAGGAGAAAAAGAAATAGTTGATGGTTTTATGGATTAAAGCTGGAAAAGTACCATTTGGGGCAGAATTTATTTTTTTTAAATTTTGTGCCACCTCATTATGAAACATCTAGATTTGACTCATGTTAATATTTAAAAAAATTGTATGGGGAAACACCAAATTCATTTTTTTTCTGCTCTTTCCAAATTTGTAAATAAAATTTTAAAATATTGACATACAGGGTGTTGTTTCGACTCGAAACCTACTTATTAATTTTTTTACGGCCGGACCTGTAATAAAACTTTTTTTTATTATGTTAATCGATGTCACTGTGAACAAAGACCATACGAACCAAATATTATAAAAATGTATAGGGTGGTTCATAAGTTATGATTAATTGAAAATATGGGAAAATGAATAAATCATCCTGTATCTTGGTTATAAAGAACGATATACCATTAAAATATAGGTTATTTAGAAGCACCTCGGTGTCCTCCATCTACCCTTACTCTATGAGCATTACCGAATGAATCACCCTGTATAGTACGGCATACCGTAACCAGTATTTTCGACTTATTAGTATAGTTCGTGTAATATTTATTTTTATTTACACAGATGCCAGTTTGCTAGGAGTAGGAGCTGTTCTAAAACAACCACAAAACAACCAAGAAGAAAAGCCTGTAGCATATTTTTCAAAAAAGTTAAATGAAGTACAAAAAAGGAAAAAAGCCGTATATTTAGAATGCCTAGCAATTAAAGAATCTGTGAAATACTGGCAACATTTGTTAATAGGTAGGAAATTTACTGTCTTCTCAGATCATAAACCACTTGAAAATATGAGAATAAAATCAAGAACTGATGAGGAACTAGGAGATTTGACTTATTACTTATCACAATATGATTTTGATGTCAAATATTCTCCTGGAAGGTACAACTTAGAAGCAGACTGCTTAAGCAGAAATCCTGTCCTAGAACCAGACGAGAATATGGAGGAACAACTAAACATTGTAAATCTAATAAAGTTGGAAGATATCTTAAGAGATTAAGAAATTAATGAATATGTACAAAATAAGAAGAACAAACTGATTTTTAAAAACAATGTCTACTATAAAAAAGTAAAGAAAATATTGTCAGAAGAGTTTAGTCTAAAATTAATAAAAGATGTTCATGGAGACTATTGCCACATAGGCATAAATCAAATGAAAAAAAACTAAAAATATTAAAAATTTCTGTATAAGTTGTGAAACTTGTATCAGAAATAAGTCAAGAGGACAAAAGAAGTTCGGTCTAATGGCACATTTAGGTCCAGCTACAAAACCATTTGAAATTGATCTAGTCCTGACAGATCAATACCCTAGAATAAATTCTAAAGAATTCAAGAAGTATTTGCACGATCAAGATACAACTAATATTCACAGCTGTAAATTCTCCATTTTCTAATGGTCTAAATGAAACCAGACTTTGGTAAATAAAATTAGATGCAAAATCAACGAAAAAAATGGAAAAAAATTAGCTTGGACAACCATAGCACATATGTGCACACAAAAATACAATGAAACTGAACACGCTGTGACCGGATTTACACTATCGTACTTGATGCATGGCACAGATGCTACAGTGTTGCCGAGCGAGCTAAAACAAAAAAATTCTGGGTAGGATTGGATTGAAAACAACAAAATAGCTCTCAAAAATACTAATAAGTCACATAATTACAACAAACGAATTTATGATAAAAATCGAATACACTTTGACTTCAAAGTTGGTGATATGGTGTTTATTGAAAACGGAAACAAATTGAACAGAAAGAAGCTTGACGAGCTCAGAATTGGTCCATATGAAATCATGGAAAAAGTATCCAACTCAATTTATAAAATTGGTACTGGTCGCAAAAAATCAGACTCAAACCATTTTCACATTTCGAAGCTGATTCCTGTTCCTACACATAAAGAAAAAGTAGAAGAAGATTGTGAAATTGGTTCAAACACCTTCTAAATTTTATTCTCCTGCAGGGGGGGTGATGTAAAGGAAATCCGCAAAGGATGCCCAGGACGCAAAGACTAGTTAAGCTATGATTTGGTCGGGTGGCGGAGCGATTAGTCGCTTCGATTACATCTTAGTGAATACATGTTTCTATTTTATCAACTCGAGAAATATTCTCTGGCTCCCAAGCTATATATTAAAGAAGAACACTCGACATCGACTTTTAAAGAAATTTTTTAGATTACTGGACTATAGGGATTACTTAAACTATACATAGAATTTTCAATTATTTTTCATCGGTTCTCGTAGAATAGAGAAATTTTTGAGGATTTTTTTAGTTACCCGAATGGTCGGAATTGATATTTAAATATGTAACAAAAAGAGGTCTATTTTTGTTATCGCCACATGTCAGTTCCCTACTTGAGGTATTGATTTTTATTGGTACATTGTGTATCTAGTAATAAAAGTAATACATTCCTGGACTTCAATGCATTGAAGTCGGGGAATGTGCAGCTTTTACTATGAGGTACACATACTATTTTTTCTGAAATCGCAATCAACATTATCATAAATTAAGGATTTTTATAAATGCACCGGCAACGCCAAATATTATTAAAGCATCCTAAAAGTAATCACTACATAAATATCTAGGTAATTTTAAAATTCTTACATTCTAGACGTACCTTATTCATCACTCATACAGATTTCTATTTATTAAGTTATACAATGCTCTTCCAAGAACTTTTAAAGACACTAACATATCTCTGAAACGTTTTAAAATTAAGATCCGTAAATATTTAGCAACACAGTTTTTACTCTGTGGAAGAATATTTATCCCACACCCGCACTAGAACATGCGCTTGTTAATAGCTGTTGTTTCACTTACCTACTCCGTTATAATTATTTCTATTGTATTTAGGCCAGTGCAGATAGCTTCGAAAATGGTAAAAAGTGAAATAAAATAATAGTAGGATGAAACCCATTGGAAAAGGAAGAGAATATAACAAACATGAAAGGAAAAATAATTTACAGGCGCTCTGGGGTCGGGAAGTGGAAAGGGGGGAGTTTTTAAGGGTAGAAAACTGTTTATCTCGATTTCCGGCAAAACTACAACTCCTATGGAAAAAAGTTGTAGGTAATAATAAGATCTACAACTTTTGTATTTACACTTTTTTCACATAACCTCAAAATTTATGTGAAATATTCAAATAACCAAGTTTTTGGTTTTTTATTTTTATCTTTTACAAAAAAATTTTTTTTTCACGAAATTTGGTGTAAACTTACCTTTTTGTGTGACAAACACTCTGTAATTTTTTTGTTTTAAAATATTTATTTTTTTAACCTTATTTTGACTTAATATCGAAAAAGCAGTCTAATTTTCAATCGAAAATTCTCACGTCAAAATATCTGCTTTTTTAAAAAACTCGGTGGGCTTTTTGTTCGTTGAAATCTCTACTTTTTGATGGTGTAAAAAAAATATGCATTACTGTGGTAAATGTTCTCAAAAAATGCAAATAAGAAACGAAGAATCATCATGTACAATTTTGAGCTATTTATTTAAATTTATACTTTAATTACTCTTTTGTTTATCAATGTAACACGGTATCTTACGTTTTTCGAGTAATTAAAGTATAAATTTAAATAAATAGCTCAAAATTGTACATGATGATTTGAAAAAAAAGAAATTCGGGAGTTTTCTTCGTTTCTTATTTCCATTTTTTGTGAACATTTACCATAGTAATGTATTTTTTTTACACCATCATAAAGTAGAGATTTCAACGAACAAAAAGCCCACCGAGTTTTTTAAAAAAGCAGATATTTTGACGTGAGAATTTTCGATTCAAAATTAGACTGCTTTTTCGATATTAAGTCAAATTAAGGTTAAAGAAATAAATATTTTAAAACAAAAAAAAAGTGTTTGGGACAAAAAAAGGTAAGTTTACACCAAATTTCGTGAAAAAAAATATTAAATACTAAATCTACCCCTACACAGTAAGAATAACTTCATTTTATTTATGCCTAGTTGTAGTGGGAGCCACTTAATAGTTTTATAATATTTTGGTGCCACTCAAGGTGTTTGAAATGTTATACTTAACAACTAAACGAGACTACCTCAAAGTTGCAGAAACATTAAAGTGGAAAATAATAGTTACGGCCACGAAACCATATCACTTAAATACCACTTACAAGCGGCAGTGATCTTAAAGTGGGCGTGATAGTTTTAGTGTCCTTTTGGGAACCATTAACATACCTTTAAAGTGGCGGCACTTGATTATATGATTGCAGTAATTCTTGCCACGTTTCTACCACACAAAAATTACTTAAAAGTTTTATTTTCCAAACGCAGACATTTGCAGCCATTTTTGAGATCGCCATGATGAGAAATAATAAATGCGCTATTTAAAAAACTTTTTTTCGTCAATACAGCTTCAAATTTACTACATTTCCATACATAATTAATGATTTTAATAACAAAGATTGATTAAAAAAACTCAGTTTGAAGCATCTAAGTATTTCATTTCCATGATGAAAAATTTGCAGATTTGAACGTTTTTTTTAACTTATGAAGTATTCCAATGACGCGTGCCCATATATTTCGAGCCACAACACATATTTGACAGTAAATTTTCAATCCTTCCAACTTTTTGCCTTTACATTTAGTATTGTTAAACCAATATTCTTGTATTTCCATATAGTGGGGTCAAACTAGCATTATACCTGTAACTTTTTTCGGAGAAATCGGATCGGCATGCGGTTTTTTTTAAATTTTCGAAAAATTATCAGTAACAAAATCTACAACTAACCTCGGACATTTATAATTATTTATTTAACAAATTGGACAATTTTCTGAGAGGTCGCTCATTATCTTGTAGATGTCGAAGTTATTGTTTATTGTTCAATTGTTGTAAATTGGCTAATTAACAAATTGATAACTCTGCCCCCCAAATACTTAGAGGACTCGAATTTATTCCAAAAACCCTGGGTCCTCGGGGAGTAGCATGCCCACAAAGTTGTAGCACATAATTGTTTATGTTCAATTTGTTGTAACCCGTCTAATTAACAAATTGTTAACTCTGCTCCGGTAAGT
Source organism: Crepidodera aurea (assembly GCA_949320105.2). Taxonomy (NCBI): domain Eukaryota; kingdom Metazoa; phylum Arthropoda; class Insecta; order Coleoptera; family Chrysomelidae; genus Crepidodera; species Crepidodera aurea. Next base: position 25,454,781 of record OX439479.2, on the reverse strand, counting down.
GTCAGAGTAATGTGATTTAATCAGAACTCTCAGTAGTAGGGGAGGCCGAGATGCTAAATTTGCAGTTACTAAAGCGTCATGGGGACCTATTGGATTGTAAAGATTAGGTTCTAAAACGAAAAAAATGTATGTTAAGTTTTCCATTTTAGTGGTGCGAAGAGCGTGTAAAAATTTTCCAAAATGTAAAAAAAAACAGTAATATGGTCCATTGTGGCTAAACGGTTAATATTTTGAAAATTTTATTTTTTCATGGATATGTGGGTTGATAAAGGCTACATTTTAAAATTATTTTGAAATATACAGGTTGTCCCAAATCTATTAATTTTGGAGTTATTTTTATTTTTGGAGTTATTTTAATTTTTGTTATATTTTACACTATTTTTCTACCGTAACGCCTAAATATAACACCCTGTATTTGATCAGCTTGGACTATGATCCGACAAATTATCTTTGAAACTATGTATTTGGTTTTGACATTATTAAAAATGTTTCGAGATGCATCAAAATCTGTATGGAAAAGACGGATAGATTTTTGTTTATGGGCATTGGAGAAGGTTAGTGAAGATGATTTTTTTATAATATGCTGTTTACAGATGAATCCACTTTTCATAATAATGGATTAGTCTGACGATTAACCATACAGATTTTGATGCATCTCGAAATATTTTTAATAATGTCAAAACCAAACACATAGTTTCAAAGATAATTTTTTCGGATCATAGTCTAAGCTGATCAAATACAGGGTGTTATATTTAGGCATTACGGTGGAAAAATAACGTAAAATTTAACAAAAATAAAAATAACTCCAAAATTATTAGATTTAGGCATAGTAGACCTTTATAATTTTTAAAAGCCAATGGAATTTGCTACATAATAGGTTTATAAAATACAGGGTGTCCTATTTAAAATAAGAACGATATAGTCGTTTGAATATGTCATTAGAGAATCGCCCCGGTTTGGACGCACTGTATAATTTTAAACAACTCTAAATAAATTATTGCTTTCAATTGTTAGTCTAATTTTTTTCACTTAAAATAGGATTTGGCTGATTCCATAGGTTTCCAAGTTATTGGTTTTCTTGTAAGTGCTTCCATTTTTAGAAATATCAAAATATCTCGAAAACTAAAAAGCTTAGGTATAGGGAATACTTAAGAAAGTTTATCTTATTTTTAACGTATAATCTATAAATGCCATAAAATATAGGGTATTTCATAAGAAATAATATAACTTTGATACTCCACACTTTTTTGGGACAACCTGTATATTTCAAAATAATTTTAAAATGTAACCTTTATCAACCCACATATCCATGAATAAACAAAATTTTCAAAATATTAACCGTTTAGCCACAATGGACCGTTTTTTTTACAACTTTGTGACTCGCCCATTTCCTTATGCCACGCTCAAATTGACCGATTATTGAAATATACTCTTTTCTGGATGTACTTAACTTACCTTTTCTTAATCTGTCGCGCTCGAGTTTTTTTAAGGATCGATTGTTTTTTACTTATCTGACGGGCTGCCCTCAACGCACCCCCCTATATTAAGGGTTCATATATCGTAGGGGTACATTACAGGGTGCAAGGTTTCTCCCCATTTGTATTTCTGACGCGCTCGAGTAACGCGGAAAATCCCCGCTTGGCCTCCCCTACTACAGTCAAAGGCTGTTCATTGTTGTTTAGTTGCAGCTATGGAGATAACAGGAAATTAAAAAAAAACTCGATGAGATATTATTGCTTGCTCTTTATTGAAAAATACATCTATCTCTATCGCGTTAAAACGTGCGTCGACGTCGTGCGATTCCCAATCTCCATTCCTCTCTGTTCATCCACATGTCCTCTTCAAGACCTATCTCATCCATCTCTTTTTGTATGCCTTCTCTCCAACTCTTTCGTGGCCTTCCTCTTCTTTTTCTTCCTATGGGGTTCCACCGTAGTATTTTATTTGGAATTCTGTCCATTGGCATTCTTTGAACATGCCCGTACCATATCAGCTGTTTAGGTTTAGTTCTTATTTCATCTGTGATATCGTGTTTTACTCCCATTATTTGTTTAATTCTCTCATTTGTAACTCTTTCTAGCCTTGATTTCCCCGCTGCTCTTCTCCAGTAATCCATTTCTGTGGCTCTAAGTCTCCTTTCGATCTTTTCTTTCAAAGGCCATACTTCGCAACCGTACATTATTATGCTCTTCACTATCGTCTCGTAAATTCTTTTTTTGTTGTTGTTATTTATTGTTCTATCCCATAGTACTCCATTCCATAATACATTCCTAGGTCAAATAAACTTGAAATTAACTGAACAATGCTTTCTAGTGTAGACGTGTCATTTCTAATCTTCATAAAGATTTTCTTCAATTTCTTCTGCTTCCAAAGAGTCAACCAAAGAAAGATTATTCCCCATGTTAATGTCAAAGGTCGGCGAGTGTCCAAAATCGACAGTGCTGGGATCGCCATTGTCAGAGTTATCAATTTGTTAATTAGCCAGGTTACAACAATTGAACAATAAACAAATGTCCGAGCGTAAAGAGGTTAGTTGTAGATTTTTTTACTGATAATTTTTCGAAAATTTAAAAAAAAGCCGCATGTCGATCCGATTTCCGAAAAAAGTTACAGGTTTTCAGTTTTTTCATGCTAGTTTGACCCCACTAATAATAATATAATAATTATACTTAATTATTATTCAGTACGTACCTACTTATGTTAAGTTATGTCAGGTTAGAGAAAAAACAAGGAAAATGGAAGAAATAATCTGCAGGACAAAGAACGAGCTACAAATCAAAAAGATATGTGCAGTGAACAAAATTTAGTGTTTAGTGTCGACCACCACACCACCACGTAGCTGCCACCAAGAAAGTGTTCCTCATTTTAGTCACCGCCACGTTATAGAACCGGTTCTATTACGTGGCAAAGACTTTGGCAATACATTTTAAAGTTTCTAATGTCGTGGCCGCCACGTCCCGTCCTCGAAGAATGCTACTTGGGGCTGGCCCACCAAACCAAACCCTCCCCGAAATTGTTTTCTGGCTACGGCCTTGAAGTTGTGTCATCCATACGCAGGTAATACTTAAAATCATCAGGATCATATTCTTGCAATTGTTTAAGAAGCGGCATCTGATTCAACTTTTTTTTTGTTTTTATTATTATGTATCCCATCATTGCAATGGTAAGTACCGCAGCAGTTTCGTCCATGTTCAACTTTTATACGCACAAATTCAAACTCTCGAACACCACTAAACGCAAAAAAACCTCCTATCGTACCTCTGCAATTGCAACGTTTAATCGATCATATCTTTCAACTTGCTGAAAGATCACCGATCACAGATAAATTGGTTATATTAATCATAATAATCATAATCATCTTTATTGACCTGTTGTTGTCATACACAATGAATAAAGCACGTCAAAGTAAAAAATATAAAAAATATAGAATATTAAAATATACAAAATATACAAAAGTTAGCAACACAGTATAAGATGAATCAAAGCAAAAGCAGTAATTAACAAAATTACAAATCAAAATTAAAAATCAAAGTAAAAGATATAAGAAATAGACAATTCAGTAAGACAAATTACAAATCAGAACAAAAATTAAAAATCTCATATATCCGTATTTATCTTAACAAACGTGATACTCATCTAGAGAGTAGAAAGCATTATTTACCAACATCTTTTTAAGATCTCTTTGAAATATTTTTAGTGATATTTTTAGGTTTTGCGGTAACTTGTTATAAAATAAAGAGCCAGCATAACAGGGTGATTTCTTAAAGTTTGCATGGTTATGCTGCGTCAGATATATCTTTTCAGCATTTCTAGTGCTATATCCATGCACATCTCTGTGCTTTGTTAGATCATTCATTTTATTGAAAGTGAAAGATAACAACTTGTATAGGTACAGGGAAGGAAGGGTCAGAATATTTTTACCTTTAAAAATTTCTCGGCAACTCTCTGTATAGCCCAAATTAAAAATTAATCGAATTATTCTTTTTTGTAATATGAATACACGGGAGCTGTCGGTTGCTTGGCCCCAAATGATTATGTTTTGATTTAAGATTGAGTATACATGAGCATAGTAAATTGACAGTAGTGATTCTGTTGGGATATCATTTTTAAGTGAATATATCATAAAATAAGTGTTGTTAAGTTTTTTGCAGATAAAATCTATCTGATCTCTAAAATTTAAGTTAGAATCAATTAGTGTACCAAGAAATTTAGTTTGGTTTGCCGAGTTTATTAGATTATTATTTTTATCAAAGATTACATTAAAAGGTGGATGCATAAATTTTCTGTCACCGTAGGAAAAGTGAACACAAACTGTTTTTCCTAGATTTAAAGCCATTCCATTAAGGTCACACCATTCTTTAAATGAAATTATAACTTTTTTTACTTTTTCTCTAGCTTCTTCTAAAGTGGCCGCGGAAAGTATTACTGTAGTATCGTCTGCATATATAAACAAATTCTTGTGGTCTTTGAGATATTCAGGCATGTCATTTACATATAGGAGGAAGAGTACCCCATCTTGAGGAGTTCCTAGGTCGTTATAGAAGACATCGGAAAAGGTGTCTTCAAGTGAAACAAAGAATGAACGATTAGATACATACGATTTTATCCACGAATTTACAGGATTTCTTATCCCTAAGACCCAATAATCGTTCCAAACAACACATACGTGCAAATAGATTGGACCGATTAGTTTAACCAGGAATATTGGTCCAATAAAACTTTGCGTTAGTAGATCATCTACGATTTAACTGAGAGATTTTTCTTAGCAATTTATCTAACGATTATTTGGTGCAATTTATCGCGACAATAAATTGTTACGTGTATATGCAGTTAAACCTTTTGACTTCTTTGGTTTATAGTTATGACTTTGACGTTTCAGGAAATCACGTAGATTTTGACGGCCTAAGCCATATTGGTTACGGTAACCAAAAATGATTGAGAGTTTTATTGGCCCTTGGAATATTGAAGGCAGTGCTTATTAATTTTTGAAAGGGTTAAGGACTAAACCAAATAATAGTTAATTATTTTTACAATAAACTAAAAACTTTTTTTTGATTTTATATTTTTTTGTCTCTTTATACATACCTTTCGTCTAATCTTCCACTTCAGATTCGTCAGATGTACTGTCGCTACCGCTATCGTCAGCAAAGTTGATAATGACTAGTTCGATATTTTGGGCAATTCGTTGGTCTATGTCCCACATTTTTTGTTCTTCTTTCAGAACGTGCTTGATGCATTTCTTCCAGCGATGCTTTGAATGGCTTCTTTAAGGTACTTTTGTACATCCGCCATTTTAAATGTTCTGTCTTCTCGTTCTACTTGTCCCTTTACTTGCGCCCAGATCGATTCTATAGGATTATTTCCCGCATCTGTCAAAATTTATTAGCTGATAAACTCACCTTCCTACCTTTTAGAATAAACTACATCGTCCTCCTTAACAGCTCCTAAAATATAGGCAACACATCATACATGCACCGCTTATTTTACATAAAAATTCACATGTTGGCAAGAATGAAATGTCAAAATGGTTGAAAACGTTTGCTGAGCAGTGTGGAATTGACATAAAAAGACGCAAAATATCAAATCATTCAAGCCGTTCCACAATTGTCTCGCATTTAGCAAAAGTGGGTGTGCAGGAACAACAACTGATAAAAATTACAGGGCATGCAAGTGCCTCATCTATACAACCTTATCTGAATATTGACTCAACTCATCACGTCACGAAAACAACTACCGAGAGCTGTACAGAATCAGCAGAAATTGGCGCAGAAAATAATTTATCTGTTGAAATTAAAAAAAAACCTCTAAATGTTGTTTACAATAATTGCGTTTTTAATAACTATACATTTAATAAATAAAAATACATGAGTTGAAATATTTATTTTTGGCTTATAAAACTATTTGAGAAATAATCTGATCAAATATAACTCGACCATCGTTTATGAGCGAATAATTTTTTTTTTTTTTTGAGTTTTCCTTAAATAGTTTTATTTTAGAAAATTCAACTCGTTAAGTTTTCAAACAAAACTATTTTTGGAAAAATCGAAAAAAATTATTCGCTCATAAACGAGGTCTTGTTATATTACTGTCGATTAAATTCGCAGTGGTAAGGCGGTAATCTTAAAACTGTCATTCCACGACTTAACGCCATTTCATCAACTGCGATTTTTTATATTTATAAACATGGAGTTTTGTAATCTGTAGTAATTCCGCCTTTGGACTATCTTTGTTATAATGGATGTTTTTATCTGTTGAATTTCAGCTTTTTTCCATGATTGTTTCGGTAATGGTTCTAAATGCCGACTATGATAGGGGGCATTATCCATGACGATGACAGACCCAGGTTCTAATAGTATATTGTGTTACAAGGGCTGCTAAAGCGTTTTCGGCATGTGTGAGACACAACTGTTTTTCGCCTACCAAACAAAAAACGCAAAATAGGAAAATATAACAAAAATCTTTAATTTTATGAATACAAACAAACAAGTAATAAAGATGTACCAATTTATTTATTATATATTATTTCTAGTTGTTAAACAATTAAACAATTCATAGTACTATTGTCTTGACTTTGTGGGTAACAAATTTAGAGAAACATTGCTAGATTCTTCTTGCAAGTCTGGTGGAGTATTCGTAAATTCTTCATCACTGCCTGAATTATTATTCTTTTTCACACAATCACATTTATTCAGAAAGAGAACGTATTATTATAATTTAGTTCTCTTGATCCAAGACTGATTTTCACTGACGTTCAATGAAAATTTATGTGAAACGTCAAAATCAAAGTTGTGTAGATATTGAAAAACTACAAAATCGTCTTCTTTATGATTTTGGCGTCTCGAGGGCAGAAAATATTAGTTTCGTTCTGATATTTAGGGTTGATATGATTCATATTCATATATGGTAGCTGAAAAAAGTTGAATGCAATCATCTCCTCATCGTAATCGCCAGTTTTTTTAAATTTAAAGGCTTCCTGTATTTAATTTTTGCTATTATAATTCTTCCTTATTCTAAATGATACGTTCGTGGAATTATCAGGTAGAAAACGGATTCCTACTTACTTGCTGGTTAAAATGTACTTATCAGTGAAATGTTGTATAAAAGAATAAGCAATAAATAAAATAAGTTATTTGAAATGGGGAGGAAATGATTTATAAGTATTACTCATTAATGTTTTTTTTTTCTAAATAATATTGTTTAATGATACTTTTATTGTGTATTATCCATAATTAGCCACAACCTTCAACTTTACCGTTTATATTTTGATTGTGTTAAAAATTGGTAAAATAAGACAACGCTATTTTGCTTGTTTCATGGTCTTGTAAATTCTAAATTACTCTCAAACATTATTTGTTATAGTGTATAGTTTTTTTGTTCTCTGATAAAAGGCTATATTTTATTCTTGAATAAACAAATGTTATAGCTTATGTAAATGATAAATATGAATAAAACGATTTTTTTTAGTTTTCATATTGTCATTTTCAATTCTCGATTATATTTGAGTGTGAAAATTACAGCACCATTAAATTCGACGCCGGCGCCACTCGAATTATCTTGAGTGTGTATTGTTTGACCTGTTTATCGCCCTCGAATTAACTCAAGCGCACAAGTTAAGGGGTTAACTCATAGACCGTTTATAAAATGTTCATTACTTTTGTTCCAGATACCCACATATGATACTCAAAAATGTCCGTCAACAACAAATTCACCCTACAAGCTCCAAAAGTAAACGGCAGCTCGAACATACCTCTACGAAAACAATTAAGTAGGCAGAGCTCAAGTCAAAACTGCAAAATACCTGTTAATGACCAAGCCCAAAGATGGAAACAGAAATACGAAGAAGTAGAAGAAAGAAGAAAATTATTATTGACTGAAAAAGAAAAAGGTAGTTTCAGATTTCACATTTTTTTATTTAAGTGCCATTTTTCAGACAAATATTAGTTAATATAATATATATAGGCTGATTGATTCGGAAATGCTCATAGAGTAAGGGTAGAGGGAGGACACCGAGGTGCTTCTAAATAACCTATATTTTATGGGTCTATCGTTCTTTATAACCAAGATACAGGGTGATTTATTCATTTTTCCCATTTTTTCAATTAAACATAACTTATGAACCACCCTATACATTTTTATAATATTTGGTTCGTATGTTCTTTGTCCACAGTGGCATCGATTAACATAATAAAAAAATCTTATTACAGGTCCGGCCTTAAAAAAATTAGGTTTCGAGTCGAACCAACACCCTGTATGTCAATATTTTAAAATTTTATTTACAAATTTGGAAAGAGCAGAAAAAAATAAATAAGACTAAATAAATTTGGTGTTTCCCCATACAATTTTTTTACTTTACATGAGTCATGTTTCGATAATGAGGTGGCACAAAATTTAAAAAAAAAAAAATCTGCCATAAATGGTACTTTTCCTATATTTTAAACAAAAATAATGTTGCAACAAATTGTTTTAAGTTAAACGAATTAGACACAAAAAAATGTAAACAACGTAACTTATTAAAAGTGGCCTACATTTTGCTCAATACATTTCCGTACGCTCTTGAAGTAAGATTTGTAATTGACTAATCATAGCTTGGTCATTTCTATCGGACACGGTGGCCTAGTTGGTAAGGCGTCTGCCAATTCAGCTTGGTCAGTGTTCGGAGAGTAGGTTCGAATCCTGCCGCATTCAAGTGGAATTAAAGTCAGTGCAAAAAGGTATTTGTGTCATACGCAGTTTCATTCACGCCGGACAGGTCGGATGAGATCGGATATCTCGTAGAACTGATAGGGGTTGGTGACACAATTACACACTTGTTAGTCGGTAGATCACCTGCATGACAAAGACATAGTCCTGGGTTTAAGGTGATTGAGGACCGTGGTTCGGAGCCCACTATAAGCTGCAGGTCCCGTCCAGTTTAGGCCATTAGGTCAGAAAAGAGACGTTAAAATTAACAAACAATAACAAACTTGGTCATTTCTCAGTTCCTCGCATGCGTCCTCAATTCTCCGTAGAAGGTCCTCTCTGGTGTTTACTTCAGTTGAGTAAACTTTTGATTTTAAATGACCCCAAACATAGTAATCGAGGTCCTCCTCTGCCTATCCAATGATTTTGGAATTTGTCATTCAAAAACTCACTATTACCCTGAAATGAGGTGAAGCACCATCATGTTGAAAGTACATGCCACCAACATCAACTCCTGCATCATCTAGCAATATGGGTAAAATATTTTGTAGGAACTCCAAATACCTTCACCCGTTAGAAGATGAGGTAGGATATGGGGTCCAATTAATCGGTTGTTAATAACGCCACACCAAACATTAAAGGAGAACCTGATTTGAGAATGTGTTTGTTTTATGGCGAATGGATTTTGTTCTGCCCAAACATGAAAATTCCTTAAATTATTAACACCGTCTCTGGTAAATTGAGCTTCATCGCTTTCGTAATTCAATACCTGGTGGGGCATATAGCCCAAGGAGTAGTTGTTGAAGTCCAGACGCTGGTGTAGTGTAGGACATTTTCAATGTCTTTGTTCTTGGGAACATGTGTGATTTTATTTCACATCCTTAGGCAGTTTTGTTACTACGCCCATGGTCCTTTTTTGGAATTTTTATGGTTCAAAAAATTCCACCTCCGTGTAGTTTTCTATAGTTTTGCAACCTTTTTTTTGTTATGAAAGTGAAGATGGCGTTGAGCTCTCCTCGTTCGTGATAGACTTGCTCTAACGCAAACACTTTTATCAAGAACGAGGCGAGTCGAATTCATCTTCAGACATCCTTTAGCGATAGGATGTCGAGCTAGCCTGCTTCATTCTGATGAGGAACAATTATTCCGAAACCGGTCTAAGAATGGCAAGCTCCTTTAATAACAAAATCGAAGTTTTTGGTTTAAGTAAAGTAAAGTAAATCTTTATTTAGCAAAAAAGCTAGTTTACATACAACTACATAAAAATTACAATATTTTATAAAGTTAAAGTTCGTAACTCATTTTTTAAATACGCACATAGCTTTTTGTTGAATACGTTAAATGCATCTGCGCTCTTAACTTTTTCGGGCAAGGCATTATAAAGGCGAACCGCCTACGTAAATAGTGAGCCACTCAAAAATGTTTTATTCACAAATTGAACATTTAATTCGGCTCCCGAACGCAACATTCGCGAATGAATCTCAGATCTTTTTATGACCATTTTCCATAAGTACTCTGGCATCATTCTATTTACCATTTTATATACGAACAGTATGTTCGCCCTTATAATACCCTGCTCGACCGACATTTAATTTCAATTCATTTGCACCTAACCAATTATACAAAATGTCTAATTCAGTATTCATTGTATTAGTTATTTCATTAAAATTACTTCTAGCGACAGATATCACTGTATCATCGGCAAAAAGGTCTACCCTAGATTTTTTACATACAATGTGTAAGTCATTAATGTAAACTAGAAACAGCAAAGGGCCCAAAACGCTTCCCTGTGGTACACCATAATTACTCGCTTTTTTTTTTAGATTTTATATTGCCCAACTTTGTTAAATCGTTCAAGTAATTACTTATTAATTTTAAAGCTGCGTCACGTACTCCATATGAGCTTAATTTTTCAACTAACAATCTACGATTTATCGTTTCAATTGCACGTTTTAAATCAATGAATACGCTAACGACTACATTGTTATTATTAATTTCTCTCCGCCACTGTGAACATATAAACTGAATGGCTGTCTCGCAAGAGTGCCCATCCCGAAACCCCGATTGACCTGAGTATAAAACATGATTTTTTTCTAAAAAAGTTTGAAGTTGATCCCTCATAACGATCTCAATTATTTTGTCAACTACCGGTAAAAGGATTATAGGTCGACACTCTTCCGGACGTGTGTGCGAAGGTAATTTTGCTATAGGTACAATAACACTAGTTTTTAATTCTACTGGCATATGTCCTTTCTCTAATACTAAGTTAACAATATTTAAAAGAGGATAGCCTATCACACAAAATAGATCCTTCAATAATGACACGGTGAGATATTCATCACCCGACCCCTTATTCTTTAAGGACCGCACGATCTTATTTAGACCACTAAAACTGACTTTTTTAAAACTGCGAACTTCATCCGATAACACTGGAAGTTCCCTATCTTGTATTCCTTCTGCAATGATCTTAATACTATCACTATAATAATTATTAAAATTTTCCACTGGACTGTCATCGTACCCCTCAAAAGATATTTTTTCCACTTGTAAAGTCTTATTTCCCTGGCCCAGTAACTCTTTAATGGTTTTCCACATTCTTTTGCTGTCGTTTCTAGAGCGATCAATATTTTTTTCATAATATAGTTTTTTTTCATTCCTAATGGTAGATGTTAGTTGATTTCTTTTTCTCTTATAGTCTTCCCAATCCTCTTCGTTTTTTGTGATTTTAAATTTCTTGTAGGCAATATCTCGTAACTTCTGGGTATCCTTAATTTTATTATTGGTCCATGGAACTGCAGGTCTCCAAGCTATTTTAACCAAAGGACATATCTTATCCATACTGTTAGCTATATTGGTAACAAAGTTATTATGCACAACATCAATATCAGTGGACGTAGTTTCCCAATATCTATCTATTAAGTCCATTCTTAGATCGTCTATGGTAATTGAATTTATCTTACGGTTATATTTATGCTCTACGGAAAGTTTCTTCCCAAAACCACTCATTTGAAATCTCTGATATCTTTAGAAAATCCCTAGATATCTCGGACACACGAAAATTATTAGTTATCACCCAGTCAACCATGCCCCCCCCCCCCCCCCCCTAGAGTTCTGAATACTTGATATTGGTTCAACAACTAGAGTCTGGATATGCAAGTAAACCTTTTGATTGGTTTTCAACAACACACGTTACACAATCAGTCCAGTAAAATAACGTCACAAAAACCCCGAACCTGGGCATGAAGTCTGTCCGTCAAAATTTTTTTTAATTTGCAGGTATTCATAGGTACATTTACCTCCAAAAATCTCAGCTACGTGGAATTTGTGGAAGGGTGGGAAAATGGCTCTAGAGTTCCCGAAAATCCGTTTTTCGACGATACCTGCCGAAATATGACCCTTGGAGCATTTTTGTGTAGACAAAAAAGGAAGAGCAGTTCATTTCCTACAAAAGTTGTCCCTATGATTTTTTCGCTACACTAATATTTTTTGCAAAAACGGCGTTTCAAAATTTCGCAATTTTAAAAAAATCTGAAAATTCGCAAAATTATTGTGGTGAAAACGGAAAATTTTAATATCCTCCCAAAACTTAAATATCCTCCCGTTTTTTGTCGGAAGACAAAAGATAAGATAACCAACTTTTTTCACTTTTTGCACTTGATTAATAAATTTATTGTAATAAAGTCCAATTTGAGAAAGTTTGAAGGCAGAGTTTTTTCTCGAGCAGTTAATAAAATACTTGATATATATACATTGATCAAAAGGGCATAATGTGATCTTTTATTTAGTACAATTCCTAACCCCAAAAAATTTTAGCACGAAAAGAAAATAATCCTCAAAAAAAATGTCGATTTTTCATAGGGGTGAGAATTTTCTCAATTTTCCGGAAAACCATAAAATATGAAAAAAAAATGCCATCGACAAGATGACAAGCTAAGCTTTCTAATGATGTGCGTTGAAAACCGATATGGTCCTTGATTATCTATTAATTCCCGATAGACCCGAGCATTTTCGAAAACTCCGGAAATCCAAAAAACGCCCTAAAAAACCATGTTGTCATTCCTTTACAGCGTGCTCTCTAAATGCAGGGCAGGAGCTAAAAATGGGGGTTCGTTTTGGAGACGGTTATGTCGAAAAGTATCATATTTTTGACAAAAATTATAAAGATCATTTTTGTAGGTAATGAACTGATCTTCATTTTCGTCCAAATAGCCCAATCGAGTTAGAATTTGACCCGGACAAAATTGAAAACGGCAATTTTTCTTCGGGAATTGTTAGGGGGGGTCACTGGCAGTCTAAATTTCGATTTGTGTATGTTCAAGTCCATTGCGTCAGCCGCCATATTGAATTTAAGGGTGCATATTTATTTATTCAATAACTCGTTCATTTGCAATTTTACATGAAAAATGGTAATGACCAAAGTTGTCTGGAATTAAATTTCCTACAATTTTGGTCGTTATCACTTTTTCGCAAGGATCGATATTTTTCGACTAAGAGCCGAAAGAGGGGGTGAAATTTGAGAAAGAGATAAATTAAGAGAGAAAGATAGAATAAATTGATGAAAATGAAGAAACAAAACCAAAAAATAAAAATTCAAAGATAGAAACCAAAAATGAAAAAACCAAAAATGAAAAATGAAAAACGAAAAACGAAAAAAAAAAAAAAAATCGAAGAATGGAAAACGAACAATGAAAAATGAAAAATGAAAAATGAAAAACGAAAAATGAAAAACCAAAAACGAAAAATGAAAAATGAAAAATGATAAATGAAAAATGAAAAATGAAAAACGAAAAATGAAAAACCAAAAACCAAAAATGAAAAATGAAAAACGTAAAATGAAAAATGAAAAATGAAAAACGAAAAATGAAAAACCATTTTTGGTTTTTGGTTTTTCATTTTTCATTTTTGGTTTTTGGTTTTTCATTTTTCGTTTTTCATTTTTCATTTTTCATTTTTCATTTTTCATTTTTCATTTTTCATTTTTCGTTTTTGGTTTTTCATTATTCGTTTTTCATTTTTCATTTTTCATTTTTCATTGTTCGTTTTCCATTTTTCGCTTTTCATTTTTCTATTTTTTTTTTTTTTTTCGTTTTTCGTTTTTCATTTTTCATTTTTGGTTTTTTCATTTTTGGTTTCTATCTTTGAATTTTTATTTTTTGGTTTTGTTTCTTCATTTTCATCAATTTATTCTATCTTTCTCTCTTAATTTATCTCTTTCTCAAATTTCACCCCCTCTTTCGGCTCTTAGTCGAAAAATATCGATCCTTGCGAAAAAGTGATAACGACCAAAATTGTAGGAAATTTAATTCCAGACAACTTTGGTCATTACCATTTTTCATGTAAAATTGCAAATGAACGAGTTATTGAATAAATAAATATGCACCCTTAAATTCAATATGGCGGCTGACGCAATGGACTTGAACATACACAAATCGAAATTTAGACTGCCAGTGACCCCCCCTAACGATTCCCGAAGAAAAATTGCCGTTTTCAATTTTGTCCGGGTTAGCCCCTTTTTTGATCTAACTCGAGTGGGCTAAAACAAAAATTCTCTAAGTAGGTATCATATTCTCGGGGGTGAATGTACCCATGAATATATGCAGATTAAAAAAAAATGGTGCCGGACAGACCTGATGCCCGGGTTGGCTAATTCGTTTAGTGGACTAAAACATCCCAAGTTTTTATCGCTTAATCACTTTGATTTGAAATTTCGATTAACTGATGCCCCCCCCCCCTGAAAAACTCCCTAGATCCGCCACTGGTATATTTTTGCATAAAATTAAGTCCGTTTCGGTCCTATCATTATTCGGTATTTGCTATATATATTTAACTTTTGACTTACTTTGTTCAAGGGCTCTTTTATACGATACACATTCTCTATCATGCACTTAATGATTAACACTTATACCCGGGATTTTTAACACATCACGAGCATATTTACAGTTCACACATTGTTTTACATTGGATCTGCACTCTGCACTTTTATGGTTCCCTCCACATTCTGGACATATATCGACTTCTGAAGAACAGTATGATTCCTTGTGATGATATCTCCAACATTTAAAACATCGGAGCACACTTATATGTTCATACACTCGGTAACTTTCCCATCCAGAAAAAATACGACCTTTTCCTATTAGGTGGTTAAAGACTTCTGAAGATACTTCAACAATAACATTATAATTCTTGTTATTTTTTGGAACATACTTTTTGATAACATTTTCCGGAAAATTTTGTTTCATAATATTACTAATAAAAGTAATTTCATCTTCACATTCCTTACTTTTCACATTGACAATTAAAATTTTTGGTTTAACTCTTTAGGTGATTCGATTCTAAAATTTCCTGAGAGTTCAGTAACAGCGATGTTTTGTAATTTTTTGCGAGATTCCTTATCTTCACAGTGAATCAACATTGTTCCTTGCCCAGCAGGTTTTATTTTTGTAACGGCCACAGATATTTCGGCTAGTTTAATTTTTTGCTCGATTTGCTTTTTTGTCGTCTCACTGTCCTGCTGCTTTTTTGGTCTGATTATTGATGGATCATCTATGTTTTTATTTTTTACAACTTCTGAATAGGGACTTTTTATATTACATACACTTTAAAAAATCTGCTTCGTATTCTCTATCAACTTTCTCACTAACCCATCCTCCATCGACTTAACTTGTTGAACAACGTCCAGTTTTTCTTCAAATCTGATTACGCATTCATCGCAACACTAAAAAACATTTGGATTTTCATTCACAGACTTTAATACCAAATCTTTCATCTTAACACATTGAGAATGATACTTTTCTGCACACAGTCTGCACGAAATTAACATACCGATGCGCTCGCCATGGCGACCAGCACTCTACTTTAAAGCTCCGACTTGGTCGGGCACCAAACCACGTCTGGACTTTCGTAATTCAATACCTGGTGGGACATATAGCCCAAGGAGTAGTTGTTGAAGTCCAGACGCTGGTGCAGTGTAGGACATTTTTAATGTCTTTGTTCTTGGGAACATGTGTGATTTTATTAGGCAGGCTCATCGCTAAATAAACACTTCTGTATAATCCTATTATTTTGTAATACCCACCTACTAAAAGCCAATCGAGCAATTTCGTCTCCTGGTTGTAGCCTCTGAATTTGCTGTAAATGGTACGGATGTAGATTATTTTTTTTAATCTTCTCCAAACAGTAGATTGAGGAACATTAGTGGCGTGACGGATTCCTCTCGTATACTAATTTTTGGATCATTTTGTACAAGGTTAAGAATCTTGCTCCAACTCGATATGTCGTCTTTTTTGATTTTCTGTTACGTTTAACCTTTAAAATGTAGATTTGATGCAACGTTATTTTTGTTCAAATGACAACTTCCCAAATCATTGGATAGGCAGAGGAGGATCTCACAACTGGCCTGCAAGGGGGCCCGATTTTAATCCAATCGATTACCATGTTTGGGGTTACTTAAAATCAAAAGTTTATTCAACTGAAGTAAACACTAGAGAGGACCTTCTACGGAGAATTTAGGACGCATGCGAAGAACTGAGAAATGACCTTTTCGTTTAACTTAAAACAATTTGTTGCAACATTATTTTTGTTTAAAATAAAGTTATGTTTTTTCGGAATTGGCATTTTTCCACATTTTTATATTTTTTTTACGCATACCCCAACAGTCTTTAGTTCTTGAGGTACCAAAATAAGACTCGCGAACTCGTACTATTATACTAGAATACAGTTTCTCCAAAGGGGCACACCTTGTTTAAAATTGGTCATAAAACACAGTCTACCCAACAAACAATTACTGGGGGGAAACTGAAGGCCCCGCACAGTCGGGTCAGCCTTCTCACTGAGGGCCCACCACTAACTCGGCCGGTCCGGAGCCCACTGGGGTAGGTTCACAGCGGCCGACTGTGGGCACCCAACCGGCAAACTGACACATTTCCGTTGCTTTCACCCCAGTGGCCCGAATATTGGGGGCATTTAGTTCTATTTTTTTTATTACACTTCTTAATGGATATTAAAACCACTTATTTTATTAAAAAAAGTTTTAATTTTAACGTTTCGACTTTCACTTTGAAAGTAAAAAAATGTATACAGGGTGTTTCCAAATGACACTTACAACGTCTGGCTGTAGATACCTCTCGTAAAATTGGACAAAATGATATAAGGAATGAGGGGTCCAACTCGATTACTTTTCGAAATACAGGGCGTTAAAGTTAAAAAAAAAATAAATGTTTTTATTTAAAAACTTTAAAACGGATTAATATATTAATTTGAAATTTAGCAGATCGTTTTTAAATGTAAAAATACATATTTTAGTAAAAAATTATGTTTCATTTCTATATCCAGTGGCGTGCAGTTAGAAGAGTATATCCCCTTTTCCCAACCATTTTCTACGCCCATGGTATTTGAAGCTATTTTTATTTTTTTTTGTACTGCTTAACAGTTTTCAAGTAAAAAACGAATAACCTTTACATACCGAAAATCTTGTGGTTTTTAAGATATTTAATGTTTTTATGAAGTCTGTAAGATCTTTTATTAATGAAATAACCAACAATATTTTTCTTGGATTTCTTTAATAATTTATTTTTTTTTTAACTTTATTTCGAAAAGTAATCGAGTTGGACCCCTCATTCCTTACATCATTTTGTCCAATTTTACGAGAGGTATCTACAGCCAGACGTTGTAAGTGTCATTTGAAAACACCCTGTATATATTGAAATAAGTAAACAAAACCTGAAATAAAAAACACTCTTGTCTCTCCCGCCTTCCCTGTCCCTGTCAGAATCGTGATTTAGGTTTTCGTGGTTTTCCTAAATCATATTTCCCCCCTTAGATTGGGCACCGTTTTCCCCAAACATAAGGGTGGAAATAGCAAAATTGGCGATTCTTAGATAAAAAACTGGGAAACAGCTCCTGCCCACACAGGCCCCAACCAACACACACAAAACATAACACACCAGCGCGCACAGAAACCTTAGGAAAATTAGCTAGCTAGGTTACTAATATTGTAATCAGGGCCTCACCCTGAAAAGGAGGAAAACTCCTAAAGCAGGGAATTAGGAAAATGAAATGTCCTAGAAAATGTAATATATACCAAATGAAAATAAATAATAAACTAAAAACCCTGTCCCTGGCAGTCCTAAGCCAGCTTTTTGTGTGTAACTCAACACCCTGTTGAGTTACATTATTGCACAACAGATTTCTTCTGATGGTAGCTAAAAAATTAACAAAAGTTTTGTGAGGCTTTTTCTTGCCACAAAGAAAAATATGCCTTACAAGTGACGCTTTAATACGGAGATTGCTCGAGCGCCAGATTATTTAATGTGGTTTACTCCACAGCCCTTAGAAACGGCGTCTGAGGGGCACAGGTAGCTTCAGATGGAGATACGGATCTCCAGACTCAATTATTTTTTTATCTTATTACATACCTTTAATAGCCCTGAAAAGAGGTAAGGTTGATGAATATAAACCAGGAAATTAACGTGACACTTATATTGTTTTTAACTATTTTTACAAAATAAAATTCGTTTTATTTCAAAGCCCAACCCTTAAAACCCACATTTTCGTTGCTTTCCCCCCAGTGGCCCGAATATTGGGGCCATCGAGTGGCATTTAGTTCTATTTTTTTAAATACTCTTCTTAATGGATATTAAAACCACTTATTTTATTAAAAAAGTTTCGACTTTCACTTTAAAAGTAAAAAAATGTATATATATATATATAATATAAAAGTATATATATAGTATGAAATTCGAAACGTTAAAATGAAAACTTTTTTAATTAAATAAGTGATTTTAATATCCATTAAGAAAAGAATAATAAATGTAAAAAACGGAATGTAGAATGACTTGTTTAATAACATTAAGTAGAAATAAAATTATACAACTAAATATGACAACGATTACATAAGTCACTACAAGATATGAAAAAAAAATAAAATCTTCAATTTTGTCTTCTCTTGTCTCTCCCGCCTTCTGTCCCTGCGGCAGTCCTAAGCCAGCTTTTTGTGTTTAACTCAACATCCTGTTGAGTTACATTATTGCACAACAGATTTCTTCTGGTGGTAGCTAAAAAATTAACAAAAGTTTAAAAATATTGTTTCAAATGAGATATACTTATAAAGGAACAAAAAACATAATTATGCGAATGCTCTTTTTGAATAATAAAACCATTCATAAATAAAAAATAATCAAATCAAGTTCAAGACTTGACTTTTCCAATTTTCTGATATATTTTAAATAAGTTTCATCCTAGTTTGATTAGTATTTTTCTTAAATTTATTAGGTAAACAACAAAATTAGCTCACAAAAGTTACAGCTGGATTTCCTGACTCAACTTCATATTTACTGGGCTGCTTTTGGGATAGTCTTTCTTGTGGAAGATTCTTCAGTAAAGGAGGTACTCTTGGTAATTGAACATTATCAGAGGAACTAGCTAAGTCATCTGAACTTTAATTTTCTAGACCTCTGCCCTCTTCATCAGATGTGGCACATGAGAGGTTTGATTTAACTTCTAGTTTTTTCAACTCGGATACTGTTTTCTGATAATCATCTAAAAAATATTGTAAATTAAATATTGGTAACTGTATACATTTCCATATAAAAAGTAAACTTGTTCTGTATTTTACAGATATCAGAATCTGCTAAGGATATGTCCTTTTTATTTATAATGGCCTTAATATATTATTTAGTAGAGATTCACTTTCTACATGCACAATCGCGAATTTAATTTCAGTAATATAACCTTACTTCCTCTTCTTATTATTCCTCGGTATTTCGTTCGTAGGCAGTGTTGCCGATTACGAGAATTTTACAAGAAATGCGGGTAAAATCGGGTAATTTGACTTTGGCTCTTAAGCACCGTATATAAGTCAAGAACAAGAATGATGAATAACCTGTAATTCGTAAGACGTATACTGTTGTGATTGTGACGTCATCTGTCAGCCCAGATATTAACAAAATTATCATCTAGTGGTGTGCGGGTATTTTCCCTTGTTCGTAGTGGTATTTTCATATGATGGTCCGGCAACACTGTTCTTAGGATTGTAAAATAGTGTGGGCGACTGCCGGTTTGCCCGTAGTGGGCCCCCGTTAATTTGCGTATATTGGCCCATCATGAATATGTAACTTGTGGGCCAGCAACAGTTTTGTATCAAAAGTCAGTTTCCCCTCACTAACACCACAAGGTCAGCAGTTTCCCGGCACTTGATTGTTTGTTGGGACAGGGTGTTTGAAAGTTAGTAATTGATAATAATAATTTGTCCCAAATACGGACCTGTCCTCTCGGTTTTGAATAAGGTTGGGATCCAGAAATTAGGACAAAAAGAAATAGTTGATGATTTTATGGATTAAAGCTGGAAAAGTACCATTTGAAGCAGGAAATTTATTATTTTTTTTTTTAATTTTGGGCCACCTCATTATCAAAATATTTCGATTTGACTCATGTTAATAAGTAAAAAAATTGTATGGGGAAACACCAAATTTGTAAATAAAATTTTAAAATATTTACATACAGAGTGTTGTTTCGACTCGAAACCTACTTATTATTTTTTTTAAGGCCGGACCTGTAATATGACTTTTTTATTACGTTAATCGACGCCACTGCGGACAAAGAACATACGAACCAAATATTATAAAAATGTATAGGGTGGTTCTTAAGTTATGATTAATTGAAAAAATGGAGAAAATCCCTGTATCTTGGTTATAAAGAACGATAGACCCATAAAATATAGGTTATTTAGAAGCACCTCGGTGTCCGCCATCTTCCCTTACTCTATGAGCATTTCCGAATGAATCACCCTGTATAATATAATTTCATTGCTCAATTTTTTAGCCCTAAGAAGCTTAAGTGATATAGAAAAGAAATACTTTAATTTACAAATAAAACACGAACACTTAGAAACGGAATTATTTGAAAAAAATGAAGAATTTACCAAATTATCAACGGCATCAAAAAATTTGTACAAAGAATACGAAACTCTGAAGAACCAATATGAGACAGAGACTAGAGCTATGTCGGGGTAAGTAAAAATGAAAGCGAAAAGAAAAACTTGGAATTAATCCCACACAATATACTTCTTTAATAGTAAACTAGTTTTTTCCCTAAACCAGCCATCGTCAGGACTAGAAAATAATAAATGTAAGAACATCAGAAGTAATGTAAAAAATTGTACTACAAGCTGGTTCGACATGTTTCGTAATTTGTTTATTTCAACTAAAATCGAAAAATTTTATAATTAAAAAATGATGACAAAAATTTCGAGTGCAAATTTTAAGATTTACGTACGCTATAAGCATTATAAAACCAAGGATCAGCGCGAGGCTAGAAAACGTACCTATGCGCGAGACTAGGCCGCGTGACGTCAGACGCCTATGATTTCGTTAACTAAAGAACCTGAAACTGTTTTACGGGCTACTGACGTCACGCGGCCTAGTCTCGCGCACAGGTACGTTTTCTAGCCTCGCCTGATCCTTGGTTTTACAATGCTTATAGCGGATGTAAATCTTAAAATTTACACTCGAAATTTTTATCATCATTTTTTAATCATAAAATCTCTCGATTTCAGTTAAAAAAAAAGTCAAACCAGTCCATTAAAACAAGTATAAATAATATAGTCTAAGAGCCAGTGACTGCCAGACCTACCTCATTTTATAAAAGCTGAAATTTTCTCAGGGCATACTTCCAATACAGGTAGGAACGATGGGCTAACTAAGAACTTTGGTTCATGGAGGCTTTGGCAGGCGGCAGGCGGCAAAGGTGTATAAAATACCGACTTAAATGACCTCGCACGGAAATTGGCCGTCGCATAATGGTCCAGAATGCCTCCGTGGGCGCGCATAGGGCTTCTAACTGACTTTGCCGACATGTAACTCATATGAGTGTGATGGAATACCATTGTGTGTGGGTGAAGACATGTAAATTAGTTTGTGAGTATGTGAGTCTATGTGTGACTGTTTATTTGCACGGGTTCATACATGTATGTACTTGTGTGAGAGGGTGTGTGAGGGTATGTGTTAGTGAGAATGAGTGTGTGTGAGTATTGTCGACCGTGTGTGAGTGTGCACGCCTTATTTGGTGTGAAAGTTTTCACAGTAAATGTTTCGCGAAATCGCCTTTTTACACTTCAAACACAGTTTTCACACCAAGATCCGTTTTCTAATATACATAGAAAGAAGCGCTGAAAAGTGTAGAATATCATGCGAAAAAAATCTGCTGCGGATATCCGCGGACTTAGAAGTTATGGGCATCCAAGTAAACCGGAAAATGCTATATTGCGTAATAAAACCCGCACCCACTTTTTAATATATTGAATGCGTTTTTATGTGAATATATTGCAACGAAATAATCACCTGGTATATTGGAAAAGGGTAACCAGGAAAAGGAGAAAAAATCTGTTGTCCAAATCAAGCGATATTTGGTATAACAAAAAAACAACTTCGTTTCGAATTTTTTTAAAGTAAAAATGACATTTGAAATATTATAAAAGGAAAAACATTTCACATGCCAAAAAAAAGTAAAACAATTTTTTAGGGTCGGAATTTTGTTTAAATGTCATTTGAATTTTAAATTTTGCTTAGTTTTAAAATTAAGGAAGGAAAATTTCAGGATATATTTACAAGCCAATAAGGCACCTAAATACATGTACATAGGGCTACTGCGCCCCCCGGTGGGGTGATTTCAACCAAAAACAAACGGATTCATTCCGCGATGATCCGATACCCACATACCAAATTTCAGCTCAATCGGATTAAGCGTGCGGACGCTATCGTGGAAGAATACAGACAGACGGACAAACTTCCATCTGGAAATCGTTTTAATCGTCTCAGGGGACGTCAAAATGGATATATCTGTCGTTATCTCAAAAAAATAAAAGAAAAGAAGATGGCAGATTGGTTATTGAGAAAAAGAATGTCAAAGATTTATTTTTGGAGATAAAAGTTTGAGGAAAAAAGTATAAATCAGATTGCAGAAAATTGTAATAATGGAATAGTATATTTCATTAGGAGTCCAGAAAATAGGCTTTTTCTGTGCGCGCGCGACGGAAGCGCAAGCACGGAAAAAGCATTTTTGAACGTGTAATGAACGATATTTTTAATTATATCTATCTGAAAAACAGATTAAGAAACATTTATTTTTAACAATTTGCGAGTCAGAAATAAGAAATATATTTATAAAATTTTGTGTTTGCTGTCATAGTGTTCTGACAGATAATATTTTTGGCATAAATAAACATTAGAAACTTAAAATCAAAGTAAACTGTTAACATAATGATTTTATGAACTGGCAAATGAACTAGTATTGAAGTCATAACCGAAGAAAGAAGAAGAAGAATACTGTATTTTTGGCGTCATAGTGTTCTGAATTATACGAATAAATAACTATTCAATCTGAGACATAGACTGCTGACAGCCTTCAAAGTGGGTTTTAAATTGGGGTGCGACTCTATCTCTGTCTAATTTCGTTTGTTGTGTCTGACCTTCCTATCTGCAGTTCTCTAATCTGTGGTGTTACTTTAATAAAATTATAGAAAATTTTTGACATTTCGTTCCAAAAATAATTCTTTGACATTCTTTTTCTCAATAACCAATATGTTACCTTCTTTTCTTTTTTCTCCGTTTCCTGATTACCCTTTTTCAATATAACAGGTGATTATTTCATTGCAATATATACACATAGTGTGTGCGCAGTTGTGTGCATATTTCTGGAATAGAATGGATTTTTTCGCATGATATTTTACACTTTTTAGCGCTTCCTCCCATGTATCATGTATATTAGAAAGCGGATCTCGGTGGATCTTGGTGTAAAAACTGTGTTTGAAGTGTAAGAAGGCGATTTCGCGAAACATTTACTGTTAAAACTTTCATCAAATAAGGCGTGTACACTCACAAACACTCGCACACGGTCGACAATTCTCACACACTCATTCACACTCACACATACCCACATACACCCTCACACACACGCACATACATGTATGAACCCATATACATATATGACGTGCAAATAAACAGTCACACATAGACTCACACATGTTCACACATATACTCACACACTAAAGTACATGTCTACACCCACACAAACATACCGATTTCGGTCCCGCTTCCTTTATTACACTATCACACACGTTCACACAAACACACAATCACTCACACACATTGTAGAACATACTGCATTACACAGACCACACTCATATGACTTACATGTCGGCAAAGTGAGTTAGAAGTTAGAAGCCCTATGCTTTATAAAATGAGGTAGGTCTGGCAGTCACGGGCTCTTGCTCTAACACCATAATAATAAAAACTTCAAGAATAAATAGATGTAAAATTGATAAAATAAAATAACAAATACATATCGGGCCAAAAAAATGAAATATAATTAATAATAATGGTAAATTAAACAAAGTTTGTAATAAATAGGTATTACAAAATAAATTAGGAACTTGAATTATTAAAATTCAAGGGGAAGATTATATACAGTGTCATTACGAAAGTACGCACCATATGGGAAACTTTTTTATTAAGGGTTTTTCGACAAAAAGTTATTCTTGATAAAAGTTTGTGCATCCCCTAAAACTAAAGATGAACCAACAAAATATAGTAAAACACTCATAATATACGAGGAGCCTTCAAAAATTTGAATTTGAGACAAGAGTAAAGTACCCTTATTTTGAAAAATTTCGGGAAATCTTATTTAGAAAAGTTGTTCAGCATTAAAAAATACATCTAGATTTGAAATCATGGCCATCTAAGTAAAGTTTTATTTTTTTATCCATTTTTTAAAATGTGGACTACGAAAAAAAAAATTTGGAAAAACGATAAATAGACAACATCCTGTATACGACGGTTTATTTAAAAAGCCTGTAATATTACAAATTACACAACTATTGTGTTAACCACGGTTAATTTTTGTGAAGAGTAAAATAATTTTCAAACTTTTTGGTGCAAAGTTATTTTTATTTTTTGTTAACACCGAAAATTGCTCAAAATTATACAGTATTGTAACATGAACTTAATATTCAATAATATCAAATCATAAAACAAAATAAAATAAGTATTTCGGCACACTCATTGATTTTGTGGAGATTTTCTTGTTTAAAGGTTAAAAAAATAAAACTTCACTTAGGTTTCACCATGGTTTCAAATCTAGATGTATTTTTTAATGCTAAACAACTTTTCTAAATAAGATTTCCCGAAATTTTTCAAAATAAGGGTACTTTACTGTTTTGGGAAGTTCCAAATAATGCCAAATTTGGAGACCCAAACTTATTAGGCCACACCCTTTAGATGGGCCTGTCCCAACTTATTGTAGATTTAAGTTGGCTGAGAAATTGTATGTGGACTGTATATAAAGGTTATAGCGAAATTATACACTGAGTACTTGGATTTTATGTATTAACGATAACTTCGTAAAACAAAACCCTTTACAACAAACATAGAATATAACAAAATTCAAAACTGTGTTTGCAATTGCTCAAAAAATAACTGAATGTGAATACGGGTATGTATGTAATAGTATGCAATTCATATAAGTTAAAATTGATGAATTTATTACGTATGCGACCTGTCTCTACGGAGATAGAAGTTCTACTGGTTTGATTTGATTTATTTGAGGCGCGTGTCGACAGACGAGATCCTTCAGCGGCCAATCACGGGTATGGATTTTCGGCTTTATTGTTGTGCCTTTTTTTTATCTCTTTGGCAACTTGCAGTCTCGCCAATGTGTCGCGGAGCATGTAAAGGCGGCTGCCGATAAAGGCGGCTTCTAGCATTGATGTCCATCTCGTCGGTGAGTTACTTCCGCGTTGATTATCTGCGCGATTGCCTTGATTCACGACGCGTGTTCTGTTGCTATGCTACCCGACCGGTACATAAGCGTGCGTTTTGGTCATTTTATTTTCTTTTATCGCCATGGGCGTAGGTAAAACTGTTCGATTTCGAACATTTACTCTTGTCTAAAATTCAAATTTTTGAAGGCTCCTCGTATATTATGAGTGTTTTACTATATTTTGTTGATGCATGTTTAGTTTTAGGGGATGCACAAACTTTTATCAAGAATAACTTTTTGTCGAAAAACCCTTAATAAAAAAGTTTCCCCTTTCGTAATGACACTGTATAACCTAGAGGGATAAAGAAAGTATTATTCAGAAGCGATATCCAACACCACCACTGTGCTCAGCGTTTTCGAAAATGGGGGAAAAGTGTGTTTTTGTGTTGGGAAACCTTGCAAAGCGCGATTAATCACTCTATGGGGTTGCTTTTGGCCGTTTTGAAGGGGTTGCCGGTGGTAAAAAGTCTTTTTACCATCAGATTCGGTTTTAGCCACCTGGAAAATGGGGAGGGGGGAGACTAAGTTGGCCCTGTCCGGAAAATTCGGGAAAATCACCTCAAATTCCGACTCCTGACCTCAACTATGGTCTAAATTTGTAACAGGCTAGTTCTCACTCGTAGACAAAATCGTGCGACTGTCTATACAGGGTGATTCATTAGTGCGATAAAGGCCAATATCTTCTAAATCATTAAAGGTATAAAAACAAAAGATTGTAGCCGGCCTTAAGGCTCATATTTTAAAATTAGTTGCAATTATACAGGGTGTTCCAGAACACCGCGCCAGATCAAAGGTACATTTTTTTAAATGGGACACCCTGTATATTACTTTAAATTTGAATTCTGCTTGACTTCGCAATTGCAACAATATGAAGTTGTAATAAGTTATACAGGGTATTTAAAAAGTTCTGTCCACTTTTTCATGAGAATCGTAATGACTTCAACGCTCTGCATCCTTTAAACAACACAAATGCAAATTAATCTTTTACATTCATACGACTCTGATGGTCGTCTAGTTTAATAATTCACTAGACCTCCTTCCATATTTTGAAAACCGTATACAGGGCGAGTCCAAACTCGAATACATCATTTGCACACCATTTTTAAATGGATCACCCTGTATTTTATGTCGGCAACTGAAAGCTATTTTACTATACTTTAAGTTTTATTGAGTATTCCCTATACCCAAATGGAATAGTTTTTGAGATATTTCAAATTTATTATTAAAAATTGTACTTCCATCAAAAACGACTTTAAAAACCACCTAAGTATATAGAATTTATTTACATCAATTAACTTATAAATTAATAAACAATCATATCTAAAATTATAAAAGATGCTCAAAGAGACTACCCTCTACATCGATGCAGTGTTGAAAACGGTCGTCAAAAGATCGACTTACGTTTAAAAGCATTTGCACATTAACACTTCGAAAAGCCTTGCCTTATTCTCTCTTTCATATCATCTCGTGTAGTGACAGGTACTTTGTACACCTGGTCTTTAACATAACCCCAGAAAAAAAAATAATTTTAGATATGATTGTTTATTAATTTAAGGGTATTTATAAGTTAATCGATGTAAATAATTTGAAATATCTCAAAAACATTTGGGTATAGGGAATACTCAATAAAACTTAAAGTATAGTAAAAGAGCTTTCAGTTGCCGACATAAAATACAGGGTGATCCATTTAAAAATGGTGTGAAAATGATGTATTCGAGTTTGGACTCGCCCTGTATACGGTTTTCAAAATATGGAAGGAGGTCTAGTGAATTATTAAACTAGACGACCATCAGAGTCGTATGAATGTAAAAGATTAATTTGCATTTGTTTTGTTTAAAGGATACAGAGCGTTGAACTCATTACGATTCTCATGAAAAAGTGGTCAGAACTTTTTAAATACCCTATATAACTTATTACAACTTCATATTGTTGCAATTGCGAAGTCAAGGAGAATTCAAATTTAAATTAATATATAGGGTGTCCCATTTAAAAAAATGTACCTTTGATCTGGCACGGTGTTCTGGAACACCCTGTACAATTGCAACTAAATTTAAAATATGAGCCTTAAGGCTGGCTACAATCTTTCAAAATTTTGTTTTTATACCTTTAATGATTTAGAAGATATTGGACTTTATCGCACTAATGAATCACCCTGTATAGACAAATCGACGATTTTGCCGCTGATATTAAAAAACATTCGACCCTTCACTGGTGGGTGTCGGAAGTAATCTTCAACTCCACCATAGTGATCAATATCATCGAAAACGGGAAAACAGGCATTTTGCCGCTGTTAAGAAAAACACCCCTGTCGTGGGTGAATTTTGGGTTGGTGAGGGTCGGAAGTAATTTTCAACACCACCACCGCATCCTCGAAAAAGAGGGGAAAGACAATTTTTTACAGCGAAATGATATGCTGCCCGTTTAACCCCGTCAGGGAGTAGTATTTGGCCGTTATAGGGGTTCGGCTGGCGAAAAGAGAAATTCTGATATCGCCATTGTGTTCAGCAGCCTCGAAAACGGGGGGAAGGGACTCTCGATCCGGGTAACATACGCTACGAATCTTCCGTAAAAACACTTTTAATAAATTTGGGTCACTTTAAAACAAAATTTGATATTTTCATGACAGATTTAATATAATACGTCAACAGAATAAAATGGATTTTCAAATATCAAATCCTTATAAGTACGGTATTATTGTCTCTACACTTTTAATTTTTACATTATGTGCAAAAATAGCATTGGATAAAAAGATCTGGAGGTAATCATATATGATTTGAATATATTATTTTTACTTTCTCGTCAAATTTTTCGTGAAAAAATTAACGAAATAGGTACCTACCGATTAGTAAGTATAAAAATTTTTACAAAATTTATCCATCTAAATAAAATCATTGTACCCTCATACAGTGCGGATCATAAGTGTTACCCCCCCTATCTAACAAGAGTCCAGTAACGGGTTAAATAGGGGGGTAACTCTTACGATCCTCACCCCATTACTCAACACGTAATGAAGTAAATTTAAAATTTTTTCTTTCAAATGAGCTATCACTCACCACCCCATGTTATTTAAATTTTTCGAAAGGGTTGCTCCCCTCCAGTAAGGGATTAAATTAGGGGTAAACTATTGATACAAAAATATACATTGTAGAAATCAAAAGTCGACCTGTCTCGGCGATTTTCCTAACAAGAGTCCAGTAACGAGTTCCGCACTGTATATAATTTCATGGTAAAATTTTACTATCGGGGCTCAGCCCCGATATTGATGGCATATTTTTTTAGACTAATTTTGGGTCGCTGATCACGAATCTGCAATCAGTTTCGCGCGGTCTCATCAAACAAAAAAGTTATGAATTTTTTAAGTAAAATAAATTGTCAACTTTTCTTTAATACTTACCAAATAAATATGTATATTAAGTAGGTTTATGTTATGATGTTAAAATGGGGCAAAATTTGGAAGTGTATTTTAAAATAAATTATAAAAAATTATGTGAAAAAGACATAAAAGAAAAAGTGATAGTAGTGTTGAGATGTTTGGAGTTTGAAGTTTATGTTAATGATATTTAATATGTCAGATGTTAAAAAAGTTAAATAAAGATTATTAAAAGTATTTAGACAAATTTCATTAGCATAACAATAAATATATATTAAAACCAAAAGACTTAAGGGACAAGGTAGGTCAGGACTGGTTAGATTAATGATGTACACAGTAATATTTCAGGTAAATATGTTAAATTATAAAACATTACCTAAAAATTCATACAACAATTTGACGTACTGACATTTGGCAATACTACGGTCACTTGAGTTGCGATTATTCGTAAACTCTCGCTGTGGCTAGCGTCCCGTCCTTCCGGGACTCAATTTTTTTCCCGTCTGTGATGAACGCATCTGTATTGCGTATTACTTGAAATTAATAGAATAGGGCTTATTCAGACGACAATTAGTTATTTCTCAATAAACAACATTGGTTATCAGGATTCCTCAATGTTAAATTTTTCCAAGAAATTTTTTGTATGGTCATATCCGACCTGCCCCAAAATCAATAGGCGTCATCCTTGTATCATTTCAGTGGTTTCGACCCGATCGGTTCCATACGTATTTTTTCGCGTTTTTCAGGCCAAATAACGATGAATGAACGCAAAAAAAAATATTTTTTTGACTTTTTTTTTTGCACGATTACTTTTCCTCTAAGGTATAGTGGAGGACGGAAAAATAAAAATTTTACTCTCAAATATCAATTATTATTCTTCTGACACAACAAAACAAATAACCAATACTCAAAATAGTAGCCTAAGCACTATTTTTAAAATCCAATATTCAATTATCTGTTCTTGCTTAAAAATGATCTTCTGAATACGGCTATTGAAGAACTAATGTCAGTTGTGTTTCAACTTTCAATGTGCACCTCAATAGGAAACCGCCATGATTATTGGTTATTGAAAAATATCCAATATCCAATGGACGTCTGAATAAACCAGAATGTAACAGATCAGGTGAGATCATAAGATAAGGTCAGGTGTGATCAGATTAACGATGTACAAAATAATTAGGTCAGATAAGAGATAAGTTCAGGTGTGCTCATATTAATGATGTAAAAAATAATATGAGGTCAGGTAAGAGATAAGTTCAGGTGTGCTCATATTAATGATGTACAAAATAATATGAGGTTAGGTAAGTGATAAATTTAAGTGTGCTCATATTAATGAGGTACAAAATACTATGAGGTCAGGTAAGAGATAAGGTCAGGTGTGCTCATATTAATGAGATACAAAATAATGTGAGGTCAGGTAAGAGATAAGTTCAGGTGTGCTCATATTAATGATGTACAAAATAATATGAGGTGAGGTAAGAGATAAGTTCAGGTGTGCTCATATTAATTAGGTACAAAATAATATGAGGCCAGGTAAGAGATAAGTTTAGGTGTGCTCATATTAATGATGTACAAAATAATATGAGGTCAGGCAAGAGATAAGTTCAGATGTGCTCATATTAATGAGGTACAAAATACTATGAGGTCAGGTGTGCTCATATTAATGAGGTACAAAATAATATTAGGTCAGGTAAGAGATAAGGTCAGGTTTGCACATATTATTGATGTACAAAATAATGAGGCCAGGTAAGAGATAAGGTCAGGTGTGCTCAGATTAATGATGTGCAAAATAATGAGGTCAGGTAAAAGATAAGGTCAGGTGTGCTCATATTAATGATGTACAAAGTAATATTTCAAGTAAATATATTTATTATGTTACGCAATGCGCATGCGTTTATTAGAGACGGGAAAAAATTGGAGTTCCGAGGGACGGGATCCTAGCCACAGCGAAAAATATGACAAGAGTTTACGTTCTGACCGCTATTCAGGTGACCATTTTACTTAAAAAAATTCATAACTTTTTTGTTTGATGAGACCGCACGAAACTGATTGCAGATTCGTGATCAGCAACCCAAAATTAGTCTAAAAAAAATATCCCATCAAAATTGGGGCTAAGCCCCGATAGTAAAATCTTTCAATACCGAGTGAAAATGAGACTAGGGCCATGCCTATATCTCCTTCACTTTTCAACCGATTTGAATAAAATTTGGTACATAGATATGAGACACTGTTTTGGATTGAAA
Organism: Crepidodera aurea; assembly: GCA_949320105.2. Taxonomy (NCBI): domain Eukaryota; kingdom Metazoa; phylum Arthropoda; class Insecta; order Coleoptera; family Chrysomelidae; genus Crepidodera; species Crepidodera aurea. The sequence continues at coordinate 25,423,680 of OX439479.2, read as the reverse complement.
GACGTATAAAAACAAAATGGCCGACTTCCGGTTTCGCCAGAAATGTCACTAACTTCGATTTTTTAAATACAACACCCTATATATTTGATATTTTTTGGATTCTATGACTCAACTTACATACGACAGTGTTGCAAAATTTTTTATTTTTCAATAAAAAAATTCTAATTCTAAGATTTTTTTTTACCACAGGAAGCCTTGATCAGGTCAAAATCTAGTCTAATTCATATCAGTAATTCATAGTAATCGTCATTTCATCGATAAGATTAATAACAAATCCTCCAGCAGGAATTTAAATTTTCTGAATTCATTTTTAACGAATAAATCGTTTTTTTCAAATGGTACCTACCCAGGGCCATCTTGCCATTCGATAAAGAGTTTAATTACCAATTCAACGATATACATTATGTACCATTTTCTTTTTTTAAAACCTAAACAATCATTTCTTTTTCTTGAAAAATAAAAAAGTTGGCAACACTGTCGTATGTAATTTATGTAGCGTTGCACTGGCTATGATTCAGGCGGTCTGTTTTAGACTTTCTAAAGTTTAGAAAAGTCTTATGGAATGCTTCTGTCCGTCTGTCTGTATGCATTTATAACTCAGTTTCCAGAACGGACAGAGATTAACGGACAACGGATATGAACTCAGGATAACTTGAATGTCTGCACGCCTAAATTTCAGATGATTGATAAAATCACGAGTCCGCAGGACGAGTGATTTTATCTTAAATCAGTTTGTTTGAGTGGTTTTGCCTAAAATAAAGGCGTTTGAGTATGAAGATCAAAAATTTAATCTATAAAATTTCAGAGGACGAGTCGTATTTGAAAGGATTATTTTTTGAATCATTTTGTATTAAAAACAGAGAACATAGTCATTTATGCAAAAGACACTTTACACAGAAATATTGAAAATTTTCTTTACTAATTTAAATTGAAACCTGAGCTGTTATAGTTTTACATACAGGGCCACCAAGGCGATTTTTTGACTGGCTACCCCGCGAAACGGCGCCGTAAATAAAAGCGAAGAAGAAGAATGAAATGAAGTCTTTCTTAATTTAATTAATTTTAAGTTTAGTGTTAAAGTGAGGTATGTAAAAATGTTAAAGGCGTTTTGAAATAAACTAATAAAAACAGGTTAGTTTACAAATACATTTTGAAATTTGGTTATTAACATAGATTTGCAATACATTTTAGTATAATAATAATTGATAAATGTTTACATTTGACATCTCAAATAGGTAAACACAGTTTAATCAAAAAACAAAAACGACGAAGCGGTTTTATCAGTATAAAACACAATGATTGGTTAGGATCCTGAGTTGTTATTGGCTGAAACCACAAAATCTGACTGTTTTGACAGATGAAAAAAATAATCGTTTTAAATAGGCTGGCTGACGTTGAGCGGCGCTTTTTCCAGCGGCATATATAATTTTGGGGGGATTCCTTCTCATTTAAAATTATTTTAAAAAACTTTGCTTAACAATTATTTAGGTATTTGTGTATAGCAGACTGCTACAGAGAGAAAAACAAAATTTGATCAAAAAACATCTTATAAACCCACATTTTGAGGAATATTTATTTTTTCTCTCTGTAGCAGTCTCAAGTATTAATTTTTACACCTACTGGTGAAATATTGTATCCATGCATGTACTATTAACGACATGAGAAGTAATCAAAAGTTTTTGTGAAGGCGCATGCGTCCTGTATGCTCTTAAGTAAGTGACCAAAATATGAGACAAATCGAACTTACCACTCGAAAGTATTGACCGAAAGAAATTTTAGTCAAAATTCAAAACTCCCCCTGTATATTATTAAACAATGGAAAGAGACACTTTTTAATGGTCATTTGATATTTGTATGTACAGTTCCTTATGACTCATCCTGTAGATACATATAACAATAATGATATTCACTAAAATATCTATTTTTCTTCTAATGAGATTATACAAACAAAAAAACGTATTTTGCAGGGCGTTAAAGGACGCCTCACAATGGTATCGAGAAAACAAGGAACTGAAAAGAAAAACTCTACTTCTAATGGACAAAGATGCTGTAGACGAAGGTGTAGATGAAGATGATGGAGAACCAAGCTCTGAAACTGAATTAGAAAATTTAAATAAAACCATTAAACAACTCAGCACGGAAATAGCTGAGTTACAAACGGAAGTTGATTCATTAAAACAGACGGAGTTTCAGACTTCTGAAGAAAATATTAAATTAGCCGAGGTAAGTAAGGAAATTGTATTAATATTTTTCGTTAAAAAATAAATTCGGTAACCTCGAAAAATTATAAAATCATAATTTACAATAAGTTTGGAGTGAATTATGTAGTGAATTTATTTATTTATGTTATGCTCGTTTGCAAAATATTACTTGTATGCACGTTACTTACTTACTGGATTTTAGATTTATTAGTCAAGACGACGCGTGCGATGCGATAAACTTAAATTTGCTGGAGTATCAAATTTCCATTTCGCAATGTTTTTTAAACCACACTCTTAGTAAGTATTGTTCAAAAGGATCTTCATTTCAATTTATAGTCCAATAAACGAAGAAGCCAACCCGGGCATCAGGTCTGTCCGGCACCATTTTTTTTTAAATTTGCAGGTATTCATGGGTACATTCACCCCCGAAAATCTCAGCTGTCTGAAATTTGTGGAAGGGCGGGAAAATGGCCCGTTGGTCTCAAAAATGTGTTTTTCAGTTCGCCGATATTTCCGAAAATATGATACTTTTCGACATAAGCGGCTCCAAAACGCACGCCCATTTTTAGCTCCTGTCCTGCATTTAGAGAGCACGCTCTAAAGGAATGACACTCCCAAGCGGATTATAAATTTTTCAATAAATCACGTAAAGATTAATATTTTTTCATACTTCAAAGTTCAGATGAAAGAAGGAACCTGTAACAATAATATCTTGTTACTTTTTCCTTTAATCTATTTCTATGAATTATTGAAAAACCGGGCCAAAGTTTCTTTTTGCTCGATATTTTGACCCTCCTATAAATTTATTCATATTTTTTTATCAAGACTAATTTCACCGAATCCTTTTGGATAATGGGGCTTTGCAAAGTGATAAATATATTCAGAATACAATAATAATAATATAATAATAATAATAATAATAATAATAATAATAAAGTTTATTTATAGAATTTACATAGATATAAATAAACAAGGGCATCACAGAAACAATATGTATCGCTTGTACGTGATATAGCCAACAGAAAGATTCAATAAATTATTTTTGTGTTTTTTTAGGGCGAATTAATAGATAGTCAAGGACTTTTATCGGTTTTCAACGATGGCAATTTTTGCTCTAAGGGTCATATTTCGGCAGATATCGCCGAAATACGGATTTTCGGGAGCCATTTTCCCACCCTTCCACAAATTCCACGTAGCTGAGATTTTCGGAGGTAAATGCACCTATGAATACCTGCAAATTAAAAAAAATTTGACGGACATACTTGATGCCCAGTTTGGGGTTTTTGTGACGTTAATTTACTGGACTATTAATGCAATACTTTGATTTGAAAAAATGTGCCCCCCCTGACATTTTTTGTAACGGCGCCCATGCTTGTATGTGAGTGAGAGATACAAAAAACCTTAAATTAAAGAAAATAAGTCAAATGTACTGCACCACATATTTTAAAAACTCGAAAATATAATGCTCTATTACCAAAAATCTAACTTAACAAAAAAAATTGACTTTACTTCATAAAAGCGTCCATACCTTTCAACAAAATAATCGCACGATTTTGGTTCTCACGAAATTTTGCATTTAGTAAGCATACATCGGGTAAAACTCCTAATCTGCTATATTTACATGAAACGGACTCGACAAATCCACATTCACATAAAAAATACTTATAAGGCTTTTTCTTGCCACTAAGAAAAATATGCCTTACAAGTGACGCTTTAATACGGAGATTGCTCGAGCGCCAGTTTGTTTATGTGGTATGATCCACGACCCTTAGAAACGACGTCATAGGGGCACAGGTAACTTCAGGTTAAGATACGGTATTCTCCAGGGGTCTTGTTGATTTCAGACTCAATTATTTTTAACTTATTATATACTTTTAATAGCCCTGAAAAGAGGCAAGGTTTGTGAATATAAACCAGGAAATTAACGTGTGTTTAACTATTTTACAAAATAAAATTTGTTTAATATTTCAAAGCCCACCCACTTTAACCCAGAACAAAGAAAATAATACTTTAAAAGAAACGTTCGATTCGGCTCTATGAAATGACGGTAATGACGAAGTGACTCAATCAGACTTTATTGAAATTTATTTAAATTTTGAAATTTACCGGAAGAGTTATTAAATGTATTAAATGATTAAATTAATTCGAAATAATTTAATAACCCCTTGTAAATGCTCGAAATTAACCGGTAGCGTTAATTAATTCCATTAATTGTGATACTTAATCAGGAGAGTTACTTAATCTTTATTTATTTATTTATGAAATTTATTTGTAAATTTTATCAAAATTGTTAAATTCTGAAATAAAAATCGGCAAAATTGATTACCCCTTTTCTAAACAGTGATAATTAACCGGAAACGTTAATTAATATTACTAAATTTCATGAATTTTAATAATTAATTAAGAGAGTTACTTAATATTATTATTCATGGAACTGACTGGTAGATTTTGTTAAAATTTTTACATTCTGAAAATAAAATCGGCAAAATTTTATTACACCTTTAACCTAATTAACCGGAAACGTTAATTAATATTATTAAATTATTTAATTCAAACCAGGTGAGTTAGTTAGCTTTCTTATCTTATGAAATAAACGGGGTAAATATCAGATCGCGGGGATTGGGGAGCGATATTGTTTAAGGGTTCATCCTAAGCAACCAACAAAGACAAGATCTGGTCCCAAAGCGTTAACAATGACTATAACTCAGTCTGAATGATTAGAACGGTAACCAGGATTTAATTTCGGACGTGAAAAGAAATAAAAAGCTAAATTGAGATTTAATTAAAAGCAACCTAACTCAAGAAAACCACAAATAAATGAATCACTTTCGGTTAATTATTCGAAAAACAGTAAAAAAAATAAAAGTGGAATCCTAATGAAAATTCTTAATTGAGAACTTAAATAACTCTCCTTCTAAAATTCGGCCGCGAAAAGAAATCAAAATTAAATGAATCACGTTCAATTAATTTTTCGGAAAAAATAATTAACAAAAATAAAAATGAAATCGTAATGAAAATCTTAAATAACTCTCCTTCTAAAATAAAATAGTTACAAATCCCCAAAAATGAATAAACTGTTCCCAAATTACTAATAGACCAGTGCAGATAGCTTTGAAAATGGTAGAAAGTGAAATAAAATAATAGTAGGATGAAACCCATTGGAAAAGGAAGAGAATATAACAAACATGAAAGGAAAAATAATTTACATGCGCTTTGGGGTCGGGAAGTGGAAGGGGGGAGTTTTTAAGGGTAGAAAACTGTTTATCTCAGTTTCCGGCAAAACTACAAGTCCTATGGAAAAAAGATAAATGGCAAACTTATAGGTAGTAAAAAGATCTACAACTTTTGTATTTACTTTTTTCACATAACCTCAAAATTTATGTGAAAAATTCAAATAAACAAGTTTTCGGTTTTTACAAAAAAAAAATTTTTCTCGAAATTTGGTGTAAACTTACCTTTTTATGTCCCAAACACTCTGTAATTTTTTTGTTTTAAAATATTTATTTTTTTAACCTTATTTTGACTTAATATCGAAAAAGCAGTCTAATTTTCAATCGAAAATTCTCACGTCAAAATATCTGCCATCAAAAAGTAAAGATTTCAACGAACAAAAAGCCCACCGAGTTTTTTAAAAAAGCAGATATTTTGACGTGAGAATTTTCGATTGAAAATTAGACTGCTTTTTCGATGTATTTAATAATAACATAGTAACATATATACAGTCAGGCTTTCGAAAGGAGTTTAGTACAACGACACTACTTCTAGATTTAACCGATAATATACTTCGGTCATTAGATGAGGGAAAAGCTACATCAGTCATTCTGCTAGATTTTTCTAAAGCTTTTGACACTATCGATCATGCTCTTATGTGTGCTAAACTTAAACATTTTGGATTTGACGAAATTTCCCTACGATTTTTCAAATTTTATTTATCAAACCGTTATCAAAAAGTAATTATCGACAACAACTCATCCGATTTTACACCAGTCACTTCAGGGGTACCTCAAGGTTCTGTCCTTGGACCCCTTCTTTTCTCAATATATATCTCTGACCTTTATAAATCTTTGGATAGTTTAAAATTTTGCATTTTGCAGATGATACACAACTGTATTTTTCATTTGTACCTGAAACTGTAAATTTAGCATCTCAAATAATCAATCGGGATTTAGAAGCTATTTGTACCTACTCAAGTAATCATAACCTTAAACTAAATGCTAAAAAATGTAATTCTCTGCTGTATTGTCCTCATACCTCCAAATCCAGTGTTGAACAAAACATAAAACTATTTATTAAAAATGAACCATTAAAAATTGTTAATAGTTGTAGAAATTTAGGAATAATTTATGACTGTAGCCTTCGATTTCAAGAGCATGTCACACTTTTAGTAAAAAAATCGTATCTAGTTCTACGTCAATTGTATAGACGTCGGGGTATTTTAAACTTTACGTTACGAAAATTACTTTGTGAAACCATGGTGATGTCAATTCTTAATTATTGGCTTTTGGTTTTTTATCCTTGCTTAGATCAAGTCACTAAATTCCGATTACAAAAAATTCAAAATAATTGTTGCCGTTTTGTCTTTGGCATAAGAAAATATGACCATGTATCAAGTAAGCTAAAACAACTCGAATGGTTGAACATAAGTAACTTGTATAACTACCACCTTGCCTCTTTGATATACCGAATTATTTTGACATCGAATCCTATTTATTTGAGGAACAAATTAGTTTTTCGTGGAGAAGCTCATAGTCTGTCTCTGAGATATCCGCATAGTGTCATGTTACCACGATATAGGTTGTCAATTTCTAAAAGGTCATTTACTTATAATTCAGTTTTAGTTTTTAACAGTATTTCACATAGTCTAAGAGTTAATTCTCTGAGTTTTTTAAAACAAAATTATAAACAAATTCTATTACACCGTCAGTAATTTTGTTCATTTTATGATATTTGTGAAGTCATTTTGATCATTTTTTTATATTTGTGATGTAAAATTTTAGTGAATATTTTAAATGTGTAATGTCTGAGTTTTACTAATTTTGTATTTTATTACCATCTGTGTAAACTTGAGGTTAAGTAGAGTAGCTCTAGCTAGACTTCGCCTCTTGTACCTACTCTTGTTTGTAATTTTACAGGCAAATAAAGGCAATTTATTATTATTATTATATTAAGTCAAAGTAAGGTTAAAAAAATAAATATTTTAAAACAAAAAAATTACAGAGTGTTTGGGACATAAAAAGGTAAGTTTACACGAAATTTCGAGAAAAATTTTTTTTTGTAAAAGATAAACAACTTGGTTATTTGAATTTTTCACATAAATTCTGAGGTTATGTGAAAAAAGTGTAAATACCAAAGTTGTAGATCTTTTTATTACCTACAGCTTTGCTATTTAACTTTTTTCCATAGGACATGTAGTTTTGCTGGAGATCGAGATATACAGTTTTCTACCCTTAAAAACTCCCCCCTTCCACTTCCCGACCCCAAAGCGCCTGTAAATTATTTTTCCTTTCATGTTTGTTATATTCTCTTCCTTTTCCAATGGGTTTCATCCTACTATTATTTTATTTCACTTTTTACCATTTTCAAAGCTATCTGCACTGGTCTAGAAGGCTTCCTACCAAATAAAAATCCCTTCCCTAGCGACTTGATTCGCGACGCGCGCAATCAATCTTTAAACGGTGTTAAAATATGTATACGGTGAGCCAAATAAAAATCGAACGTTTTATTTAATTTTAAATAAATTTTCATTTAATCCCGAAATTATTCAAATTATTTGGTCAGTGAAAAATAGATTCATTACAAGCCTGAAAATATCTTACACAATTACAATGAATTTGTATTATTTTTGGACAATTACAAAATACTAATGCTTTGAAAAGCCCACACATTACAATATTTAGTTATTTGATAAAGTCTCGTTCAATTTTGGAGGAAAAATGAAAATTGCAAGAATGTTTCAAGTGGGTGAGAATTTTGTACAAATAAAGTAATATAATAAATATTAATTTTATTTAAGAAAAATATTTAAAAATTTGTAACTGTTCTATTCCTGTTACCCAATATTTTTCATTTACTAAATTTGGAAGAAAAATATATTTTACAACAAGAACTACCTAAATAGTATTTAATAGGTATCAACGGAAATAGTTCCAACTAAGAAGAGCATTTAAAAATTATGGCAATAAATATTAATTCGTGTAGTTAATTTAAAAATGCATATTTTAATGTATTAAAAATTAAAAAATAAGAAGGACCTAGGTCGATAGAACTTTGTTTGCTTACTTCTTTAATAATAATAATAATAATAATAATAAATATTAAATAATTCCTAAACATGTATGTTTGAATATTTTTTTATATTTTTAAGTGACAACTTGTCAAAAATCGAAAGTAAAAAAGTAATTGTTTCTAAAATCAAAACAAGGTATCTAGGCAACACATTACGGTGTCTGATACTGTAATGTTCCATTTACCGGACGCAATGAGTACACGAGGACGTAGATTTACTGGACAGGATGAAATAAAAGTTGTTTCCATATAAAAACTCAATACAAACAGATAATATACGAGGATTAGACAGTCGCCACATTTATATTTTGCCTTTCTACTTCACCGTTCATTTGAATGACATTTTGTAATTTATTTCTGTAACTCATCGTAGCTTACTCGTTTATGCAATCTTTCTTTCTATTAGAAAGGGTGGTTTTATTATTATTAGAAAAAGGTTTCTGTAAATATGTATATTAATTGACCCAATTTAAAAGTATTTTAATACAAATTTAAACCAAATTATCCATACCTATTTATTTAATAGTTGCAGGGTAATAAAATATTATTTAAAAATAAAATTTGCCACCAAATGGTCCGAAAATGTGCATTTATGTTATTTGTAATGACTTAATGACTGACTTAATCACCTTATAATATTTAACCAGGATAGGTTTCGGAATATTTTTAAACCATACTCATTTAATTTTAGGAGTAAATAAATAAATAACTAATATTACTACAGTGTTAAGGAATTAGGTTTATTTGTACATTATAAATTCTTTGAATCTACTAGATAATTTTTTGTTGACTTTTTCCTTTTGGAAAATGATGTATTTTTTTCGTTTAGTAAAATTTACTAGAATTGGTTTTCTTATCTTAAAACGGTCCTGTCCTCTCCAGCAATTTTCTAAAATACCAAAAAGACCTAAGACTTTTATTTGCCCATGAGTCACACAGAAAGTTCAGTTCAGAAATGATTTTACTTCGCGTCAGATATTCAAAAAGTGTTCGTTAATTTTTAATATAATAGTGAAACAAAATGGTGAATAAAAATGTTTTGTGCATTAGGGGAGATCCATTTGGATATAAAACGTTTAGGACTAGTTTTAGAATCCACATGAATGCAGAAGAGTATAAGAATCAAATACCAAAGGTAATTAATAATTACTATATGTATCATGAGAATGACTAGACAAATCAAAATCATCCTAAAGATACATTTGGACGAATATAAGGAATTTTTAGTATTTTTTAATGTTTTTCTTTCTGGATAATAAAGGAACTTTTTTTATATTAAAAAAAAATTGAGTTTCTTGAACATACATAACAGGAAAAAAATATTCGTTTAATGTCTGGCTCAGTCTTTAGTTCTTGAGGTACCAAAATAAGACTCGCGAACTCGTACTATTATACTAGAATACAGTTTCTCCAAAGGGGCACACCTTGTTCAAAATTGGTCATAAAACACAGTCTACCCAACAAACAATTACTGGGGGGAAACTGAAAGCCCCGCACAGTCGGGCCAAACTTCTCACTGAGGGCCCACCACTAACTCGGCCGATCCGGAGCCCACTAGGGTAGGTTTACAGCGGCCGAGTGTGGGCCCCGGACCGGCAAACTGACACATTTGCGTTGCTTTCACCCCAGTGGCCCGAATATTGAGGGCATTTAGTTCTATTTTTTTTATTACACTTCTTAATGGATATTAAAACCACTTATTTTATTAAAAAAAGTTTTAATTTTAACGTTTCGACTTTCACTTTGAAAGTAAAAAAATGTATACAGGGTGTTTCCAAATGACACTTACAACGTCTGGCTGTAGATACCTCTCGTAAAATTGGACAAAATGATATAAGGAATGAGGGGTCCAACTCGATTACTTTTCGAAATACAGGGCGTTAAAGTTAAAAAAAAAAAAAAATGTTTTTATTTAAAAACTTTAAAACGGATTAATATATTAATTTGAAATTTAGCAGATCGTTTTTAAATGTAAAAATACATATTTTAGTAAAAAATTATGTTTCATTTCTATATCCAGTGGCGTGCAGTTAGAAGAGTATATCCCCTTTTCCCAACCATTTTCTACGCCCATGGTATTTGAAGCTATTTTTATTTTTTTTTGTACTGCTTAACAGTTTTCAAGTAAAAAACGAATAACCTTTACATACCGAAAATCTTGTGGTTTTTAAGATATTTAATGTTTTTATGAAGTCTGTAAGATCTTTTATTAATGAAATAACCAACAATATTTTTCTTGGATTTCTTTAATAATTTATTTTTTTTTAACTTTATTTCGAAAAGTAATCGAGTTGGACCCCTCATTCCTTACATCATTTTGTCCAATTTTACGAGAGGTATCTACAGCCAGACGTAAGTGTCATTTGAAAACACCCTGTATATATTGAAATAACTAAACAAAACCTGAAATAAAAAACACTCTTGTCTCTCCCGCCTTCCCTGTCCCTGTCAGAATCGTGATTTAGGTTTTCGTGGTTTTCCTAAATCATATTTCCCCCCTTAGATTGGGCACCGTTTTCCCCAAACATAAGGGTGGAAATAGCAAAATTGGCGATTCTTAGATAAAAAACTGGGAAACAGCTCCTGCCCACACAGGCCCCAACCAACACACACAAAACATAACACACCAGCGCGCACAGAAACCTTAGGAAAATTAACTAGCTAGGTTACTAATATTGTAATCAGGGTGTTGGAAAATGTGTTATTTTCCGCCAGAATAAATGCAAAATTTAAATTCGCACGCCTCTGCAAAATAACATCATATCATCGAAGACGAGATGATCGGAGATGTGATTTTTGACATGTAATGTCAGATGTAAAAAATAATAATTCTCGACCGTATTTTTAATCATACAAATAGCTTCAGACTATTAATTAATTTTTAAAAGTCTATTAGTATATGTGTTTAGTTTAGTTATTACTCATTTGTGTTTCATCCAAATAATAAACAATAGTTGTGAAAAACCTCGTTATTTAAATCCCACTCCAATACAGTCCATTTCAACACACAAACTTGGGAAATATCAGCCCCAATTTTGCGCATGGTCCCATTCGAACCGGATCTTCACATCGTCCAGAAAACCAGAGATCAAGGTTAGTAAAATGGACGGTCTCATCCAAAAACGTGGAGCTTGCAAAGCTCAAATTACTCGCGTTCAAAATTGGTATGAAACTAATAAAGATAATATATCTGATAAATTTCAATTACAAAATAGAATAGAGATAATTTCAACGCACCTCTCCAACTACAATACAATTCAAGATGAAATTGAAAACGCTGCTGCCGCTCCCAGTACTCCTGAAGATAGAGATGCTTTTGAGAACAAATCTTTAGATTTAAAAAGTAAATTGCAATGTCACTTAGCTTCACTCACTACTACAATATCTCAGGTACCTAATACACAGTTGAGAAGTAGTAAAATACGTTTACCTGACATCCACCTATCCACTTTTTCTGGAAACTGTACAGAGTATACGTCATTTATAGATTTGTTTACAGCGTTAATAGTCAATAACGCCCAGCTACCATCAAAATCAGAGAAATTCTTTTACTTAAAATCTTATTTAAGAGGGGAAGCTTTGAAGCTCATTGACACGTTGAAGGTAACTGATGATAATTTTGACATTGCTCTCAAAATTTTGGATGACCGTTACAGTAATAAAAAACAGATAATACAGTCTTATTATCAGCAGTTGCTTAACACACCCTCTCTACAAAAATGTAACAGTCAAAGTCTGAGGCAATTTGTAGCAAACTCCAAAGCTATTCTCGATGCTTTGAATACAACAAATTTAACGAAAGAACAATTATTTGATTCACTTATAGTGTTCATTTTGGAACAAAAAATAGATTATAGAACTCGTTGGGCGTTTGAAGAACAAACTGACCCAACCATTATGACTAACGCGGAAGAATTTTTAAAATTCTTAAATAAACGATGTGTAGCGCTCGAAAATGTAAGTTCGGAGTCACGCGACGACAATAAAAACTCTTCTAAAACATCTTACAATTATCCAAAAAATAATTCTCAAAAATTTAATTCTCCTCAGGTCGCGCTGCACTCTCAATCCAATAATTCAAACTCATATTCTACAAACTCCCAAAAACAGAATCAAAATTTAATTACCAGATCACCCTCGCCCTCGATGATACGCTGTGACTATTGCAAAAGCAACGGTCATAAAATTTATAGCTGCAATGCTTTTTGCACTCTCTCGGTGGAGGAAAGACTTAACTTTGTCAAAACAAATCACATATGCTACAACTGTCTTGGCACTAGACATACTCTGCAAAATTGCTTGTCTCGCTCTTCTTGTGCAATCTGCAAAAAAAGACACCACTCCATGCTCCACTTAACCAGTAACCCTCCGTGTCAGTCTACTTCTGCTCAATTTAATCAGACACCACAACACCAACAGAAAATTCCACCCATCAGAGCAAACTCTGAACATATGCCCCACTCTGATGGACATTCTTCTACATCTCACGCTAAACAATCTGATGTGGTGTCAGCTCTAAATACAACCGGTGCTCACATTCTTTTAGCAACCGCTAAGGTTCACTTATACCCGGAAAATGGGCGACCCATAATAGCTCGAGCCCTCTTAGACAATGGAAGCCAAAGCTCCTTTGTCACCTCCGCCCTTGTCAAAAAGCTTGGGTGTAGCTCTTACTCTCATAATTTGCACGTCTCAGGCATCCTCAATGAAAGCAATGTCATTAATAAAATGACGGAAATCATTATTTACTCCCATCGCTCTTCATCTAATAATTTTCCGGTGACTTGTGCTGTAGTAAATAACATCACGCAACTGTTACCCCAGGTAACAATAGAGGTAGGTAAGTTACAAATTCCCCCGCACTTAAAAAGTCAATTAGCAGATGATGAGTTTTACACCCCTGCAGAGATAGATCTGTTGCTAGGAGCAGATGTCTATTATGATTTGCTACAACCCGGCCTGGAATCTCTAGGAAAAGGATTTCCTTCTCTCATAAATACCCTCTTAGGATGGGTCCTCTCGGGAGTAGTACCTCCCCAATGCCTTAAAAATTCCAGACATTGTCTGCATAGTTGCCACTCTTTTTATATGACTACTTACTGTCATGAGGAGGATAAACTGGACCAATTACTGGAAAATTTCATGGAACAGGAAAGTTTTCCATCTCCTCCTACTCTCTCAGAGCAAGATGAGCTTGCTGAGAAAATCTTCTCAGACACTACTAAGGTACTCCAAGATGGAAGATACCAAGTAGATCTTCCTCTTATTCATTCTCAAGCCCACAACGAATTAGGCGACTCATTTATCTCAGCCAAAAATCGTTTCATTTCACTAGAAAGAAAATTTCAAAAATACCCCTCTCTCAAAGAAGACTACAAAAGAGTTATTAATGAATATCTACAACTAGGTCATGGCAGACTAGTTCCCTTGACTCTCACAACTTCTCTCTCAGAAAACAAATATTTTGTACCACATTTATGTGTCATACGTGAGCAGAGTCTCAGCACCAAAATGCGAGTAGTCTTTGACTTTTCCGCTCTAACTACTTCTTCCAAGTCCTTAAACGATATAACTTTAAAGGGCCCTCAAGTTCAACCCGAACTGTTCGACATCCTCGTTCGATTTAGAAGTTTTAGGTTTGCCTTTACTGCCGATATTGAGAAAATGTATAGGCAATGAATCCTAAGTTTCACTTTCTCCAAAGCGTACTTTGGAGAGACTCCCCCACTGATCAGTTCTCATGTATTGAACTAACCACCGTTTCTTTTGGTCAGAAAAGCGCCCCTTTCCTCGCCTGCAGGACACTTAAAGAAATAGCTCTAAATCACCCAGAATGTACTTTAGCTCAACAAGCTATTTTATATCAGACTTATGTCGATGACATACTCTCCGGAACCAACTCAGAAGAAGAGTTGCAGATACTATATCAAACTCTTAAAGATATACTTTCACAATCAGGTTTTAAACTTCACAAATTTCGTTCAAACTCTAGTGTATTTTCCTCTGCTCACTCCATTGGTCAATCGTTGGAAAAAGATTTGAATTTGGAGAACACCCCCTGTAAAGTCCTAGGGCTAAAATGGAACCCAGCATCAGACAAATTCCAGATCTCCAACCCCAGCTCGCTAAGAACCACCCATTTGACCAAAAGAATTATGTTGTCTCTCATTGCCCAATGTTACGACCCCTTAGGGTTGGTGAACCCAATCATCGTACAAGGCAAGCTAATCATGCAACAACTTTGGTCAAAAAACTTCTCCTGGGACGAACCAATTTCAGACCAAAGTATATTGGCTGAATGGGCTAAATTAACCATGAATTTATCCAAACTATACTCCTTATCTATACCTCGTTGTTTAGTCTTAAAAAAGACCACAACTAAAATTGAATTACACGGATTCTGTGACGCCAGTTTGGCAGCCTATGGGTGTTGCATCTACTTGCGTGCTTTTTACTCTGACCACTCTCTCTCCTCTCAGTTAGTAGCAGCCAAATCAAGGGTTGTACCAATTAAAAAACCTCTCACCATTCCAAAACTAGAATTAAATGCGATGGTTCTCCTATCTCAGTTATTCTCGCGATTAAGTGCTATACTACAAAATCATGTAGTCATCTCGGAAAGTACCTTGTGGTCCGACTCACAGATATGTCTCTCTTGGCTCAAAGGACCTCCCTCCAGATGGGTAATTTTTGTCGCTAACCGTGTGTCCACCATTCATTCTCTCACTTCTCAAGTTAGTTGGAGACATATTCGATCCCAATATAATCCCGCCGACTTCCTTTCCAGAGGACAACTTCCCGAAAATTGTATAAGTAAATGGATGCACGGCCCTCAAATTCTTCTAGACAATAATGCAGACATATCCTCATATGACTCGTTCTCACTGATCTCAAATCCTCCAGAAGAAAAGAAGCAAGTATCGGTGAGCACTACCGTCCCGACCAATGTCTGGTACAATTACCTTTCAAAATTTTCTTCTCTGACTATTGTAATAAGGTCAATGGCCTACGTCCTTAGATTCGTCAACAATTTGCAACACGCAGACAAATTTTCAGGGCAGCTATCTCCTGCTGAAATTGAAGGAGCACTGCAATTTCTCACCCGACAAGTGCAACAAAACTCATTTAGGGACGAGATAAAATCTCTAAAGTCACAGAAACCAATCTTAAATAAACAAATAGCGGCTCTGTTCCCCTTTCTGGATGATCGACAAATTTTGAGAGTCGGAGGAAGACTGTCCCACTCTGCAATATCTTTTGAACAGCGTCACCCTATCCTTCTTCCCTCAAAAAATCACTTTACCACTTTAATTTTGAAACAAGAACACAGACGGTTAGGACATGGTGGACCCCAAACTGTTCTGTATAACATTAGACTGAAATATTGGCCTCTTGATGGACTTCGAGAAATTAAGAGGATAACTCATTCCTGTTTAATTTGCTTCCGTTTCAAGACTCATTTCTCTACTCAAATTATGGCAGATCTGCCAAAAGAGTAAATCCCTCTCGGCCCTTCCAAAACACCGGCGTTGATTTTGGAGGTCCCTTTTTAATTAAATCTTCACCCTTGCGTAAGGTTCCTATCCTTAAAGGTTATTTGGCACTATTCGTGTGCCTCTCTACAAAAGCCGTTCATTTGGAATTAGTGTCAGATCTCTCAGCGGACGCTTTTTTGGCGTGCCTAAAAAGGTTTATCGCCCGTCGCGGCTTACCTTCAACCATGTTCTCAGATAATGCGACCAACTTCGTTGGTGCTTACAATTATATAAAGGAAATTCACACTTCTATCTCTCAAAATCTTCCCGCTATCCAAGAATATTTAACTTCTCTTAAAATTTCTTGGAAGTTCATTCCCCCAAGATCTCCACACTGGGGAGGAATTTGGGAGGCGGCGATAAAAAGCGCTAAAGCCCACATCACTAAAATATTAGGCAATTCCTCATATACATTTGAGCAGTTTGCAACAATATTAGCTCAAATCGAGGCAATACTCAATTCGCGCCCGTTGTTCGCTCTCTCGAATGATCCAGCCGATTTACAACCCTTAACTCCAGGTCATTTTCTGATAGGAACGTCGTTGACCTCATATCCGGAGATAGATGTTTCACATGTCCCCGAAAACAGATTAAAACAATGGCAACGTTGCTCACAAATTCAGCAACAGTTTTGGAAACGCTGGACCACTGATTACTTAAACAGACTCCAAAACCGCCCAAAATGGCTGCATCCTCAGCCTAATATACAAATTAACGATTTAGTCTTATTGAAAGATGATGACACATTGCCGTTGCAATGGCCATTGGCCCGCGTCACTGAAGTATTTTACGGCAAAGATGGAAAAGTTCGCGCCGCTCAAGTCTTCACCAAAAGTGGAATTTACACCAGGCCAATTGTGAAACTAGCTTTGCTCCCCATCAGTGACAATCAGACATCGCCTGATCTTCAGGCTGCTCATCCTCCTAATGCTTAATATGACTAAAGCTCTGATAATCTTTTATATGCATATTTTTTTTTTTTCTCTTTTATACATAGTTAAGCTAGTGGCTCTTGGTTTAGCTCTTAATGCCATTCGGTTTAATTGTGGTTTCCTTTGCGTATTCCACTACCCTCTTACTCCTTGCCCCGGGCAGTATGTTGGAAAATGTGTTATTTTCCGCCAGAATAAATGCAAAATTTAAATTCGCACGCCTCTGCAAAATAACATCATATCATCGAAGACGAGATGATCGGAGATATGATTTTTGACATGTAATGTCAGATGTAAAAAATAATAATTCTCGACCGTATTTTTAATCATACAAATAGCTTCAGACTATTAATTAATTTTTAAAAGTCTATTAGTATATGTGTTTAGTTTAGTTATTACTCATTTGTGTTTCATCCAAATAATAAACAATAGTTGTGAAAAACCTCGTTATTTAAATCCCACTCCAATACAGTCCATTTCAACACACAAACTTGGGAAATATCAGCCCCAATTTTGCGCACAGGGCCTCACCCTGAAAAGGAGGAAAACTCCTATAGCAGGGAATTAGGAAAATGAAATGTCCTAGAAAATGTAATATATACCAAATGAAAATAAATAATAAACTAAAAACCCTGTCCCTAGCAGTCCTAAGCCAGCTTTTTGTGTGTAACTCAACACCCTGTTGTTACATTATTGCACAACAGATTTCTTCTGATGGTAGCTAAAAAATTAACAAAAGTTTTGTGAGGCTTTTTCTTGCCACAAAGAAAAATATGCCTTACAAGTGACGCTTTAATACGGAGATTGCTCGAGCGCCAGATTATTTAATGTGGTTTACTCCACAGCCCTTAGAAACGGCGTCTGAGGGGCACAGGTAGCTTCAGATGGAGATACGGATCTCCAGACTCAATTATTTTTTTATCTTATTACATACCTTTAATAGCCCTGAAAAGAGGTAAGGTTGGTGAATATAAACCAGGAAATTAACGTGACACTTATATTGTTTTTAACTATTTTTACAAAATAAAATTCGTTTTATTTCAAAGCCCAACCCTTAAAACCCTGAACAAAAAAAATACTATGTTAAAATAAACGTTTGATTTAGCGCTAGTGACTGAGGGCGGTTACTGTCGGAATGACTCAATCAGACTATAATTAAATTTACCAAATTATTAATTAAACGGAAGAATTTATTAAGTCTCGTTAAATATTTATATTAAAACGGAAGAGTTATTTAACCTTATTAATTTATAAGATGACACGACGGAGTTTATCAAAAATTAACGGGAGAGTTAGTTAACTTCATTAACTTTTAGAAATTAATCAAACTACAATAAATAAATTAATTCACAATTATTTATGTTCAGAAAATAAATAAATAAATTCGGGAGAGTTATTATATTTAAAATACAAACTAACGGGTGAATTTATCCTACTTTTCTACTCTGATTTTAAACGGGGGCGCGACCGATTCCTAGACTTTCAGCTTAGCCGACATTGACAGTCAATACGATTGACGCCAACGCCAAACTAGCGTGAGTAAGGGATTGAAATTGCCTAAGTGGTAATGGGGAGCCTAAATAGAGCTAGATCAATCCCAAAGTTGTCGGAATTTAATACGGGTTTACGGACGAACTCCTAAATTTTCAGCATAGTCGACATTGACAGCCAATACCATCGATTGATGCCAATGCCCAACTAGCGTAAGTAAGGGGTTGAAATTGCCTAAGTGGTAATGGGGAGCCTAAATAGAGTAAAATCAGTTTCCCTTCACTTACACCACAAGGCCAGCAGTTTCCGGGCACTTGATTGTTTGTTGGGTACATTCTACCGAGGAGGCACAATAATACCGAAACTGGTCTCGAAATGACTTGCTCCTCTAATAACAAAATCAGAAAGCTGATATCAGACAGTAGATAGTCGGATCAAAACGAGTCTGGAATTATGTAATTCAATCGGGTGATTTTTGATCATTATGTACTTCAGTTAGAATTTCAACGAATTAAGAACGAGATCTTTATGCAAGTTTCTAAGTGCATGTATGTTCAAAATTTTGATATTGAGAATACAAGAACGATTTTTGGTTTCTGGTTACTGGTAAATTCTAGTGTAATTATGTAAGGTTTATAAATTCAGTCTATTACTTTAAATTAAGTGTATTACTTTTTTCAAACTGAATGTTAAGGTCTTGCAGAATTATAATCTTCTGAATATTTTTATTTAAAAATGTTAATAGTTGCTTAAATTTTCATTAAAAGTATTTCAAAAACAAAGTTTTCTAGAATAGTGCGTATTGTTCGATGTCAACGATAAGTTACTATTTTAATTTTAGGTCAATTTTACTTTCGTTTGTATTATTGCATTGAACTGAAAATGAGTAATTTGATATAATAATTTAGATTAGTTGCCATTTTCAAGAAAATCTGAAAAAACTGAATTTTCAATAAATCATCCACAACTTTCTTAGAAAAATCGATTTTTTAAAATTATTCTCATTCGATTTCTCATAGAATTTTGTGTTTAGTAAGTGTGCCATACTGAGTACCTACCTTAAGTGGATACCGTACGCTACGACGTCATCAAGTTTGATTTCGAAACTTCCCTCCTCCTACCACTTCATCATTTAGTTTGTTGGCATGCATATTTTGATTTCAATTCACAAGATACATTGTGTCAACGTTCTATTTTCTGGCTCTGAGCTTAAAAAATACGTTTGTCTTACCGATTCTTAAGTTATACACGCCAATATCATAAAAACGAAGTATCAATTCAAAAAAAAGTATTCTTGATGTTTTCTTGGTACATCTTTAGTCATGATAATGCTGCTTAAATCATAATTTTATCGTTAAAATTAAGAGAGATAATTAAAAAAAGTTACATGATGTCACGAAGTTCCTAGCAGTCCTCGACAACGCGATTCATAAAGAGACCGATTGAACCTTTATACATCAAGCAGTTCAGAATAGTCCACATATAGAAGTGAAATTTAAACAATATATTGTACTTTTCCCAAAAATTAATCAGGCCAGTCGAATATTATAGCTATGTGCTCATTGTACTGGATATAAGTAATACCTACCTTATTTTTATATATTGTTATAAATTATTTTCTACTAATAAAGTCTCTCTAAATGTCTTTTTCCTCAGTAAAAAAGGATATACCTAATTTTATTTAAGTTGTAGTTGGGTAGACTTATTGGCATATTAGGGACACCAGTGACAAAAATAAAATCTACTAAAATCGATTTGACATTTTATTAAATTACAGTTTTATAAGCTCTTCTCTTTTCATTTTAAAAATATTTTCTCAGTTCAATTCTCCTGCTAGCGGAGTGAAATTAGAATTTTATATGGATGTAAGAGCTAAGTCAAATTTTTTTAATTTTTTCGAATTTATACATAAAGAGAAGCTTGTAAAAAAATTGTCAATTAATTTGAGCAAAAAAGTTCTTATATTTTAAAAAATAATATTTGGTTTGGCGAAACTTTCCAACCTTCTCTCTGGAATTACACAGCGCCCGACAGATCAGCAAGCGTGTGCGTTTTAAATAGGCTGGCTGACGTTGAGCGGCGCTTTTTCCAGCGGCATATATAATTTTGGGGGGATTCCTTCTCATTTAAAATTATTTTAAAAAACTTTGCTTAACAATTATTTAGGTATTTGTGTATAGCAGACTGCTACAGAGAGAAAAAAAATATTTGATCAAAAAACATCTCCACATTTTGAGGAATATTTATTTTTTCTCTCTGTAACAGTCTCAAGTATTAATTTTTACACCTACTGGTGAAATATTGTATCCGTGCATGTACTATTAACGACATGAGAAGTAATCAAAATTTTTGGTGAAGGCTTATGCGTCCTACATGCTCTTAAATGATCAGTAAGAAAACTGTTATTTTTTTTGTTAAGGATTTGGAAGAAGAAAGGCGGAAAAATATTAAGCTAGAATCTCAATTATCGGAACTAAAAAACAAACATGATCAAACTTTGCGAGTGTTAGAAATGATGAAGAAAGAATTTAAAGATCTGCAATCTTTAGAAGAAGAACATAAGAGCAACCTCATCAATTTAAAGTAAGTATTAACTAATTATAGATCATTCAAATGTGAAATATATGTAACCTAATAGTCATAAAAAGTAATTATCAAAAATTCAAATACAACTATGATTTTCATGAATATCCAACAAAAGATAATATAATATTTTTATGCTTATAATTATTATTTTCAACGCCTTCAAACCGATCAGGCAATCATACAACAATTTTAATATGTAGGCATTATACCTCCTGAGAATTACAAACTCAACAAAAAAAGAATTACCCAAATAGGTCCAGCCGTTCTGAAGTAATTTGCTTACAAACATTCGGCAAATTCATTTTTAGATTGAAATAATATCGTAACCAAATTATACAAGTTGGCTGATTCCGAACTGTATATCTGCTACTCGGGGAGATCGAAAAGCCACGCCCACAATCGCTGGGAATATTTGAAGGTTATGTACAAATTCGAATAGTCCGAGGCGAGAGCCGAGTCTTAAACCGATCGCGCTGGTCACGCATATACAGGGTGTGTCACGCAGATGGCCCATTAGCCATATATATAGAGAAGTATAGACATTCGAAATTTGAAAATTGGGTTACGGGGCTTTGTCAGTACGATCTATTCAATGAAAATATTTTCAACTTCCGGTTGTACCGGAAGTAGACATCAACTTTGCTATTTCAAATGACATGTATTCCACTTTCCGACCCCAGAGCGCCTGTAAATTATTTTTTTTTAAAACCGGCCAGAAATTAGTACTTTCCGGTTTATTTTTAGGTCAGAAAATCTCATTTTGTCTGACCGAGCCAGAAAATTATTGTGATAGTTCGGTAAAAGCTTTTTCCTAAGACCACATAGGAAAGTAACAGATATCGCACTCTCTACTCCGACGGAAGGTGGTACTTTCCACACCGTGTGGAAAGTTACTTTCCGCACACGTGTAAATTACTTTCCTATCTGTTCTACAAGTTCATAGTTATTGTTTTGCTTTCAAATAAATGTTAATTATCAATATTTGTATTTATTCTACTACAAAAGTGATTGTAAATAAAACAGCATTATTTATAATATAAACTAAATACAAACAGACATAGAACCTTTCACAAATAAAACCATCACATTTCACAATATTTGGTAAAATTATAGCGTAGTCGTAGGAAAAATAGTGTACATAACTTGTGCGAAAGTGATTTTTCCCACTCGTGTGAAAAGTGTCACTTTCCGCACTCGTTATGTAATATACTATTACCGGACTCATTTTTATTTACTTTCCGGCCTTCTTTAATGAAAAACATAATAATATAGTTAGTCTAAGATAGCGGTCAATTGGTTTCTATAGTAACCGAGTTTTGTATTATTTAAAACTATAAAATAACTTGACATATTTTGACGTTTAGTTGAAAACGTGACATTTATTATAAAATGGATATTCAAAATGATGCATTTGATTGTGAATTAATGGAAGATGAAATTGTTAAGGCAGCCACCCAAGCAACGTTTGATTTATTACCGTCGAAGTCCCGGACACGATATGAACAAACATACCAAATTTTTGAAAAGTGGTACAACACTGCACGTTTTAAAAAAAATATTGTACGTAATACGTCCCAAAAGTGCTTTTACTGGACTCGCGGCTTGCAGGACTCGCCTGCGGCTCGCCCTTCAATTTGCCCACTCGTCCAGTAAAATACCACTTTCAGGACTTGTTACGTAAACTACTATTCATTTCATGTTTGTTATATTCTCTTCCTTTTCCAATGGGTTTCATCCTAATATTATTTTATTTCACTTTTTACCATTTTCAAAGGTATCAGTGGTAATTCTCTAACGAATATGTTAAATTTTATCCATCCGTTACTTTTTGACATTTTAACCCAAATAGCCATTCCATAAGGGTCCGGTAAGTTCGAATTATTTTAATCCGATACGTTAAAAAGTAGGTCTACTATTGTGTATAGTGCAAAAAAAAAAGAAGAATAAATGAGGTTATGCGCTAAACAAATTCAAGAACCCAAGTGAAAAAAATGGATTCTGTAAAAAGCCGCTCATGCAGAATGAGCAGAATTCAAAGATAGTTTCTAATTAATTATTTAGAATCTCATAAAATTTTGTTGGAGACGAAAATAGCTACTCGTGAAATTTCGAAAACCAAGGAGGAGGAGGAGGAGGAGGCTAGAATTAGTAACCGAACTTAAACAATTTGACCCTTTAAAAAAGTTTTTCTGGTATTTCAAACGGATTGCTGACCGTGGCGGATACAGAAAAAACTCAAGGAGGGGGCGCTAAAGATATCTTGAGCTATCTTCACTTTTATCATAATAAAAATAATCAAGTCACATGCAAAGTTTAAGAAAGTTTTATTTAAAGTGATTATACACGTACACAAGACAATGTCATCTTATCTTCTGATATAAAATAGTTAGAATTATGGTTCTCTTCCTTAAATGATGAACTCTATGCACCAAGGGAGGGGCGCGCCCCCATATGTATCCGCCACTGATTTCTGACGTCTCGTAAATTCCTATACATCAAATTATTGATGGCACAAAAAATTAAACTTAATTAAAGAAAACATTTTTTATATCTCATATTTTCATTTTTTTGCCGATTGTCATTTAAATCTTCAATTAAAAAATGTATTTTAGACCATCCAACGCCATGTTTCCTAGAACTTATAGTTCACTACACTAGCTGGCTTAATTTAAACGGGTACAAAGAGATACATGTTCAAATTGTGAATTTAACGGACATTTGTAACACCTTTTATATATTTGTTGACGTTGAAAGTGTTACAGAATGGGTAAAATTGGGTTATTTGAACTACTGGATAATAACATCCGTTAAATATTTACCGTGAGACGTACAGAATAACTTGTATGAATGTAGTTATTCTGAAACCACTTATAATAACAGAAAAGAAACATTCTCGCTCTTGAGATTGAAAGAAAATTCTGAAACTTTTATCTCTTATGTATTTTATATGTATTACATTCTATCTCTAGAGCTAGAATCTGTATTCCGTGATTGTTTACAAAAATAAGGTTTGCCATGAATGTCAAATTAACTGACAGTATTAGTTGACGTGGTCTTAATATTGGTTTGTAAAAACTTTTAATTTATTAAAAAGGAGAAGAAAATCAAACGATTCAGATGTAGAATTTGAAAATACTCCTCCAGAAATAAAAAAATTGCCGATAATATAACTCAAAATTTGCTACCGCAAAAATCCAAGCTTGAATATAAAAATACTACCTACACAATGTTGAGGTTTCATTTTACTATATTTAATTTCTACTTTCTGTGTCCGTGGAGAAAGTACAGTCTGTTACTCTGTTGGAATGAAAATCCGACACTCGTAGTTCCTCACGCTCGCATTCGCTCGCGTTCGGAATCCTCCACTCGTGTCGAATTCTCATTCCAACCTTGTTACAGAATATACTATTATATTTTACCACATGTTATTTTTTTAACGTCCTTTAAAATTTAACATATTCGTTAGAGAATTACCACTATCTGCACTGTCTATAGTTGTTAAGCTATTAATTTCAAATTTTATACAGAGATTGTGAGAATATACTTCTAGCATACGGTGAAACGTCAAATTTTTTACAGGGTGTCTAGCGTCCAATGTTCATATTTTCATTCTTTCGATCTGTATTAGCATTCCCTATACCTAAAGTTACGTATTTCTGAGTTATTGCTAGATTTCTTATAATTTGGATATATTTGACATAAATTGGTGGGTAATATAATCTAGGACAATTAGATTATTTTATTTTCTAACTTAATTAGAATTTATTAACATAAGAATTAATTTTATTAAGGTACTCTGAAGTAAATTTTAAACAAAATAATCTAGCTTCATCAACGTGAACCTGAAAGAACCTTATAGAACATGTACAGGGTGGCCAAATAAGAATGCGAGATATTGTATCTGGGAAACTATCCATCGTAGAGGCTTGCAGAAAAAAAGTACTAAAACGGCCAAGAGAAAAACCTGGGAAATATTTTCAAGTTTCTGAAATGGCCGCGAGGGGGCGTAACTGCAATCTTGAATCTAAAAAAGTGATGTTTTTGTGAATTCCGCTATATTAACCTAACAAAAAAATACCTGATCTTGAAAGTAGAGGATAATCTGAACCTTTTTTGTTTGACAATTTTTGCTGCATCTCTAACTGACTGAATGGTAATAGTTCATTTCACAAAAAAGCTCTTTTAAATAAGTTGCATTTAATACATAAAATGGTTAAACGCAAAAAATTACTAGCTATAATTTAAAATGTAAAATCGTGTAATTTATTGACACCTTTCAGAAAAGAATCTGACGCTCACAAAAGAGAACGAAATGTTTTGAAACACCAAAGTGCCTTAATACTACAGGGGTTGAACGAAAACGAAGATGGTGATAATTATATGGTGTTGATTCAAGAAATTGAAGATTTGAAGAGAACACTTGAAGATGAGAGAAACAAATATGAGGAAGAGATTAGTGTTCTTCAGGTAAAATATTTTAAGTTTATTTTTTTCTTGTTTTGTCATTTTACATTTTTAGTAGACCGTTTATCGTAAAAAGTGAAAAACCTCGAACGAGAGTGTCAGTGAATCGATTTTGATGGGGTTTTTTGCATAGTATTTCTAAAATCTAATACTAAAATGTCCATTTGTTTATTTAATAGTTAATTGCAAAATTCCCAAAAAGATTTTAAATTAATGATTAATCAAAAGTAACCAATAATTTTAATTTTATATTGATGAAAAAATATCATTATTTTATGTTTTTGGGGTTGGTAGATATAGTCCAGTAACTGAAGACCTGAAAATATGCAAAGCTGTAGATAAGTCGGTCCAGATTTCCTTTGTGGCTTAATTCTTAGGTTTTGACGGTTGCTTCCAAGATCGAAAAATTTCAGGGCTGAAAATGGCCCCTAAAGTTTGAAAAAATGGTTTCCCGCTAATATCTGCAAAAATATACAAATTAGACAATTATCTACAAAGATGGTCCCTACCATTTTTTTCCCAACACGAATATTTTTTGCAAAAACGGCCTTCAAAAATTCCTAAATTTTTGCTCTGACTAGATATGTTAGTTTATCACTAAATTTCCGCTCGAGGGAGTTGGGAATACATTGATTTTCATTTTTTGGACTTTGGAGACCAATTGTAGATGGCGCCAGCGGCATACCTCTGCTCGCTAAATTATGGGGTCTATGAATGAAAATCTGGGCACCAATCGATTTTTCGACAATTATTGGCGGATTTCACGTAATTATTTTCTGTAACGTAGCGCTTGGGGCCTCTCAATTGTATTAGCTAATGTTCTGTGTAATTTGAGTTGCAAATTTATCAGAAAATTGCAAAAATTTATTTTTTCATGTGGCAGTCTCAAATCCTGACGCTTTGCCTAATAGTGGGTTACTAGTTTTAGAGTGTGATGAATATTCACCAGAGAAGGTCCTTTATATATTTAATTGTAAACTAACCTGTTTATTCGTTTATTCACACACATCAGTTTTTGAATACCCAAATACTTAAAAATCCATAAATCTCTTTAAAAATGACAAATGTCAAACTTTATATCCGAATTAAGCCAAACGCCATACGCCAAACCAAAAATTTAATGGATAAAATTTGGAGGACTCGTGGTATTACCTTTGATAAAATACTATCAATATTTCAATAGTACGGGCAAGTCAACGACTCCAAAAACAACAGAGACGACTAATGTTGGCGCGTGGGTACACGTGGTTAGGTTATGTGGAACATCATGGATCTCAGGCGAAGGAACATAATTCTAACGAACATTTAATAACCGCGCTCGAATATAGGAATCAATTGATATAAACGGAAAGGTCAGAATATAAGCTTCACTTCGGTCTGGGTATTAATCCTCAAAAAATGAACAGCGGGAAACAAGAAGTATTTAAAAAAAGTCCGGTTTTCACCGGTATGGTCAATTTTCCCGATTTCTGGAAAATGGAGGAACTTTATTCGAAATAAAAAAATACATTCGAAAAGTAGACACAGTAAGCTTTAAAATGGAGTGCATTGAATAACAATATAATGGAATATGATCTTTTAATTCGTGCTTGTTTCGAAGATTTCTAGAACTCCGAAAACGTCTGAAAAATGCAAATAAACAAACCAATTTTTTATTAAAACGCCAGAAAGATACTGAAAAAATTTTTTTGAGATCATTCGAGACGTCTCAAGATCCCATTTAAAAAAAATGGGATAAAAAACTATTAAAAAAAAATATATGAATGAATTACTAAAATGGTCCAAAATATTGGGAAAATAGACTTTGACCACTTTTTTCAATGTTCTCGACAGGAAAGAACAGGATTCAAGGCACATGGATTGATACCTATGGGTTTTCCCATTGCAATGAACTTTGAATCATTGAAAAATATAAATTTTTGCCCGAGTTCTAAAACAATTCGTCCGCCCGTTTACAAGTTAATGCATAGACAGCAGCATTCCTATAGAGGTAGAGCAGCCGCTAAAAGGAGTGGACTTTTGGGTCCTTTTATCTCGAAAACTATCGAATTCCCGAAAAAAATGATAGGGACCATTTGTGAAGATAATGATAGGTTCTTCATCTTTTATCCAAACAAAAATTGGCTAATTTGCATATTGTGGCAGATATTAGCGGGAAACCATTTTTAGGGGCCATTTTCAACCCTCTCCCAAGTCGGAATCGTGGTGAAATTTTTCGCCCTTGGAAGCAACCGTCAAGACCTAGAAATTAAGCCACAAAGGAAATCTGGACAGACTTATCTACAGCTTTGTCCCTTCAGTTACCGGACTATAATGCCAATGTCTTTTATATTCAGTTTCAGGCATTTCGAAATTTTTTACTATTTCACTTTACAGGACCGTCTTGAAGACCAGGACAACAACCCACAAATAGAAATTTTAGAAGAGAGACTTAAGCTAGTCGAAGCTGAACTTCAAGCTGCCCTAGAGCGTGCCGACAAGGTGGAAGAAGAATTAAAAGCACCACCCATACCTCCACCTCCACCACCGCCACCTATGCTTGCGGCACCACTTTGTGTTGATCATCCAGTGGTGCCTTTAAGAAGAAGGAAAAGCAAGGTAGCATTGTCTGATTTAGCCGAATGTATAGGAGTACAAGTAAGTATTATATTGAATATTATCAGTAGTAATATAACAAGAGCATCGAAAATGCGCATTTGGAAATAAAAATCGACCTATATTTTTGAAAAAGTCAATCGGCAACTTAAATAATTGAATATTCTAAGGTATAATATGTATAATAACTATTTAAGTATAATTGATAGTGTATAAGTGTTGTTTTTTGTTTTAGGATAATATATCACTCGACAAAAAAACTCAGGCCCCAGGGGTAAATGAGGACATAATAAATGCTATAAAATCTGGTCAATTTACTTTAAGAAAAGCCAAAAAGGATAAAGAGAGGCAAGACAAAGAACAACCTAAAGCCGTCTCTGAACTTCTCAATATTCTTGGAAGTCTTAGGAGGGCACCAAAAAAACGACAGAGTCAATTTTTTGGTGATGTGCAATTATAGAATAACGTTTTCGCCAGAATTCGTCAGATGTTAACCATTACTTATTTTTTTATTATATATTCTACATTTATTAATTATAAATTTTATAAATAATATTTTTGTTACAGTCGATCTATTTAATAAACAAATGTTTTTTATCTTGATTTAAACTCTCAGTACGATTTGTTTGTTCTAATGACAATGCATTAATGATTCAAACTTGAGAAAGAAAAATAGGGCGGTTTAGTTTTAAACAAATTTTAATCGCTACTACAAACCAGTGATAGAAACTTATGACGTCAATCGAATCACGTAAAAACAATATGAAAAGAAATAACTCAGTCAATTCCAAAGAATTTTTTAAAGAAAAATGGTAGACAAACGATTAGTTTCGGCTTAAACAGCCCTCATCAGTGTCAGTTAAGATAAATGTGCGTATGTAAATAAAAACCGTAAACATTAAGAGCATTGACCTTGGTGAAACTGGCTGTGCTTTCTCATGTCCCAGAAATTTTTTCAGTGAAAACCTTTTATCACAAAAAAAAGTAATTTTTTGTAATTCCGGAAACTCAATAATTTCCTTCTACGTTAAAAAAAATGGAATGAACCTACACAATCTTAAAAATAATTAGTTTTCGGTATTCTTATATACCATCTGATTAGCTAAAAAATAACAATTTTCATGAAATCTTTTCTGTTTTTGAATAAAAACGCAGCCAAGATTTCAAAACCTTCATAGTGGCGTACCATTTGGAATATTTTGGTACAATGTAATATATTATCATATTTATACAACACATATTTCATTTTCTAAGGAATAAGTGACTGTAGGTTACAGTAAACTGGGAATTAATGTAAATCGAAAATAAATAAAACACCATGGAAGACTACGAAAATTGTTTGGAATGAGAATAATCTGAGAGGTTGAATACCATCATCTTGCGCTGCTGTTTATTTCAAATGCTATATCATATAATATGCTTTATGTATCTAGTATTAATTTTGTAGACGTTATGTTTATGCCATACATAATTGTATTATTCATTTGATAGCCAGCAATAGACCCATATATTTGAAAATAATCATACATATATTCTATTCACGTTGTGACTAAATTTTCTTGGCTAATTTTATCATGATATCAATGAACACTTTTATTGGTTTCAAATCGTCATTGATGGCAACAAACCTAGCAATCAACAACTCAATAGTTAAAACAAGCGTTGAAAACGAGTAAATATTTTTATAGCAAATTAAAAATCCCATTGATTATTAACTCGTTAATACAGAGAGAAAACAAAATACAAAATGAAAAGTTGGTAGGTATATTATTTGGGTTGAGTAATAAATTAAAAATATGCTGATGAACATGGTTTATTTTAATAAAATATAAATTGACATACAATAGATAGATATTTAAACAATTCAAATAATTTACGTTTAGTTCTTATTTTCACTTCCTCTCCTATCCAACAGACCCCTATGGAATACATATACCGATGACAGCACCTTTCTCAAATTTGATGGTGTACACTTCAAGACTTTGGCATTTTGTTGAGAACTAAACTATACTAATTGTACATAGCAAAAACTTTCAAAAAACTATAAAAATTCACAAGATTGGCACAAAAGGGCTAGTCCATACTCATACGAATATTCGCAATTTTTTTTGTGATTCGCAAATCGCAAAAAAACTACCGCATGTACGTGCATACTCATACGGCAAAAAAGTTGCGATGAAATGCCAATAAGTATATTGTTGATAATTTAATAATATTGAATACGAAAACGATTTAGCAAACCTCTGATGAAATTGGAGAAAGTTCAACAGAACTTCTCAATGAGAATGTTATATTATGTGGAGATAATTTGGAAGAATCTCCTCTCTCTCTCTCTCTCTCTCTCTCTCTCCTCTCTCTCTCTCTCTCTCTCTCTCTCTCTCTCTCTCTCTCTCTCTCTCTCTCTCTCTCTCTCTCTCTCTCTCTCTCTCTCTCTCTCTCTCTCTCTCTCTCTCTCTCTCTCTCTCGGCAACGCGCACCAAAATACGTTGGCGAGCGGCGTCAAACCAGGAAGCGGTGTCGACAAAGATAATTTTTTGCTCTATTTCATAATGATGGTATCAAGCCGTAAATTTAACCGTCGCGTCTAGACAATAGAAAAAATCTTACACTTGTTTACGCGGCTCTCGCTAAAGAATCTTTCGAGAAGGTGTTGCGCAATCCGGAAAGAAAGATCTTGAAGCGACGGAGGTTCGTCGAATTTGAATTCAGTGTGTTGCTAGCTGCGAACCAGGCTAGGACCCTCCAGTGTCTAATTATCACTCATGCAAAACACACGCAAATTAATATTTTCTGAATGATGTGGTCATTTCTTTAAATTAACTATAATACTTTGTTCACGATTACTAGTTTAATGTAATCTTTGTTACGTTGTTGTTTTTGTTCATTTATTTATTTAACAAGTCTAATAAATGGTTAAATAAAAGTGTCCATTGTTTTTGTTGGATGAAGTTGAGAAGGCAAACCTACTACAGCACATTTCTTCAATCTAAAAGTACAGTCCACTCTAAATTCGAACTACGATGCAGTTTAAAAAGGCGGAAACACATTGTTGGCCGTCCTGGGAAACTGGCACAACATAGGGCTTATTCCAGAACCCTCAACAGCAATGTTAATTTTATGCTGGACATAATTGTTAAGTGTTCTCTTACAAAGAGTATTTCTCCATTGAACATTTAGTTTTGTATTTATTTCAAGGTGTCCGTCCGGCTATGTTTAACCCTGTTAATGAAACGCCCATGTCGGACATAGTCTAGCTGTATTCATGGTAACAAAAAAGTGATTGAAAAATGTAATGTCAATAAAATAAAATTCTTAAAAAATAGTTTAGAAATCAAAATAAAATCTTCTAAAAGACGCTAAATGTGTGCGTGTGTGTGTATCTGGGTGTGTATGACATATATCCATCATATAAACCATAAACGTAAAGAGGTGAACGCCTAACTTGCCGATAAATGCGCATATATCGAGTTCCCCCTAATCATTTTAAACTCGCGCTAGCTCGAAATCTGTACATAGGCTTGAGTTGGGCCCGTGAACACTTTTGATCGGGGTGGAATGAAGAATAAATTTCCGAAGTTTGAGAGAAATCCACCGAAAGCCATTTTCCTATCAAAAACTGCGGGGTCCTTTACTAATTTTGATAACGGCTTTCGATAGGAAAGCCGAAACGTCAATTAAAAACTATTTTCAACAACTAAGTGGTTTTAATTCAGTGAAGAGAGAGAGAGAAATTAAAATACAAACCACTATGAGCTTCCGAAATGAATTTGGAAGAAGTCCTAATATCGTTAGTGCAGGCAAGGAGAGAATTATGGGACAGTAGAATTCTGGTAATTAAAAGAAACAAAACAATGAAGGAAAAGCTCTGGCTGGAGGTGTATGAATCTCTGCAAGGTAGATATAATATTGACTTTCTTCAGAGAAAATGGAGGAACCTAAGAGACACCTTCATCAAGAAGAAAGCAGAGATTCTTGAATACATTCCAAGCGGTTCTGCAGCAGTAAAAAAGAAACAGAAGAAAACATGGAAACATTTTGAACTGCTGCAATTTTTATCGGATACAGTAACACCAAGGTAAAGTATGAATTGTAATTCAAATTGAACAACCACAACACTTTTCTTCTTTATAGACAACTATTAAATTTTTAAATTTTTAGAAAAACACCAATGAATCTGTCAGAATCAGACAATGAAAATAAAGAGAATGATATTGTGGTCACCTCTTCTAAAAAAATGAAATCTTCCAGCATAGCAAATCCAGTGGAAGATGCTTTCATAGAAGCAATAAAAAATGTACAACCTTTGAAACATTGTCAAACTAAAGAATATACAATAAACCCTATAAGTATGTTTAAAGATTTCCCAAATCCTCGATGGACTGGATGAGGAAAAAAGGGCTAAGTTAGAGGTAGAACTTATGACTCTAACCTATAGTACTGCTTATCGTTCTATAAACAAAAAAAAATAGTTTTTTGTGAGACTGATTTTTTTTAATTTAAATATAGGTATTTGAAATTTCCAGACACTGTTTAACAACTTTACATATATAATATTTATATATAGTGTTTTGTGTATTGAGTTGAATGTTTCTGAATTCGTAATAAATAGGAAAAATATTAACGTAGATGTACCTGTATTATGTTTCCCATCTATTGCTCCAATACAATGTGGGAGTTGCCAAATTTTATTAAAATCCTCTTCAATAGACAACCGCACGCCTCTTCGTTTGGTTGTAAAAGATATTGCTCATTCAATGTTTCCCAAATAATATTGCATGTTTCTAATATAATTTGCGATACCGTGGATTTTTCAATCCGATATGCAAAAGACATCAATGTCATGGTGTCTCCAGAAGCTAAGTACCTTTAATAAAATATAAGGAAAACAATGCAGGTTTACCGACTAACAAGTGTGTAATTGTGTTACCAACCCCTATCAGTTCCACGAGATATCCGATCTCATCCGGCCTGTTTACCGGCGTGAATGAAACTACGTATGACACAAATACCTTTTTGCACTTGCCCAAAGTCTTATCTGACTTTAATTCCACTTGAATACGGCAGGATTCGAACCTACTCCCCGAACACTGACCAAGCTGAATCGGCAGACGCCTTACCAACTAGGCCACCGTGTCCGGTAGATCACCTGCATGACAAAGGCATACTCCTGGGTTTAAGTTAATTGAGGACTGTGGTTCGGAGCCCACGATAAGCTGTAGGTCCCGTCCGGTTTAGGCCATTAGGTCAGAAAAGAGACGTTAAAATTAGCAAACAACAGTGCAGGTTTAGTAGATATCTGTTCTGACCTGACCTGACCTGCCTTCAACCAGACCTTTAAAAAATCACGAACATCAGATTTTCAAAATAATCTAAGTTGAATTGGGCAGTAAAATACAAATATACCTCAGAGTGACAGCCAGTCTTTCTGCAGGAGGTAAGGGTTCTATACCTGAATACGACCTCTTCAATCTTGACCCCACTTTAGACAATAGTTCGTCGAACTGAGAGCAGATCATTCTAAAATAGTTGAAAAATTTGTTGGGATCATAGATCCGCATCTCTCTAACGAGATTGTAATAATCCCCCTGCATTTTTCTATTAAGAAATATTTTACGAACACTACACGTTCTTTTTCTTTTCTTTCGCAAAGTCCAGAGACGGTATAATTGGTGAACTTGGTATAAATTCATCAGATTCTCCATAATTACTTTTTAAAATGTCAATGCAAATGACAGCTGAAATTCTGTGGTTCCGTGGTTTATGCGAACTCGCAAAAAGTTCAAATATTTTAAAGTTTATTGCGGCAGTCTGGCAGCCATTTTTATTCGCAAAAAATTGTGTCATTCGGATGAGTATGTTTGCGCCTTTAGTATGCACGTACATGCGACGGTTTTTTTACGATTTGCGAATCGCAAAAAAATTGCGATTATTCGTATGAGTATGGACGAGCCCTTACCCAGTACTTTCTTGTAATTCAGAATCTAATTTTCTTAAAACTTTGCTTTATTTTTTAGCGTTTATCAATGTCAATTAGGGTATCCGAGATGCTGTCAGATGAAAAACAAGATGGCCGCCTGTAGGCACACAAATGTCTTTTATGTTATTGTTTTGTGTTTAGTCGTGGATTTTCAACGATTATTTTTTTCATCTGTCAATACAGTCAGATTTTGTGGTTTCAGCCAATAACAGCTCAGGATCCTAACCAATCATTGTGTTTTATACTGATAAAACCGCTTCTTCGTATTTGTTTCTTGATTAAACTGTGTTTACCTTTTTGAAATGTCAAATGTAAACATTTAACAATTTTTATTATACTAAAATGTATTGCAAATCTATGTTAATAACCAAATTTCAAAATGTATTTGTAAACTAACCTGTTTTTATTAACGCCAAAACGCCTTTAACTTTTTTACATACCTCACTTCAACACTAAACTTAAAATTAATTAAATTAAGAAAGACTTCATTTCATTCTTCTTCTTCGCTTTTATTTACGGCGTTTCGCGGGGTAGCCAGTCAAAAAATCGCCTTGGTGGCCCTGTATGTAAAACTATAACAGCCTAACAGCTCAGGTTTCAATTTAAATTGGTAAAGAAAATTTTCAATATTGGCGTGTAAAGTGTCTTGCATAAATGACTATGTTCTTTTTTTTTAATACAAAATGATTCAAAAAATAATCCTTTCAAATACGACTCGTCCTCTGAAATTTTATAGATTAAATTTTTGATCTTCATACTCAAACGCCTTTATTTTAGGCAAAACCACTCAAACAAACTGATTTAAGATAAAATCACTCGTCCTGCGGACTCGTGATTTTATCAATCAGTTTGTTTTCGTGGTTTTTCCAAATAAAGCCGTTTTCGTGAAAACCAAAAATTTAATCGATAAAATTTGGAGGACTCGTGGTATTACCTTTGATTAAAAACTTATTTCAGAGAACCGTTTCATGTTTGATATTTTTATTGAGTCATATATATATATATATATATATATATATATATATATATATATATTAGACAATTTTCAGGAGCAGGGTTATTAATTTGTTAATTAGCCAGTTTACAACAATTGAACAATAAACAATTATGTGCTACAACTTTGTGGGCATGCTTCTCCCCGTGGAACCGGAGTTTCTGGAAAAAATTCGAGTCCTTTAAGTATTTAGGGAGCAGAGTTATCAATTTGTTAATTAGCCGGTTTACAACAATTGAACAATAACCAATTATGTGCTACAACTTTGTGGGCATGCTACTCCCCGGGGACCCAGAGTTTTATTTGGAAAGAATTCGAGTCATCTAAATATTTGGGGGGCAGTGTTATCAATTTGTTAATTAGCCAGTTTACAACAATTGAACAATAACCAATTATGTGCTACAACTTTGTGGGCATGCTACTCCCCGGGGACCCAGAGTTTTATTTGGAAAGAATTCGAGTCCTCTAAATATTTGGGGGGCAGTGTTATCAATTTGTTAATTAGCCAGTTTACAATAATTGAACAACAAAGAATAGCTTCGACATCTACAAGATAATGAGCTACCTCGAAAACCCGCACGGGAAAATTTTCCATACTCTCGGCGAAACTCTCAGAAAATTGTCCAATTTGTTAAATAAATAATTATAAATGTCAGAGCGTAAAGAGATTAGTTGTAGATTTTGTTTTCGAAAATTTAAAAAAAACCGCATGTCGATCCGATTTCTCCGAAAAAAGTTACAGGTTTTCAGTTTTTCATGCTAGTTTGACTCCACTAACAGGGCACATAAAGAAGAAGATATGGAACCTGAAAATATATTATTTCGTATTAGTTGAAATAAAATTACTATGAAAAGTGTGTACCTGTATAAAACGCTGAACCGAAAATTATGGCTCCACTGAGGTTAATCATTCAATGTTGACGTTCCTTTGTATTTAATTTTGCTAATCTGACGTACATTAAATTTATCCACGCCAAAAAAATCTTACCATTGAAATATTAAACATATCTGACAGCATTTCGTAATCACATCCTTTTCTTAATTTCATTAATGTCAGGAAAAATTCATTTAAAGGATTTAGTTTGTGATTTTTTGTGACTTTTGCCTTGTATAAATGTTTTTGAACAACTACAACTTGTCCCATTTTAGACCTAAAAAAGAATTCAAATGCCACCAAAAATACTTTTCAACAAGACAGCCCAGTATAATATGAAATTTTTTTGTCGTTTCCCTTGAATTTTTGTATGGAGTATACTGTTGAAGCGATGTGTCTGGATTGCAAAATAACTCTTGGCTTACGTGTCTGTTTTCTTGTATTTGTAATTTATGTATGTTCAAAATCTAAAAAATTTTAAACAGGGCTCTGAATAACCAGAGTACGGTACTGCCTTCACCCGGCAACATCAAACAAGCCGCATAGATGCAGTGCGTCAACTATGCCCCGGACTCTCTTTCTGGACGAGTTTACGTAACGACAATTAATGGCGTCCCGAGTAGGCGCAAAGCAACCAATTGGACCTAACTCGGTGACGTCACTTGCGTTGCGTCAACTATGCCCCGGACACTCATTTTGGGCAGTGCTAGTACCGAAATCAACACTTCGACTTTTGAACCGGATCTAACGACAGAGTGCCACGAGTTATTCTCGGTTAAAGATATTCCTTCGTGGGATTATGTAATCCGTTTTGGGCTAACCACAGTGAAGTGGGGTGTGGATTGATATATGTTGTTAATTAAAAAGAAAAATGGGCGCCAGGAGATTGTTTTACCCTCATCCAAAATATAGTCAATTTAGTCACTCAACCTCCAGAATGGATCTAAATTGAGCCCACTAAAAAAAAATAAACTACGTCGCAACAAAAATTTGCTTACCTTAGTTCGGGTCAAGATTATTTGTGACTATTAGTAAATGAAAGAAAAGTAATTA
This sequence comes from Crepidodera aurea, assembly GCA_949320105.2. Classification (NCBI taxonomy): domain Eukaryota; kingdom Metazoa; phylum Arthropoda; class Insecta; order Coleoptera; family Chrysomelidae; genus Crepidodera; species Crepidodera aurea. The sequence goes on along the minus strand of OX439479.2, from coordinate 25,386,693 downwards.
ATTACTAAATAACTATTTAATGTTTCCACTTACACAGGTCAAAAAAAGAAAAAGGAACCCAAGGCCCACTAAAATTGTAAGAAAATTGCGCTAGTTTAAAAAAAAATGATTAAATTAATTAAATGATTACGAACCATAGGGGTGTTACACCGTCCGCGAGAGCTCTCAAGGTCGTTGGAATTGGTCGTAAAAAAAATACCACTCGCCCCTATAAGTCGCTTACAAAATTCCAAAAAAAATTAGAGAAAATATATGAAAATATTAATTTAGAGACCTTTACAAATCACTAATTAACAAATAATGTACATGAACAAATATAAAAAAATATGAAAAACTTGCGGTTGTTCCAAAACTAAATTGCGGCAACTTGCAGCTACTAACTCGTCAGGTCAGGTCAGCTCAATACGAAAATCTGCTTAACACTCTGCCCAACACGAGAATGTGGTCAACACTCCGCCCCACACGAGAATGTGGTCAACAATCTGCCCAACACGAGAAGGTGGTTAACAATCTGCCCAACACGAGAACGTGGTTAACACTCTGCCCAACACGAGAATCTGGTTAACATCCGCCCAATACGAGAACCCTAAAATAATATACATTAAACCCCTAATCGAATACCCCTCGGCCCAGAAAGAAATTTACAAACTCTAACAGTTTATACAATAAAAACATTTAAATATCTCAACATACCCTTTTATACAGTGAAGGAGAATTCTCGGCGAATCAGGAACTTTCCTGACAGATGCTTCCGTGGAAGGTGAATCCTCGGAGAATCAAATCGTCTCCCGTGGAAGGTACTATCCCTATAATATTAATAGGCCTTACACACTTGCCAAATAACATAATACTCTACTGTCCCGTCCGAAATTTCCTTCTAAATCTTTCTAGAACGAATTCAACCACGCAAGTCCAGAAAGAGATTCACCTATTAACCGCCACGGGTCACTAAAAACGACTTGACCAATCATATAAACTCTGCGACTTGACCAATCATATAAAAGTTGACTGGGTAACACAGCCGTACAGTACCTCAAATTTAACAGAAGAAATGACCGGAACGACAGATCGAAACAACAAACTATTTTGATAGATATACTTTATACGAAACTAAATAGCTCGTTCAAATGGATATAAAGTGAGTCAAAAAAAACTTGAGGCTGAATGTAAAATATCTTATGTGATATATGGTTCCTAAATAATATAATTCGGTCCCTACAGTGGCTCACATCTACCCCAGAAAAACAAGGTATGGAAACTAATTAATGTAGTAAGGTCTTAATGCCGAATTTAAACGTTACAAAACAAATGCGTTTTGTTCCTAATTTTTTAACATTCTTTCAATTCATTAAGGAAACAACAACTATATCATATGTAATAATAAAGCAACAAATACATCTTGAAGTTTTGTGTTATTTTACAAAATCACCAGCACCAGATCTACAGCCATTTTAACAAAAGAGTTTGTCCGGATACAAACACCCACAATAATTCTTCGGTGTACCATATTCATATTTTGTGTATGCATACTTTCATTTTCATTTATTACAATAACAAGCACGTACCAGAACGTCCAACCCAATAAAAATAATTGGGGTGAAATCAGACAAGGATAGGTAGAAAAGTTACTAGATTCAAACCACCCGCGAAAACGCATAAACTGAATTAACCCGTCCAAATCGGTCTAGCGGTTCTCGAAATATTGCGATTTGAAAGTATACCTACGGATTTTCGCCGCGCCGAGAACACACCTAGAGCCGTGTTCGCGTTTTTTCGCAGGGAAGAAACTGACTTTGAGACTTGATTTTTTTTTCCTCCGATAGATAGTCATGACCCAAGCATTGTGTCCAAATTCCAAGTCGCTAGTTTAGTTTGTGGGGGAGGGGGAGGGCAATCAGTGATTAATCTTTGACTCGAGGTAACTTTTTTATTTTTGACTAATCCAGATCTGCAAAATGGCAGTCTTTCTTAAGGACACTGCTACAGGAGCTATTAAGGAGATGAAGATTTTCGCGAAAACGCAGCACAAATGTCCACCGAAACGAAAAGTGGGGGAAATGTTGAATTCGCCATCGGATGCGCAATTTTTTTCTTTTTGATTTGAGCCCTACAAGAACTCGATGCGATTAATCAGGTAGGGAGGGAGGGGGGTGAAAGTGTTTTGCCCTATAGAAGGGCAAGGGATATGTTAGTGACTTCGTGCTAGGTTCATTTTCAAATGCAATCAGTTCTCTTTCAAGACGTTTTTACCCCAAAGTTCTATCTATATATCGTCGGTCCCGTGCCAAAACCGTGAATGAAAATTATAAATTATTATCAGAAAACCAATGCCAAAAGCGCGAATATGATATGTATTATTTGTATTTGCCTGCTACACATAATACATATTATATTCGCACTTTTGACATTGGGTTTTCTGATAATTTATAATTTTCCAACAGAAAACCGAAACCTAAAAATTATCACATTCGCGGTTTTGGCACCGGACCGACAATATATAAATATATAAAATATATACAGGGTGATTCATTCGGAAATGCTCATAGAGTAAGGGAGGACACCGAGGTGCTTCTCAATAACCTATATTTTATGGGTCTATCGTTCTTTATAACCAAGATACAGGGTGACATTAATTTTCCCCATTTTTTCAATTAATCATAACTTATGTACCACCCTATACATTTTTATAATATTTGGTTCGTATGTTCTTTGTCCGTCGATTAACATAATAAAAAAAGTCTTATTACAGGTCCGACCTTAAAAAAATTAATAAGTAAGTTTCGAGTCGAAATAATAACACCCTGTAAGTCAATATTTTAAAATTTTATTTACAAATTTCGAAAGAGCAGAAAAAAATAAGTAAGACTAAATGCATTTGGTGTTTCCCCATACAATTTTCTTACTTATTAACATGAGTCAAATCGAGATATTTTGATAATGAGGTGGCACAAAATTTAAAAAAAAAAAAAATTTTCTGCCCCAAATGGTACTTTTCCAGCTTTAATCCATAAAATCATCAACTATTTCTTTTTCTCCTAATTTCTGGATCCCAACCTTCAAAACCGAGAGGACAGGTCCGTATTTGGGACAAATTATTATTATCAATGACTAACTTTCAAACACCCTGTATGCGTAAAAAAATTATCAAAAAATTATAAAAATGAGGAAAAATGCCCATTCCGAAAAACAACTTTATTTTAAACAAAAATAATGTTGCAACAAATTGTTTTAAGTTAAACGAAAAGGTCATTTCTCAGTTCCTCGCATGCGTCCTTAATCCTTCGTAGAAGGTCCTCTCTAGTGTTTACTTCAGTTGAATAAACTTTTGATTTTAAATAACCCTAAACATGGTAATCGATTGGATTAAAATCGGGCCCACTTGCAGGCCAGTTGTGAGATCCTCCTCTGCCTATCCAATGATTTGGGAAGATGTCATTTGAACAAAAATAACGTTGCATCAAATCTATATTTTAAAGGTTAAACGTAACAGAAAATCAAAAAAGAAGACATATCGAGTTGGAGCAAGATATTCTTAACCTTGTACAAAATGATCCAAAAATTAGTACAAGAAGAATCAGTCGCGCCACTAATGTTCCTCAATCTACTGTTTGGAGAAGATTAAAAAAAATAATCTACATCCGTACCATTTACAGCAAGTTCAGAGGCTACAACCAGGAGACGAAATTGCTCGATTGGCTTTTAGTAGATGGGTATTACAAAATAATAGGATTATACAGAAGTGTTTATTTAGCGATAAAGCTCAATTTACCAGAGACGGTGTTAATAATTAAAGGAATTCTCATGTTTGGGCCGAGCAAAATACATTGGCCATAAAACAAAGACATTCTCAAATCAGGTTCTCCTTTAATGTTTGGTGTGGCGTTATTAACAACCGATTAATTGGACCCCATACCCTACCTCATCTACTAACGGGTGAAGCGTATTTGGAGTTCCTGCAAAATATTTTACCCATATTGCTAGATGATGCAGGAGTTGGCATGTACTTTCAACATGATGGTGCTTCACCTCATTTCAGGGTAACAGTGAGAGAGATTTTGAATGACAACTTCCCAAATCATTGGATAGGCAGTGGAGGACCTCACACCTGGCCTGCACGGGGGCCCGATTTTATTCCAATCGATTACTATATTTGGGGTCATTTAAAATCAAAAGTTTACTCAAATGAAGTAAATACTAGAAAGGACCTTCTACGGAGAATTGAGGAAGCATACGAGGAACTGAGAAATGACCAAGCTATGATTAGAAAGTCAATTACAAATTTTGTGCCACCTCATTATCGAAACATCTAGATTTGACTCAGTAAAAAAATTGTATGGGGAAACACCAAATTCATTGAGTCTTACTTATTTTTTTCTGCTCTTTCCAAATTTGTAAATAAAATTTTAAAATATTGACATACAGGGTGTTGTTTCGACTCGAAACCTACTTGTTAATTCTTTTAAGACCGGACCTGTAATAAGACTTATTTTTATTATGTTAATCGACGCCACTGTGGACAAAGAACATACGAACCAAATATTATAAAACTGTATAGGGTGGTTCATAAGTTATGATTAATTGAAAAAATGGGGAAAATTAATGTCACCCTGTATCTTGGTTATAAAGAACGATAGACCCATAATATATAGGTTATTTAGAAGCACTTCGGTGTCTTATGAGCATTTCCGAATGAATCACCCTGTATAAGGCCTGCAGGTAGATGTAGATGTGAAAGGGGTGGCCCTACAGCATATTTCCACTGCGACCTTTGCCCTGACAGTAGCTCTTCAACGTACCTCTCTGCCTCTGGGTATTCCGTTCCCTTCTGTGAAAACCTTGTCCTTGCTATTCCATCGCATTCGCATAGAATATGGATCGAGGTTTCTTCTTCTATCTGGCAAAACCTGCACGTGGTTTCTTCTGCCAGACCTATGTTTTTCATATATGCTTATTGAGTGTCCTGTAATTGCTTTTACGGACCTTCTGTCGTTGCTTAGTAGGTCTGCCGTGAGTGTAGGCGATGGTTTCTTGAGAAAACTTTTTGTCTGCCTCTGTCCTGGGGATTGTTCCCACCAGCTTTGGGCTTGTTTTTCCACCCATTTACTGATTGCTTTTTTAACTGTTGTTTTTGCTATACCACAGAAGGGTTCTGGGCCATAGAATGCCATTGACGAGCCTTGTCTGGCCAGTTCGTCGGCTTTTTCATTTCCTCGATGCCCTTTGTGTCCTGGAACCCATGCCAGGGTCACTTTCTTGCGGTTAGCTAGTTCATTCAGGGCACAGGCACAGTCCCACACAAGTTTGGAGTTTACTTGGGTGCCCTGCTTTAGTGCTTTTAGTGTTGCCCGACTGTCGGAGAATATAACAACGGACTGACCAATGCTGTCTTGTCTGTGTATTTCTGATATACAGAGGTGTACTGCTGCTACTTCTGCTTGAAATAATGTAGTGTCTTTTGACAGGCTCACCGGGATCATTATCCTTGGTTTTTGCCCGTATATTCCGGCTCCGACTCCTTCTTCGGTCTTCGAGCCGTCTGTGTACCAATATCTCGAGAACGGCTAGACCGATTTGGACGGGTTAAAATTCAGTTTATGCGTTTTCGCAAGCCCTTTATTTTATATCTAGAAGTCTTTCGTTCCCATAAAAACTCAACGAGTTAAGTGCGAAAAACCGATTTCCCATATCTTTATATGCTAATTTACCCCCCTCCACACCTCTCTTAGCTTTTATACAGATCTGGTCAAATTTTAGCGGAACATAGCAGTTTCAATGTATTTTGAACAAGAGCTCACATAGAAGTCGACCAGCGGGATATATAAGTTATCTACGCGACGACGTATCAACTATTCAATTGAACCACTGTTCCCCTTCCTGCCTCGAGCAACTGGCACGTGATACTAGCCACTCAGTCTACTGAAAGTCAACGCCGCAGTAGAATTACTAGCCGATAACGATTGAAAATAAAATGATCACGTGTGTGTTCAGTGTGAAAATTTCGATGAAGCCAATTAATGAAGAGCGTCAAAATAGGGAAATAAGTGCATGTGCCGCTGTTGAAGCCAGTGAACCTTGCACGAGCCGACAAATTGCAGATCAAATTAATATGAATGACAGAACTGTTAGGCATATTTTGAAAAGGAATGGTTACCATTGTTATAAAGTACAAAAAAGTACAAAAGACGGATGGAATTTTGCCAAACCATGAGGGATAAACAAAATGGCAATGATTTGTTTTTGAAAAACATCTTATTTACAGACGAGTCATCGTTTTCTTTACATTGGAAACATAATCCATCCATTGTACGATATTGGTCTCGGGAAAATCAGCATCTGAGTATTCCTGTGCGTCCTCAATACCCACAAAAACTCAATGTTTGGACAGGAATGTTAGGAGACTATATGACAGGTTCCTTCTTTATCGATGGTAACCTAAATGGTAACAAATATTTACAGCTCCTGCAAAATCAAATTATTCCAACACTTCAGCTACTTCCTATTAATTTTGGGGACATTTGGTTTCAACAGGACGGTTGTTCAAGTCACAATAAACGACTAGTGACACAATTTCTCCTAAATACGTTTCCTGATCGATTGATATCTACTCATGGTACGATCAAGTGGCCTCCCAGATCACCAGATTTATCTCCATCTGATTTCTTTCTTTGGGGATATCTGAAAGAATCCGCTTATCGGCATGAATTTCAGAGAGCTACAAATCTTGATGAATTAAGGGGGAAAATTATCCAACTTTGTGCCAACATTACGCCAAATCTTCTCAGCTATATGAGAATATCGCTGTATCACAGATTTGGCTATTGTTTGACACAACAAGGAGGTTTATTTGAACCTTTAATACATTAGATTTGTAGTTTTTTTTTTACATTTTAATGTATTTTTACCGCTGTTTTTTAAATCGTAGAATTTATTTTATTTTCAAAGCCGTTATGGCAAGAAGGAACCACAGCATTTATTTTCAGAAGAGAAATTATTTGTTACATTTATTGCAATAAACAATTTCTCGCATACAATGGAACTTCGGCGTCGCAAAATCTGTTCCTGAAAGCCTCACATACACACCTCCCCTCCTAACATTTTCGTACTGCAGCCGGTCAGTGCTATTAAGCTAACGCAGACAGGCGCTCTGCTAGCGAAGAGTAGGGATACAATAATTTAGAGTGGTTCAATTGAATAGTTGATACGTCGTCGCGTAGATTACTTATATATCCCGCTGGTCGACTTCTACGTGAGCTCTTCTTCAAAATACGTTGAAAATGCTATGTTCCGGTAAAATTTGACCAGATCTGTATATTAATCACGTGAAAGACGGACTTCGAATCTATGAAACCACAAATTTTTTTTTCGAACAGAACATCTTCGTTTATCGGGTTGTTTTCCGCTAGATCGACTCCACTAATATTGAAGACCATGAAAACCTGTATTGTTTGTGGATTTTCGCAATACTCTGATGTTGATGTAACATTTCACAGGTAAACAACACCAACACCATGAGCGTAACCCAGAATTTTGGATGGAATTAATATTTGATAGTCATACGAATTTTTCATCGTAAAAATATTTTTTTTATTCGAATATGTCAAAAAACGCCAAATTCGATACAGTACACAATAACAAGAAGAAGCACTTTTTTCGTACTTTTTCGGATGGAAAACTGTGAACTGTCCGTCAAGTAAAATATAGGTATTTGGCTTACCTTTTTCGTTTAGCTTTAAATTAATAGTTATGTTCAATTGGTGTGTTTTATTATCGGAATAACATATTTACTTGTTGTGATATGTGTTTTTTTATAAAAACCAAGTGATATTTGTAGTTATATTAAAATGTCAAAATAGTTATAATTTTTGTTAGAAATTTGACGCTTCTTTCACTTGTGATTTATTGCTTTTTAGTGTAGTATATATTACACTGACAGAACGGATCAGCTATTATTTGCATCCTTCAAATTCAATGAAAAAGTTCTAATAACACATTGGCAAACTACAAAACTATAAATAGAACTAGGTAGAATTTTTCTTTATTTTATTAATATATTTATATTCGAATAAAAAATATTGTATGATAACGCGGACGAGAAGTTTCTTTTTCGGACTCTTATGGCAAACTCCATAATCGTCCGAAAAAGAATCGCTTCTCGTCCTTGCATCATAAACTATTATTTTCGTCGACCTCTACAAAAATTGCCTTTTTCGTACTAATTTCCGAATGAAAAGTCAACTATTTTTGAAGGCAAGTACTTTTCGTCCTCAAATGACTTGCACCGTGCCGTATCCTGGTGACCACAGCGGACGAAAAGTGTTTGGGGAAGAAAAATATTTGCCTTCAAAAATGGTCAATTTTTCTTTCGGAAATTAGTACGTTTTTGTAGATGTGGACGAAAAAATATAATATGCGCTTAATGTTTATTTGCAACAATAACCAGTGATATTTAAAATGCCGCAATTATCATGTCCAAATTTACTTCTGATTGGCCTATTTTTACTTTTAACTAGTTTTTTGTAAGCTGAAGAAAACAGTTGAAAAATTGAAAAAAAATTGAAAAATTGAAAAAAAAAAATTGAAAATACACCATTGAATTTGAAATAAAAAACCCTTTCATTTGAGCTAAGTTTGATTCCCCCTTTCCATTTAATTTTTTTCATTGCGATGACGTCCCTACTTCTGTGATGACGTCACAGATACTCTGTATACCTCAGATGAAATTACTGTAGGTCACAATTTTCAAAAAAATCTATTCGTTAGTTCCTGAGTTATAGCCTGTAAAAAAATTTGGGACACCCTGTATACCTACATTTTCTAAATTCATATTTTCCGCACGCCTCTGGTGACACAGTCCTCTGGATTCTATGTAAACAAACCCCGCGGTCCCCTTGCCAATATTCTATTAGAGACAGACAATCAGATCATGGTTGTCTACAAATCTCAGAGTAATAATATAGTCCAGTCGGCAGGTCGGCATATGTGGAGTTACGTGGAAAAAGGTAGGAAGTTAATGAAACTTTGGGATGTTGTTTAGGGATGGTTAATTAACATTTTCTCAAGTTTTTGACCTCGAGGACCCTGTGCTAAAAGAGGAGAGGGGGGAAAACTGCAAAATGTTCGACCTTCCTCCGGTTTTTTCTCAATTGCTTTTTTCCCTTACGTCCTACGGCAAATGCATCTCTATACTTTGTTGTAGAGCGTTAAATTCTCTACAATGACTATTCAAACATGTTTGTATGTCAATTCTTTACCGAGATATGGCGCTTCGAAGAAAAGGTTATTTTTCAAATTTCGCTAAAAAATGTCAAAAAATTCAGAATTCCAACGTATTTCTTTTGTTACACCAGAATTATGATAAAATGTTGTTGTAATTACGGTTCCTGATTAAAATCACGAATTTGTCGCAATAAAATGACCCTTTCTTCGAAGCGCCATATCTCGGTAACGAATTAACATACAAACATGTTTGAATAATCAAAATTGTAGGAAATTTAACGCTCTACAAAAAAGTATAGAGATGCTTTTGCGTATGAAAGAATCTCTACGCTCTATTGCGAAAAAACCGGAGGAAGGTCAAAAATTTTGCAGTTTTAGCACAGGGTCCTCGAGGTCGAAAATTTGAGAAAATGTTAATTAACCATCCCTGAACAACATCCCAAAGTTTCAATAACTTCCGACCTTTTTCCACCTGAAACTACCTGTCGACTGGACTAATATACATATGCTACGTTCCACTAAGCGTTCACAACGCTCAAAACTCAAAATACTCCTTCAGCCGTTCCACATGACGATGACGTCACTCATGACGTCATTATTTTCGCTCACACCATGCTCACAACTCATTTGCTTAGGTGGGTTAAAGTGGACGTTGAGGAATTTAGCACGATTTTTAAAACGAAGATGGCATTCCACTCTTCATCTGAACTGGATGAAGATGAAGTCGTTTCTGAAGCATTGCGATGCACCAACAAATGTCCGGGTCGCCGTAAAAGACATTACGACTATATTTAAATACTTCACTGAAATGGATATACATCAAGTTAAACAATTATTAAAGTTTATTGTAGAGACTTACAAATTGCAACCTAACCTCTTTCAGCGTCTGCCTTATTTATTCAAACTCGCAATAATGTTTACATCAACGCTTAAAACGCTCCATAATCCATTCCCCTTGAGTTTGTGATCGTAACGCTCGCAAGCAAGTGGAATTGGAAAAAATGCGGTCGTGAGCGTGATCGTTTGGAGCGCTTAGAGATGCCTTTCTATCCTTGTTTTTGAAGCCAAGCAACATCTATTTGTTTATGTTTACATCAGTCGTCTGAGTAACAAAAATAGACAATACCTTTCATCGAGTTCTGATGTAACCGGGTTTTCGTGCTTCATCGGAATTATATTATTTGTTCTCATTGTTTGTGTTTGTTGGTGGCGTCGTGGTTATTATTCATTGTATAATTTTTGGAAGTTTTTGGTACTTTGAGTGCTTATTGACAGAGATATTCAGGATATTGGATATTGGTTATTTTTCAATAACCAATAATCATGGCGGTTTCCTATTCAGGTGCACATTGAAAGGCAAGAACACAACAGACATTAGTTATTTCTGAAGATCAGTTCAAAAAACCAATAACCCTATTCAGATGACCATTTTTAAGCAAGAACAGATAATTGGATATTGGATGTTAAAATAGTTTTGCGTATTGGTTATTAGAATTTTGTCTGTTACACATTTGTTTTTTGTGTCAGAAGAATAATTTATAGGTATTTGTGAGAAAAATGTTTACTTTTCCGCCGTCCACTATACATCTAATGTAATCGTGCAAAAAAAGTAAAGAAAAAAAATTTTTTTGCGTTTATTCATCGTTATTTGGCCTGGTTTTTACAGAATTTTTGTGTGTCGTCGTTTCGGGGTAGGTCGGGTATGTCCATACAATTTTTTTTTGGAAAAATTGGAAAATTTTGTGTATTTTTTTGCTCTAAAAAAACTCTATTCGTGTAGAAAACACAAAAAAATTTTAATGCATGAACCTCTCTCACCAAAAAATTGGAAAAAATTTTGAAATTTTTTTTGCTCCAAAATGCACAAAAAGACGTGATTCGTGCAGAAAATATAAAAAAAATTTTTATGCCTAACCAAAAAAGTAAAAAATGAGGAAAAATGTAAGACAGACATGATGTAAAATAAGAAACCATTTATTTTGAGTGCGTTGTAGTAATGGATCAATTGAATTTTCCCCTTTTGATACGATACAAGCAATTATAAATGAAGATGAATGGTAATTCTAATTATTTTAGGTTGTTTTTTTAGCTTCGAACATAACGGTGCAAAAAGGCAGTTACGGTCTCGGTATCTCTATCTAGCCCCCTTGATAGGATTTTCAGAAAAATATATAGATGCAATAAATTAACAGCTTGGTACCTGATTAATAGAATTTCTCCATTAAAAAAACAATTTTAAGAGAAGTTCTATTGCAGATTAAAAAAGCAATTAAGTTTAACTCTTAACACTATGGATACCTACACCCAAATACTTTCAGTATAACAAAACTTTGCGAAATTTACATAAGGAAATTCAAAATTCATTTATGTTTATGTGGAATATACAGAGGTTTCCCAAAAAAATTGTAAGAAAAACGTATTAAAGTTGGAGATATTTGATCATGAGTGTATCATTTTATTCCAATGAATACATTCAACACACCATGAATACAAGGCCGTAGCCAGGGGGGGATCAAGGGGGATATACCCCCCCCCCCCCGAAATGAAAAAAAATATAACATATTTCTTTATTAAGTACTAAGTAGGTATATAGTATGTTTTTCTAACCCAAGTAACATTATAGTGACAGAAACTGATATCGCAACTTCCATTACGTAATCACTAAATCTACCCCTACCCCATTTTATTTATGCCTAGTTGTAGTCACGTAAAGTTCACCGCTGGGAGCCACTTAACAGTTTTATAATATTTTGGTGCCACTAAAAGTATTTGAAATGTAATAATAACTAAGCGAGACTACCTCAAAGTTACAGAAACATTAAAGTGGAAAATAATAGTTACGGTCACCAAACCATATCACTTAAATACCACTTTAGTGTCGTTTTGGGAACCATTAATATACCTTTAAAGTGGCGGCACTTGATTATATGATTGCAGTAATTCTCGCCACGTTTTTGCCACACAAAAATCACTTTAAAGTTTTATTTTCTAAACATTTGCAGCCATTTTTGAGATCGCCATGATGAGAAAAATAAACGCGCTATTTAAAAAAACTTTTTTTCGTCAAATTTACTACATTTCCATAGATAATTAATGATTTTAATAACAAAGATTGATAAAAAACACAGTTTGAAGCATCTAAGTATTTAATTTCCATGTCGAATCTAATAAATTAAAATTCCTTACTGGTTTACTCACTTTGTATTAATCTCTGAAAGGGATAAAAAAGAAGAGAGTGACATCTTGACTAGATTCAGTCAAAATTTAATGTCAATACTCTCTTCTTACCATAGATGGTAGCACATCTAAAAATGTTATCTTATAGCGGATATAGCTATTGACTTGTACGAGTTTGGAATTTTATTTATTGGATTCGAAAAGCCTAACTGATGAAGTCGAAAGACAGAAACCGGTCTTAGGATGTCGAATCTAATAAATTAAAATTCCTTACTGGTTTAATACACTTTAAAGCTTCTAATGTCGTGGCCGCCACGTTCCGTCCACGAAGAATGCTACTTGAGGCTGGCGCACCAAACCACCCCCCCCCCCATTTTTCTCAATTTGGTGTGACCCTAGGACAAAAAACACCAAGATTTCTAGCTATTGGTATCTCTGTGTAGACAACTTCATGGTGAGAATATAACAGATATCTGATAACTTCCGACACTGTTTACGGTGGTCGTCTGAATACGCCAACTATTCAACATTGAGTAATCCTGATAACCAATATTGTTTATTGAGAAATAACTAATGGTCGTCTGAATAAGCCAGATTGACTCTTTAGTGAAAATAGCAATATTGAAGATGGTTAAAACCTATATTGTTTGTGGATTTTCGCAATCTTCTGATGTTGATGTAAATATTTCACAGGTAAAAAACACATAGACCATGAGCGTAACCCAGAATTTTGGATGGAATTAATATTTGATAGTCATACGAGTTTTTGATCGTGAAAATATTGTTTATAGGTTTTCCTCTGATTAGAATGTATTTCAATGTTGTGTATAATACCTTATATTTACAACAACATTGTCTTTTATATTTCATACTGCATATTATATTTATTCTATTTATTAACTTACCTAAGAAGGTAAACCTTAAAGTTAATCCTAATAAAACAGCACCAATTGCCTTCACGAAAAAGAAGAAGTTGGACAGTCTCAGACTACCCAAGCTCTTCAACACTCAACTACAATTAACCCAGGAGGTGAAGTATCTAGGTATAATCCTTGACGCTAAACTAACCTGGAACAAGCAATTGGAAAAAACCATTAATAAGGGTAAAATGGCACTAATGGCCGCCAAAATGGCCATAGGCACTAAATGGGACTTAAAACCACGTATGGTACACTGGTTGTACACTGCAGTGGTAAGACCCATGTATGGCTTTTTAGTGTGGTGGCCTAAAGTAATACAAAGGAAGGCGATACTGGAATTTGCTAAACTCCAGCGTTTAGTCTGCATTTGCATTACAGGTGCCATGAGGAGCACTCCAACAGCAGCAATGGAAGGAAACCATACTAAACCTTCCGCCACTTGATATTTATATCAGAGTGGAGGCGAGAATGGGGGCATTCAGATTGGAATGCAATGGCTACTGGGATCTTTATGAACAAGGACACAGTAGAATCACACAAATCATCACAAACTCGTTGATGGAGATGAGAAGTGATGAAATGGCACCAAAAAACTACTTCATAAAGCCCTTCAGCGTTCAGCTAAATTGGGAAGTTGAAGAAACAAACAACTTTGGTTTGGTATACTGATAGGTCAAAACCGCAAGTGGAACTGGAGCTGGAATATATGGTGAAACACCCAGATGAAACCTAAACGCACCATTGGGGAATTACGCATCAGTATTTCAAGCAGAAGTACATGCTATAGAGCTTTGTTTGAGTGAGAATATTGACAGGGGGTATAGAGGGAAAAGAATCCTCATTTACTCTGACAGTCAAGCTGCCCTACAGGCCTTATCATGTAACAAAATCAGATCAAAATTGGTCTGGAACTGCCTACAAACCCTGCTCGTTCTGGCCAATCAAAATAAGGTAACACTTAGGTGGGTCCCAGTGCATAAAGGGATAAAAGGCAACGAGGAAGCAGACGCCTTGGCAAGGAAAGCCTCAGCGACCGTCTTTACTGGTCCTGAACCGGCGTTTGGCATTCCTAAATCCTCGGTACGACTCTCGCTGACTAGGTGGATGTTAAAAGAACACCGGTCACGCTGGGATCTCGTGCCGGGCCAACAAAACAGTAAACGAATGGTTAAAGCGCCATCAAAACTACTGATAGGTGATATTCTGAATCTAAGCAGAAATCAAATAAGGCATGTCACGGGACTAATAACCGGACATTGTCACCTTAGGGAACACCTACATAAAATGGGCATCTTTCAAGATGAACCCATATGTAGACTATGCAATGAGGAGGATGAAACAGCCGCTCATATCATACTAGAGTGCCAGGCACTCACGCACTGGAGGTATAACATACTGGGGCCGGTAAACCCACATGAGGACTTTCCAAAAGAAAATCTGGTGAAAAGGCTACTCAGCCTGATAAAGGTAACAAACCTCTTCACCTGAACATAACGATGTAACTGACATAGTACAATAAGTCTTAAGGCTGCAGTATTGAGGCTTTTATAAACCTCAGTCAGGTACATCGTCTTAATCAATCAATCAATCAACTTACCTAACTTAATATGGAGACTCTGGATCTGAGTACCTAGACAATTCCGCTGTTCACTGATTTTCTGTATATAGTATATAAAATCTTTTTATATGTAATCTCATATCACTTATATATATATATATATATATATATATATATATATATATATATATATTTATATCTCATTATCATAAGAGCGTCCATACATTACCGATTTACATTGATTAGAGCGTCCACGTGACTAGAGCGCCCGTATACGGACGCTCTATTGCATCCACCTGTAAAAATTTGCGAGATGACTCCGACTCCGACTTATAGAAAACCCTCATGACAAAATTTTGGTGGACGCTTTTTCGGTGTCCAAATGAAGGAAAATATTCAGCTGCCGTATATTATTAGTTAACAGGTCCTGACGTTCGGGTCGCTAGCAGCGTCAATTCGTATACATGATATACGATTACTTCATATACTCGTTCGATTGCCAGGCGCCCTATAGATTAGACAACAGTGCCTTCCATAACAACCTTAAGTTCAATTTATTTTACTAGAATATTCATTAGGTAGTGCGTTTCAGATTAACTTTTTACAATCGATCGATACATATTATATTGGCAATTTCGCATTCTGGAGATCGCCATGATCGGCTCCAACGAATATCTTGGTGGTTCCAAGTCGTTCGCGACTCGGTTTTTTCCTGCGAATTTAAGTAACTTTTTTTGGAAGTAAGGGGGGGGGGGCGTAATGAAAATCGATTTTCACTTTACTTGTTACTTCCCTAAACAGTCGTACTCATAAATCTAGAAATTTCGAAAAAAATGTCCCGGTCAGACTCCAGGCATGACCTCATCAGGTCATCAGGCTCAATGTCATTTGAGAGTCAAATTGAGGAAACCTTCTGGGAAAAATCTGAAAAAAATCATACAAGGATTTTCAGGGTTGCTGAATCCGAATCCGAAGTTCGCTTGACCTCATGAGTTCAGGATCAATGTAATTTGAGAGTCAAATTGAGGAAACCGTCTGGGAAAAATCTGAAAAAATTCATACAAAAGATTTCAGGATCGCTGATTCCGAATCAGTGGTCAGCTTGACCTCATCAGGTCAGGGTTAAGGTCTTTTGAGGGACAAATTGAGGAAACCTGCTGGGAAAAATCTGAAAAAATTCATACAAGGATTTTCAGGGTAGCTGAATCAGAATCCGAGGTCAGGGTCATTGTAATTTGAGAGTCAAAATGAGAAAACCTTTTGGGACAAATCTGAGAAAATTCATACAAAAGATTTAGGATCGCTGATTCCGAATCAGAGGTTAGCTTGACCTCATCAGATCAGGGTTAAGGTTATTTGAGGGTCAAATTGAGGAAACCTTCTGGGAAAAATCTGAAAAAATTCATACCAAAGATTTCGGGATCGCTGATTCCGAATCAGAGACAGCTTGACCTCATCAGGTCAGGGTTAAGGTCATTTGAGGGACAAATTGAGGAAACCTTCTGGGAAAAATCTGAAAAAATTCATACAAAAATTTAGGATCGCTGATTCCGAATCAGAGGTCAGCTTGACCTCATCAGGATAGCTGGTTACCTGACCGGACCAAATTCTCATCAGGTCAGGGTTAAATTGAAGAAACCTGCTGGGAAAAATCTGAAAAATTCATACAAGGATTTTCAGGGTAGCTGAATCAGAATCCGAGGTCAGGGTCATTGTAATTTGAGAGTCAAATTGAGGAAACCTTTTGGGACAAGTCTGAGAAAATTCATACAAAAGATTTAGGATCGCTGATTCCGAATCAGAGGTCAGCTTGACCTCATCAGATCAGGGTTAAGGTTATTTGAGGGTCAAATTGAGGAAACCTTCTGGGAAAAATCTGAAAAAATTGATACAAAGATTTTCAGGGTAAATGAATCCGAATCCGAGCTTCGCTTGACCTCATCAGGTAAGGGTCAATTTCATTTGAAGGTCAAATTTAGGAAACCTTCTGAGAGAAATCTTAAAAAATTAATACAAAATTTTGAGGGATGCTGAATCCGAATCCGAGGTCCGCTGACCTGATGAGCCGGACCTCGGATTCAGATTCAACGACACCGAAAATCTTTGTATGAATTTTTCTAGGCTTTCTTAATTTGACCCTCCAATGACCTTGATCCAGACCTGAAAAAAAGATCGGACAAAAAAATACACCGACCGACCGACAAATTGTTCGGTATCTGAATTCGATCTGTGTGTGGGGGGGCTACTTGTCATTCTGGGAATCGCCATGATCGGCCCCAACGAATATCTGGGTTTTTTTCTGGGAATTCGAGAGTCACTTTTTTTGGACGTACGGGGGGGGCGTAACGAAAATCGATTTTCGCCTTACTTGTTACCTCCCTAAACAGTCGTACTCATAAATCTACAAATTCCGAAAAAAAAATGTCCCGGTCAGGCTCCAGGCATGACCTCATCAGGTCATCAGGGTCAATGTCATTTGAGAGTCAAAATGAGGAAACCTTTTGGGACAAATCTGAGAAAATTCATACAAAAGATTTAGGATCGCTGATTCCGAATCAGAGGTTAGCTTGACCTCATCAGATCAGGGTTAAGGTTATTTGAGGGTCAAATTGAGGAAACCTTCTGGGAAAAATCTGAAAAAATTCATACCAAAGATTTCGGGATCGCTGATTCCGAATCAGAGACAGCTTGACCTCATCAGGTCAGGGTTAAGGTCATTTGAGGGACAAATTGAGGAAACCTTCTGGGAAAAATCTGAAAAAATTCATACAAAAATTTAGGATCGCTGATTCCGAATCAGAGGTCAGCTTGACCTCATCAGGATAGCTGGTTACCTGACCGGACCAAATTCTCATCAGGTCAGGGTTAAGGTCTTTTGAGGGACAAATTGAAGAAACCTGCTGGGAAAAATCTGAAAAAATTCATACAAGGATTTTCAGGGTAGCTGAATCAGAATCCGAGGTCAGGGTCATTGTAATTTGAGAGTCAAATTGAGGAAACCTTTTGGGACAAGTCTGAGAAAATTCATACAAAAGATTTAGGATCGCTGATTCCGAATCAGAGGTCAGCTTGACCTCATCAGATCAGGGTTAAGGTTATTTGAGGGTCAAATTGAGGAAACCTTCTGGGAAAAATCTGAAAAAATTGATACAAAGATTTTCAGGGTAAATGAATCCGAATCCGAGCTTCGCTTGACCTCATCAGGTAAGGGTCAATTTCATTTGAAGGTCAAATTTAGGAAACCTTCTGAGAGAAATCTTAAAAAATTAATACAAAATTTTGAGGGATGCTGAATCCGAATCCGAGGTCCGCTGACCTGATGAGCCGGACCTCGGATTCAGATTCAACGACACCGAAAATCTTTGTATGAATTTTTCTAGGCTTTCTTAATTTGACCCTCCAATGACCTTGATCCAGACCTGAAAAAAAGATCGGACAAAAAAATACACCGACCGACCGACAAATTGTTCGGTATCTGAATTCGATCTGTGTGTGGGGGGGCTACTTGTCATTCTGGGAATCGCCATGATCGGCCCCAACGAATATCTGGGTTTTTTTCTGGGAATTCGAGAGTCACTTTTTTTGGACGTACGGGGGGGGCGTAACGAAAATCGATTTTCGCCTTACTTGTTACCTCCCTAAACAGTCGTACTCATAAATCTACAAATTCCGAAAAAAAAATGTCCCGGTCAGGCTCCAGGCATGACCTCATCAGGTCATCAGGGTCAATGTCATTTGAGAGTCAAATTGAGGAAACCTTCTGGGAAAAATCTGAAAAAAATCATACAAGGATTTTTAGGGTTGCTAAATCCGAATCCGAGGTTCGCTTGACCTCATGAGTTCAGGGTCAATGTAATTTGAGAGTCAGATTGAGGAAACCGTCTGGGAAAAATCTGAAAAAATTCATACAAAAGATTTCAGGATCGCTGATTCCGAATCAGTGGTCAGCTTGACCTTATCAGGATCGCTGGTTACCAGACCTGACCAAATTCTAATCAGGTCAGGGTTAAGGTCTTTTGAGGGACAAATTGAGGAAACCTACTGGGAAAAATCTGAAAAAATTCATACAAGGATTTTCAGGGTAGCTGAATCAGAATCCGAGGTCAGGGTCATTGTAATTTGAGAGTCAAATTGAGGAAACCTTTTGGGAAAAATCTGAGAAAATTACTACAAAAGATTTAGGATCGCTGATTCCGAATCAGAGGTTAGCTTGACCTCATCAGATCAGGGTTAAGGTTATTTGAGGATCAAATTGAGGAAACCTTCTGAGAAAAATCTGAAAAAATTCATACAAAAGATTTCGGGATCGCTGATTCCGAATTAGAGACAGCTTGACCTCATCAGGTCAGGGTTAAGGTCATTTGAGGGACAAATTGAGGAAACCTTCTGGGAAAAATATGAAAAAATTGATACAAAGATTTTCAGGGTAGCTGAATACGAATCCGAGCTTCGCTTGACCTCATCAGGTAAGGGTCAATGTCATTTGAAGGTCAAATTTAGGAAACCTTCTGGGAGAAATCTTAAAAAATTAATACAAAATTTTGAGGGTTGCTGAATCCGAATCCGAGGTCCGCTTGACCTCATCAGGTCGGGGTCAAGGTGATTTGAGGGTCAAATTAAGGAAACCTTCTAGGAAAATCGGAAAAAGCCATACAAAGGTTTTCAGGATCGCTGAATCCGAATCCGAGGTCCGCTTGACCTCATCAGGTCATTTTTCCTGATGAGCCGGACCTCGGATTCAGATTCAACGACCCCGAAAATCTTTGTATGAATTTTTCTAGGCTTTCTTAATTTGACCCTCCAATGACATTGATCCAGACCTGAAAAAAATACATTTTCACTGAACAAATTGTTCGGTATCTGAATTCGATCTGTGTGTGGGGGGGCGACTTGTCATTCTGGAGATCGCCATGATCGGCCCCCACGAATATCTGGGTTTTTTCCTGGGAATTCGAGAGTCACTTTTTTTGGACGTACGGGGGGGGGGGGGCGTAACGAAAATCGATTTTCGCCTTACTTATTACCTCCCTAAACAGTCGTACTCATAAATCTACAAATTCCGAAAAAAAAATGTCCCGGTCAGGCTCCAGGCCTGGCCGGAAGTGGGGGATCCAATTTTTCCGGAATCCGATCGGGTCCAAGTTTACATTTTGCGTCCGAACAAAATAATTTTTACACTGACCAACTCTACCCATGGGAGTCGGGGTGGTGGGGGGGATATTTTTCAGGTTCTATTTTTAAGTCAAAAAATCTTGTACCCTCACCCCAAATCTCAACCGGATCGGACAAAAATTACGGCAGTTTGAAAGTTCTACCCGCTCTCCTGACCACGAGTAATTTTCGAGTCACTCGAGGACAACTTTCCCGGAACATCTGATGCCGGGCCTTCGGCCCCGCCTTCAAAGCGGTCGTAGATGAGTCGGTGTGCGTTTGGTAAAAAAAAAGCTCGTGCGGTAGTATTTAAAAAAGCTTGAGAGGTGCACTTGTTCTTATAATTTGATCCTGTATCCGTTAGTGTATTTTGGTGACCTTGTGGTACTTTTCTGTTTTTGCTCAAATTTCAATTAGACAACCACAAATGCGTAACTTACATAGTTATGAAACTGTTGTGTGCCAAACGCCATCAGAATGACGCACGGCAAAAAAATATTAAGTGTCCAAATGTCGAGTTTGTTTGAGTTTATTTCAAAGAGAATATCGAAAGCTCGCATGAGTAACTCTTCCCACTATCCTCACTTGTACTGGCAACATCGCAGGACGCTCTTATATTCAATGAATAGATGTCGGTATACACCGAGGACGCTCGACAATCTATGAAATGAGAGTGGTACCGTATATTATAGACGCCCAGATGATATACTAATGAAAAGACGCCTTAATGTAAATAGAGTGGAACTATAAATGTTTAACGTCTTCATCTCTTACTTCAAAAAGTATCTTTGATCTCCCTGCTGTATGAATTGTCAGAGTATATTACAAGAAACTTTCGATAAATATGAGTATCAGAAGATGGACGCTACATGCTTCATCTTTATAGGGACGCTTCAAAGATAGTAAGATGTATATATATATATATATATATATATATATATATATATATATATATATATATATATATATATATATATATATATATATATATATCTAAATTTTAGTTTCACTCCCACTACCAAGGTTTGCCTTGTTGTATTTATTTACCATTGTGAATTTTTTGGGGTAAATAAATATTATTATTGATTATTATTATTATTATTATTTGTGTTTGGGTCTCTAATAATATACTTTTTATAGTGACTGGTACTAACCACTTGATCTTGGATTGCACTCATGAAACCCTCGGTCTCAGGGAAGAGTTCGCCTCTAATGAGCCACCTATTAGATGACTCCTTGTCAATATGCGGCTGGTTTAAGTCGCGGTGGTGTCGACCATGCAGCTCTTTCTGGGACCATTCTTTCTGCTTTTTTTTTTTTTTTTTTTTTTTTACTTCAGTGTCAACGGCATCGACTACTCTGGTCATTAGCCTCGTGTTCTGTGTAGGCTTTGTTACTGTTTCCCAGCGCCACTTTAGGAACAGCACTGTTAATTAGAACCCAACAGTGAATGGTCGAGTGGGGAATCGCACCTGGTATATGAAAATCAATTTCTAAATTTTTAATTAATTAAAAATCAGAAAATGATTTCTGCCGACGGTGGGATTCGAACCCACAACCCTTGGATTATGAGTCCAGTGCTCTACCACTGAGCCACCCACTCCCATCTCTTTCTGCTTATTATTCTTATTATTATTATTATTATTATTATTATTATTATTATTATTATTATTATTATTATTGATCAGGAAAAGGATAGAAGAAGAATTAGAAGAAAAAAGTGGTCTGTCAGAGTTCCAATACGGTTTCCGAAAAGGCAGGTCCACAGTGGACGCAGTTAATTGGGTAGTGGAAAGAACGAAAAACACGAAACAGAAATGGGTAGTACTTGTCCTATTAGACATAAAGAACGCCTTTAATACTGCAAACTGGGAAACTATTCTAAGGGCTATGGAAAGGAAAAAAATGTCTAAATACCTTATTAATGTTATTAGTAGCTACCTAGAAAATAGGGGAGTTACGATCTCAAAAAATAACACAATGGAGATCAGCCAAGGGGTACCCCAAGGATCAGTCCTAGGACCCACATTGTGGAACATCCTATATGACGACATCCTGACCTTAGACCTAGGCGACCAAATCAAAAAAGTTGGATATGCTGATGACCTGGGAGTGCTATGTGAGGCAGAAAATATAGACGACATCCAATTCGTGGTAAACGACGCGCTTATCAGCATCTGTAGGTGGATGGAGAAACATAAATTAGAAATAGCTGAACATAAAACGGAACTAATTGTACTTAAGGGATCGAGAAAGAGGGATACAATCACATTTAGAATTAAAGACACAGAAATTAAACCAGCTAAGCAGGTAAAATATCTTGGAATCGTACTGGATGAAAGACTGAAATTTGGGAAACATGTTGAAGAAATCAGAAGAAAGGCAGAAACAAGAACAGCAATGCTTATGCGAGTGATGCCAAATATGGGCGGACCCAACAGCTACAAACGACTAATGCTATATGGAGTCACGCAGTCGATCCTACTGTACGGCGCACCAATATGGGGGGACGTGATACAAACCAAAAAATATTTTAATATGCTAGAAAGGGCACAAAGGAAGATGCTGCTGAGAGTAGCCTGCGCCTATAAAACGGTATCAAACCAGGCCTTGCAAGTCATAACAGGGGCACCACCAATAGACATCATGGTTACAGAAAGACAGATACAGCATAATATGGCAGTAGGTCAAAACATAGAAGCTAGGAGAGCAATAAGATCGGAATCGATAGAAAAATGGCAAGCAAGATGGGAAGCAAACGGGGATACGGGCCAATGGACAAAAAGTTTGATCCCAAATATCAAGACGTGGATTAACTGCAAGTTTCGCAGAACAGATTACTTTACCACGCAATTTCTAACGGGACACGGGTCTTTCAAGCAATACGCCATGAAAATGGGAAAATCCAATGACTCTTTATGCACGTACTGCGGGGAAGAGGATACAGTGGAACACACTATCTTCAACTGTGTAAGGTGGCGAAACGAAAGGACCAATATTGAAATAAAAATCGGAGAAGCACTAACAGTCAATAACATAATAAGCCAAATGATAGCAAACAAAAACACATTTAACACCATCCACAAACACATAAGGGAAATAATGCGAAAAAAAGAGAAGGACAGAAGGAGAGCAGACGAGATATAGAAAAGACAGGCGGAAGGCTGACGAAATGTCCTATACGACGCTACCGGTCTCTCCGCTGGAGAAAGTGAGGTGTTTTAGTGGGTATACAGGGCCAGGCCCTGGAGTCCCACACTCCCACTAGCTTGGGGTGCGTAATTGCATTTCACCTCACCTTAAAAAAAAAAAAAAAAAAAAAAAAAAAATTATTATTATTATTATTATTATTATTATTATTATTATTATTATTATTATTATTATTATTATTATTATTATTATTATTATTATTATTATTATTATTATTATTATTATTATTATTATTATCTACGATTTGTAAACAATTGTTATTCATCATCAATGATAACATTTATGTTATATGTATTCTATATAATAAAGTTTTGTTTTGAAAAACTTTTTATTTATATTTTTAATCAATGTCAGAACCCTCCAGTCACTAATATTCAATATATTAGGACTATACCTAATCACAAAATTAGTAACTACGCTTTTCTGAATTCTTGAATAATGTCAAGAAATTAATTTTTGTTGCCCTTGGTAACAATATTGAATACATTTGGATTACAATAATAGTCCTATTTTATTTTTATCATTTTGTAAAAATGATAATATACCCCAGACACAATTTCCATGTAAGAACTAATCACTTAATTGGTCCGCGATCTTAAATTATTGAAATTCTCATCAATCAATCAATCCTCATCTTGCATTTTGATAAAAAATTAATAATCTCGTGCCTTACCAATTTCTAATAGAATTGGAGCATGAATTACAAAACTTGTTCGCTATTTTAAATTTTGATAAAATTTAATAAAACTAAAAATATTTATTAATATATACTAAAACTAAAAATATTTATTAATATA
This sequence comes from Crepidodera aurea, assembly GCA_949320105.2. NCBI lineage: Eukaryota > Metazoa > Arthropoda > Insecta > Coleoptera > Chrysomelidae > Crepidodera > Crepidodera aurea. The sequence goes on along the minus strand of OX439479.2, from coordinate 25,362,664 downwards.
TACCTACATTTTCTAAATTTCTTAAAATTCATATTCATTCATGCCGGGGACCGTGATCGCTTAGCACTCCTTAATATAAATTTGCCGCCCCAAAAAATTTGCCGCCCCAGGCTATAGCCTATCAAGCCTATAGGTAAATCTGACCCTGAGGGCATCTCTATGTATATTATTACTCTGAGGTTTTTTCCGCCAAATCGACTCCACTAACAGTATGTCCATTACTCTTGTTTATAAACTATAAAATTTTCCCAATTTTCTGTTGAATTGGTGTGGGGAGGGGCCCGATGAGACTTTATCAACGGGGCCCTGCCCAGCCCTAACTCGCATTAGATATGATGAATCGAAATTTTGAATATGAAAAAAAAATTGATAATTTAATAGTTTATTATTGTCCCGATCGTGCAAAAAACGTTACAAGCATGTTGAACGTTAAAGGTTACTATAATGAAATTTTCACATCAACATTTTTTAACCAATAAGAAGCTTTCGTTTCAGCTCGTTACTGGTATTTTCCTACCATGGGCTGTACCACAGCGATAGTATTTCTGTCAAGTGTCAAATTATAAAAATACACCGGTCTTACGAAAATGTCATGTTATAATTTTTTATATTACTTTGGTGTGAAATTTTCTTACCGAATCTCCCACGATCTTGAATTACTATCTGGAAATATCTCCTCAAGCATGAATTTTTTTTAAAAAGTATGCTTTCGGAAATATTTCCGATAGTAATTCAAGCTCTATGGAGATTACAAGTCATAAAAAAACAGATATTCAATACAAACATCCTTTTATTCCTTACTAAACACAAAACAAATAAAAATCAAAATTTTAATTTAAAAATAAAAATCCTTAAAATTAAACAGAACAAAAACTAAAACTTATCAAAATCAATCACAGCAACTCTACTATGATCAGAAATAATATCGCCATGAGCAGAAGGAATGCGGGTTCCAGTCACAAAACGCTGGTCTTTATTGCAATAAAATATTTTTGCAGGATTCTCTTTCTTATACTCATTCATTATCATTTGAATCTTTGAAGTTTGTTTAAAGGAAAATTCATTAGCCGTCAAATCGAAGAAAACAAGTTGCGGCTGTGCCTAGAAAAATGAAGAAAATAATTCTTGTTCGCTATTGGTTGTTAAATGAAATCTCTCGAAGCAATGTATATAAATTCGTAGTACTTTTTTAGTTTCTATTTGAGATAAACTCAAACAGATTTTCTAAGTTGACTCGAGGACACTTCAACTAAAAACGGAATATTTACTAGCAAAAAAAAATTATCTATGAATAAAATGGACGGAGATCTGGACCTCCAATGGCGACCACTTGGATTTCTAGCTGCCCACATTGCTGCAATTTATCATGCAATGTCTCATAGTCTGACAATGTTACATTGCATGTTACGTTTCACCAGAGACAACTTAAGAGACGGGTAACTTAATAGGAAAAATTGTTCGGCAGCCCATATAAATTCTATATGTAACTTTCTTTCTCTCTTACAATAATCCGTTCTTCAGGAGTGAGGCACCCCGCCGACATAACCTTAAACTAGACGGCTAATGCGATATGATAGAAATTGATCAATTACGAGGATGATTGGTGCCCGTAAGGCATGCGCATTGTGTTTGTCATATTCACCGACATAACCTTAAAGTCTATGTTCCTCCATTGGCGTATCTTAGGGAAAATGATTGGGTCTAGAACGAAAATAAGTTTAGGATTTAGGTTGGAGTTTTCATTTACTGAGATTTTCGGAGGTAAATGTATCCTATGAATACCTGCAAATTAAAAAAAAATTGACGGACAGACTTGATGCCCAGGTTTGGGGTTTTTGTGGCGTTAATTTACTGGACTATTAAAAAATACTATGATTTGAAAAAATGTGCCCCCCCCTGACATTTTTTGTAATGGCGCCCATGCCATGCATCTATTCAACAACTTTGATTCACACACATTTATTTATACCAAAAAGTAATTATTTTACGCGAATGAATGTATATTTGCTTCACAATGATATTTTAGAGAATGTATTTATTTGTATTGATATTAATGTGACATGTATTAGATTAGGGTAGTGACTGACAGCTATTGCTATTTTTGCATAATATTTTGTGTCACGAAGTTGCGTTTCTTCTTATTAGGAGGAAAATTAATCATAGAGACGGATAATCAAGCTCTTACTTCTATTCTCAACAACAAATATAAAAATTCAAGAATTCACAGATGGGCCCTCTTATTACAAGAGTACACATTTGAAATAAAATTCACTCCAGGAGAAAAAAATATTGTGGCAGATTCAATCACTAGAATGGATGGAATAGAAGCAGACATTGATAGAAATAAAATTAAAATAGGGTATAACATTTTGAAAATTAACGAAGGAATTTACTCAATGACAGAAGTTATAAGGGACCAAGAAAATTTAACTGAAGAGGAGAGAAAAAGATGTAAGATGAAAGAAAACGTGTATATAAAACTGGATAACAATAATCATGAACTTTTAGTAATAACTAAAGATCTTGCTACGAAAATTATAATTGACTTACATGATAAATACAACCATATAGGAGTCCGAAAAACAATTTTGATTTTTAGAGAAACGTATACAAGTAGGAATGATCTGACAATAACAAAAGAAATTGTAAGACGTTGCATACTTTGTCAATTTGCTAAGGAAAAAAACAGACATAATGAAAATATACCGAAAACTATTGTGGCAAAGAGACCTCTCGAAATAATAGCAGTTGATTTTATTTCGAACCTGATTCCAAGTAACGAAGGAAGTAGACATATTTTTGTTGTTACAGACATTCTCTCAAAGTTTATAACTGTTTATCCATGCAGGAGAACAAATAAGAAAATAGTAAAAAATTGTTTAACAGAATATTTTATAGAATGTGGAATACCTGAAAATTGCAAAGAATGCAACCTATTTCAATAATAAAAATCTTAAAACATGGTTTAGAAAAAGTAAGATAAATCCCATTTTTACAAGTATCAGACATCCATGTTCGAATCCAGCTGAAAGAGCGATCAAGGAAGTAATTAAACAACTGAGAATTATAATACACTCTGAACAGATATTATGGAAACAAAACTTGAAGAAAATTCAAGACTACATGAATAATGTACCCAACACTATAACTGAAATAGCACCGATAACATTAATGAAAGGTGAATATCCAGAAAGACCATGGGATTTTGAAAGGCTAGAAGCTTACGATGAATTTTTAATGAAAGCAAAAAGTAAATTAGAGGTAAATTAGAGGTATTTAAATAAAAGGCAGAAAAAACAAAAACAAAGGGTTACATTTAATTACGGTGATTTGGTAATAATTAAAGCACTAAGGGTTCCAGATAGACGGAATGATATTTGTGCTAAGTTTCTACTTCCTTTTGAAGGTCCATACAAGATTCTAACAAAAAATGGAGTGAACAGTTATGAATTAGGACATCCAGAAACGGGAAAATCTCGAGGTATATTTAATATCCAACAAATATACAAATTTTTCCAAGTTTAGATGCCTGAAAAAGAAATAAGTTAGTGATAAATAAACTGTAATCTGTATTTAAATTAGTAGAATTCGTTGAATTTTTTCTTGTAATAAGAAAAATTCAACGAATTTTGGGGGATAATTGTAATGACGTAAATGTTGTCAATTGTTATTTAGGAATTTAGTTATTTTAAATTATGTGTTGGGGACTTAAGAGAAAAGGGGTTTTTGCGAGAGGTTTGAAAGATGTCAAAGTTGACAAATGGAAAATAAATTTAAAAAAAAGTAAAATCGTATAATTTACTGAATTCATCTCAATATATATATATATATATATATATATATATATATATATATATATATTTTAAGTAGAAAAATTCGTGGGAATCAGTCAATATAAAATAAATTAGTTTGATTTCTTCGTTTTGGTCAAGCTTTCGAAAACGTTTATTTTCTTTTTCAAGACTAATAACATGAAATACGGAAAAAATTAAATACAAAAAGAAACATCGGTGTTAAAATATTTTAAAATGACAAAATGACAGTTTCCAAAAACTTCAGAATACAATTGTAACATACAGAGTGTGATTATAAAAAGTATAAGAATGTGTAAATATATATATAAAAAAAAATAATAATAAATATCAATTCAAGGAGGACGAGTTGAGAAATTTTCTTTATGTTTTTTTAATAGAAATGTGTATATTGTACTCAGGTCATTGATGTCTGTTCTTTTATTCATTGAATTTTGATTGTTATTTATATGAACCATTTCAAGAAAGAGACGCTTATTGAGATTTTTCTAAACTATTATTGAACAGTCACGAAAATATCCACTTATTATATATATATATATATATTTTAAGTAGAAAAATTCGTGGGAATCAGTCAATATAAAATAAATTAGTTTGATTTCTTCGTTTTGGTCAAGCTTTCGAAAACGTTTATTTTCTTTTTCAAGACTAATAACATGAAATACGGAAAAAATTAAATACAAAAAGAAACATCGGTGTTAAAATATTTTAAAATGACAAAATGACAGTTTCCAAAAACTTCAGAATACAATTGTAACATACAGAGTGTGATTATAAAAAGTATAAGAATGTGTAAATATATATATAAAAAAAAATAATAATAAATATCAATTCAAGGAGGACGAGTTGAGAAATTTTCTTTATGTTTTTTTAATAGAAATGTGTATATTGTACTCAGGTCATTGATGTCTGTTCTTTTATTCATTGAATTTTGATTGTTATTTATATGAACCATTTCAAGAAAGAGACGCTTATTGAGATTTTTCTAAACTATTATTGAACAGTCACGAAAATATCCACTTATTATATATATATATATATATATATATATATATATATATATATATATATATATATATATATATATATATACATGTATTGACCTCTAGTCAAGAGCATCTACCCGTCGTTCACATTCGGTCAAGGACCGACCTTGTCGCACAAGTCGATGTCTTGATAACAAATACAATAGCAATAACCTAACATTAACATAACAATAATAATTATACACTATACGGGGTGCTCGATATACCTGTGGTATATCACATAGGCAATCTTAAATTTGATGAATTTAAAAGAGTGTTATATAATTATTTATTAAATAATGCTTTCTATTCTCTTGAAGAGTATCTCAGAGAAGCTTAATCTATAGATAAACATGTATTTGCTACCTATTTTGTAATTTTGTTCATTATATTTTAATGTATTATAATGTATGTATATTCATTTCGGAGAAATGTATGTATATATATTGTCCTGTTTTAAAAAACATAAGAAATTTAAAAAATTTATTTATTTATAATTTTGAAACTCTAGGGCTTGGATTCCTAATAATAATATATAATTTTTTTTAACACAATATAATTTTTTTTTTAAAATAAACTTTATTTTTAAAAAGAAAACAAATGGAAACAATTAAATTTATACTCTAAAAAAAAATTAACAAAATTTATAATTTAAAATGACCCTATTTAAAAAATTCAAAAATATGTCACCCTGTTTTATAGAAATAATCTGAAGTTGTTTATTAAAAATTTTGTCCCTATATCCAAATAAATCAGACAATCACTACTACAAAAAAAATTTACAAAAAAAAACTATTGTTACTTATCTTCTTGTCCTTCCCACTTTTTTTAATCTCCCCTCTTATTTCCTGACTGGAATTCCGACCTTGATTCCCTCGACTACTTCCAACTTTCCACCTTTCACGCCTTTTTTTCAAATCTCTACTCAACTTCTATCTCCTGACTAGAATTGTGACTTTGACTCCCTCGACTTCTTCCAACTCTCCACCTTTTACGCTTTTTTTTTAAATCTCCACTCAATCTCTACTACTTCGTAAATAATTTATTTATTATTTACTAATAAACTTCAATTCTCTTTTTCCTATTTCCAGAAAAAAATTTCTTTTTACTTTTTAAAAAAATCTGACTTTCTTCAATTTCTTTGACAACAACCTTTTTTTTCCGCCCTCCAACAACCAACCCTTTTTTTTTCTTACTCGATTTCTAATTTTTTTGGTTACAGTCTGATTCTTTTCCCTTATCTTTAACTGTCTAACCTAACTGTAATTTATTTTTATGTTTTATTATTAAAATAGGATCATTTTACTACACTATTATAAACTAATTTCTATACATCTACAATTAAACAACCTCAGATTATATTACAATACAGTACAATATATATATATATATATATATATATATATATATATATATATATATATATATATATATATATATATATATATATATATATATTGCATTCTGTGAATCGGAAAATACCTCGAAAAATACAATTACATTTTTGACGCCCCCAAAATAAGTGCCCCTCCCCATTTTCGAGGATTCTGATCACGATAGTGGGCGTTAAAATTCTTCTCGAGTTGTCCCCTCCCCCCAAACAGCCAAAAACGACCCCCCAAATGGTGATACGCGGATTCCGTGTCTTTCACCGTAAAAACTAGCGTAATCCCCCATTTTAGAGGATGCCGAACACGAAGGTAGTCGTTACAATTCTTTTAGAGTTGACCCCACCCCTCAAATTGCCAAAAATTACCCCCGAAGAGGTGAAAAATTTGTTTTTCGCTATATATGAGAAAAAATCGTTTCACCCTTTTGGGGGTGGTTTTTGGATCATTTGGGGGTGGTTTTTGGGTGGTTTGGGGGGTCGAGTCGACACAATGAGAAGATCCAACATTACCATCGCGTTCAGCATCCTCGAAAACAGGAGATGACGCGAGTTGTCTCGTTTATAGCGAAAAACAAATTTTTCAACCTTTAGGGGGTGATTTTTGGCTGATGGGTGGGGGTCAACTCTAAACGAATAGTAACCACTGCCTTTGTGTTCAGCATTTTCTAAAACGGGAGATTACGTTAGTTTCCCGGTTAAAGACGCGGAATCCCCGAATCACCATTTGGGGGTTGGTTTTTGGCTGTTTGGGGGGTATGGCCAACTCGAAAAGAATTTTAAGATCCACCATCGTGTTCAGCATCCTTGAAAATGGGGGGGGGGACTTACTTTGGGGGCGTCAAAAATTTATTTGTATTTTTCGAGGTATTTTCCGACTCACAGAATGCACTATATATATATATATATAAATCGTATATAACTCATGAAAATGATATAAAGAGTAAAGCACGAGTATATGGCTTTGGAAACGCATGATTCTAAGAATATCTACTGTGAATTTGATCTAAATCGGGGTATATGTATTTGAGAAATTTGAAAATCAAAATAAAAAAATGTCCGCATTTTCCGGCTTTTCCAGTGGGAGTCATTGAAGACAGTTGGCGTGACCGTGTTCTATGGAAAATTTTACGTCAGAAATGTCTTTGTTGCATTTTTTTATGTACTGTTAATGAGAAATACGAAGGAAACGCATATTTTATTTTTTTCTCGTTGCCATTTTGACCAAATTTAAAATTGAGCCTAAAAGATTTCCTTGTGGTATTTTAGGCTGAAAATTTGGGAAATCACTTATTTCCATGGTAAGTTTATGGTATCAAAAAAGCAGCGCGATTGCGGAGGGTCGGTGACATTTGATATGCTTTTCACATGGAATGACACTAAAGAGATATTTTCGAAATCATATGCCTCGGATCTGAAAAAAATTGAACTTTAAAACATTATTGATTATTTGTAAAAAAAAAACACAAAATATATGGAATTATTTTCATTAATATATTTCATGAGACCAAATTGAATGCAAAAAATTGTTTTTATAATGAAAAACTTGTTAAAATGTGATAAATTATTCACTAGATCACCTCTCTTCCCTCGCACGGTCTTTTTTTAAATTCCTACTTCAAATAAATGATAAGTCGGGTAAATTATATCATGAATTGATAACAATTTAAATATAAAATATTATAATAAATTAATAAATACCATTTGGATCTTTGACAGCTAATAACCAATGTGACAAACACTCAGCGTATTCTGTCGGATGAGTTTCTCGTAATCATTTCTATTATGTCGTTTGCACCATAAGTATAATAAAATTTGAGAAACAGTAAAAAATGTCATTTGCACCATAACTCTATATCTACAAAATTAACAAAAATTTAAGTTCGTTAAAAGAGAATATTTTTAAATATTTTATATATATATATCGTTATTGCTAAATATTTATTTAATTATTTATTTAATCGAATAATGATCGTGTTATATTGAGTTAAATAACGATTGTGTTATACTGGGTCGATTAATAAATTTGTTGTATGAACTCGATTAATGATCTAGTGGTATCTAGTTAAATAATGACCTCGTGGTATCGAATTAAGTAATGACCGCCCCACCTTGGGATAGCTTGCACCTAGGCCGGTACTAACCAAGTCGCTCAAGAACGTTTGTATCTAAGCCCGTTGTAAACGTGGCAAAAAAAAATAAAGCGAGAAATTAAATATATAACAAAAAATTTAGGAAATTACATAATAAACAACTTTTATTTAAAGATTTTATTTTTTCGAACATAAATAACAGATATATATCTTAGAATAGAAAAACTTCCATCTATAAAATACTCAACAACAACATTTTATAAACGATGAAATTAGTGGATTAAAGTTTATGTTCAAAATTTGGTGTTTTCGGCATTATACATATATAAGTAAATAGGCTTTAATCGATGGGGGGTGGTGCGGGGGTAAAACAAAAGATGTACGATAAATTTCAAATAAAAGGGGATCTAATTTAAAAAAATCATATAATTTTTTCGCACGATATATATACAAATTCTCATTTCTTTACAATCCAAAAGAAGTATAACGACTTATTTCTTTGATAAAATCGAAATATTACAATTTATTAAACGAATTGACAGATAGCTCATCTTCTCTTCTTCTTATTCTTTTTTTGGCGATGTCCAAAGATAGCTTTTCATTTTAGGGCCACTTGCATCGTCGTACTTAACAGTAGTTTAAACCCTAAACCGGGTTTAACGGACTAAATTATCTTGCACCGTCATTTAAACGTAGTTTAAAAGGCATAACTAGTTGTTAAAATAGATCCTCCGAATTTGAGGGATTAAAACAGAGTTTAATGATAACTTTTGATTTCTAACCTAGAAGTAAATTGTCAGATTGCAGAAATTATGCGTACAATCTCGATTTTTTACTTAAATATCGCGTTATGGCGTTAGAATTTGAGGAAGAGATATTTTTAGAAGATGATTTAGATATGTTGGAAATTCTAGATTTTGGTTTTCCTAGACAGGTCTATGAACGGTCGAAACTATTTTGATACTATGGACGACTTCACCTTTTTTAAAAGGTTCAGGTTCAAGAAACAGTATCTCGCCAATAAACCATCTGTTTAATTTTCAGATAATTAAACATGTAAACTCATATTCGTTACTCGTAAAACCGTAAAACCGGCAACGGTGCACCAAAATACGTTGACGAGCGGTATCACAAAGATGCGGTGTCGACAAAGATAATTTTTTGCTCTATTTCATAATTGCGGTATCAAACCCGGAAGCGCGGCTCATCAAAGTTATTTTTTGCTCGATGTTAATAATGGTATTGGGTCGCAAATTTAACCGTCGAATCTAGACAATAAAAAAAAACTTACACGTGTTACGCGGCTCAAGTTAAAAGGATTTTTCGGGAAGGTGTTGCGCAATCCGAAAAGAAAGATTTTTTTGAAGCGACGGAGGTTGTCGAATAAAGAGAGAAGTGGGGCTAGCCATGATCAGGCTAGGACCCCTCAGCACAGTAGATACAGTAGTTCCACTTAGCGTCGGCACCTTTGATATTGGTGTCCAGCAGTTTCATTTTTTATATTCGCACTGGTATTGACACTATTGACAGTAATGACATTTCTCCCCTCCACGATCCCTAACAATGCTCATATATACACTGCTCGATATATCAATTATTGATATAAACTGCTCGCTAAAATTCAGTCTATGCAAATAAGGTTGGAAACATGGAAAAGTAGTAAAAATTAATTATGCAGTTTTCATTTAATCGGATGCACCCGAGATAAAAAAAAATGTTTGGTGATTCTTACGTATTTTTGTCTCCTGAACACGAATTTGAAGTCAAAAAGCGGAGGTCTCGAATGCTTTTTGAGATATAGGCCCGAAAAGTATGAAAACTTGTTTCTAATCTCACGATTATCTTTATTGCCACAATTATATTAACTTCATCTATACGTTTATTAGTACAAATTTGAACCATTTCTAATCGAGTTGAGATTTGGCATATATTTTTATATGAACAAAAAATGAGTTTTATGATTATGGGTCGATGCTATTCAAACGTGGTTTAAAGGAGTTTTTGGGAATGGAGTTTCTGCCAAAATTCAATATGGCAAATACAAAATTGTGGTTGAGTTGTGTGCTTATATAGTTTGATTCTGTTTAAAAAAGTTAATACAGCCATTCTATATTCGTTGTTAAAAAAAATGCAAGAGATTATTAAGAAAATATTTATTTTTCCCATTTCAGTTGACATTTCACATTCCTAATATATAAGAAAGAAATTTGTTGCTTACAATGTACATAGTCAATACAATTTTTTTTAAGAAAACAAGAACCAAGAATGCATGACACCTCATAAAAACATAGATAGATTGATATTTATTAATATATGAATTGTTAAATTATCATAATTCGAGATGCTATTGTAGAATTGTCACAAAAATGATCAGTTTTCAATGAAATAAGTGGAACATACATAGGGATTAACGCCTCTTTGATAAAAATTCCTAAAACCAGAATTTAATGAAATAAGAGACTACTTTATGAAATGTTTATAACACTTCTAATATATTACACAGTAGATTGGATGAAATTTTTTAAATCCGGCAACTATGGAAGGACTGCCGGTCGTTCTTAAACTCGTCGTTTGCGCATTAGCCAGGAGTCGCCACACTCGCAACTCCTGGCTAATGCGCATTGAAAACTTATAACCAGAAATTGGCCGAAGTGGAATTACTGTATATACTGTGCCCTCAGTGTCTAACTATCACTCATGCAGAACACACGCAAATTAATATTTTCTGGCTTAAAAACTTCAAGCAACTTCAAACCTTCAAGCAACTCTTCACAGCAAGAAATTGTAAGGTATTTTTTGTAAAACTCATTTAAACTCGTTGTAACCACTTAAAAGCGGTCCGATAACAATCGTAGGCTTGTGGTAAATTAATGCACACATTTTTTCGTTACATTTACGTATAAAAAACTTTCATTGTATTTTAAACTTACCAAATTCTCGGCGCATGCGCTAACTAGCCGGCCGTAGATATTTATTTACTTACTTACTGTAAACTATCAAACATTTACAAAAAAGAAAACATTTCGTATTTATGTATTCTACATATTTATAGCTATAAAGCTCACATACATGTATTTTTTCATTCTTTCTTAACATATAAAACATTTGTCGCATTTTATACATTTTTTTCTGTAGGAATTTAAATTTATATAATTGTCGCATATTTTTAACCTATGATACATTGCATCTACTTGTATTTACGTACTTTTATCGTACACATTTTATGTTCTAACAGAAAGAACAAATTTTCACACAATCAAAATCTACAATTCAAAAATGAACTCAATTTTCATATATACAAACATTTCGCTGTCAAAAATTGAAAAATTGTTCTCGCTACCAATTTTGTCACAATCATTCAGAAAATATGCATTCGAATTTTTACATTTCGTGTAAACAGCACGAAAGTTTATTAAAAAATAACTAGGCTTTTAAAACGCCACCTTTCCAAGTTAAAAATCAACAATTCAACTCGTTCACTATACAAACACAATTTAAAAAAAAAAAAAACTCGTATCGTTCGTAATTAAAACAAATTTTCGTACAAGAAAATCGCACTAATAATCAAATCGCATTTATTCTTAACTTACTTTTTTTTCATTTGCCGACGGCAAAAAATAATTCTCGCATTTGCAAATAATTTCGCTCAAAATAAATCAAATAATAATCAAACCGCTTCAAATTCGACTAATAAAAACATTCCTAAAAATCAAAAAACCTTTTTGCAAACAAATCAATCTTCAACTAAAAACACATTTACGCATTCGACAAATTCACATTTTTATTGCGTATATTGTAAGAATAACGATCACGTAACGTCGCGATGCCCAACATTTGTACAACTTCCGGTCAAGGAAAGGTATAATTTTATAAAAGGTTGTAACGCCTGCATAAATTGCTTATCAAAATCTCATATTTTAAAAGATTGCACTTCAAAATACACCTGTCGCACGTGTGAAAGAAAACATCACACCGTTTTACATTTTCCAACTAACGAATCTAAAGATAATTTTACTAAAAATAAAAATAATAACTTTCAAAATTCACATTCGAATAATTCTACGTTTTACCACAGTTCGACTCCCCAAAGTCAAGTTCCGACGGGGGCGACTGCGTTTATACAAAATGCTAAAAGCGCTTTGTCAGCAACGGCTGTTCAAAACAATCTTGTATTATTAGCTACTGCACAGGTACAAATCAAAACCAAACATGGTAAATCAATTACAATCAAAATGCTGTTAGACAACGGCAGTCAAACCTCTTTTATTTCACAATCATTATTTAAAAAACTAGGTTATAAATCATATCCCAACAATTTACATATTTCAGGGATTCTTAACGAATCCAGTCAAGTTTCTCAAAGCATCGACGTTACTGTACTTTCTCGTAAAACTGAAAATCAATTTAAAATTTCATGTTCCATTGTTCAAAACATTACGCAACAATTGCCGCAAGTTGCAATTGATATTCAAAAGTTAAATATACCTCAATATTATATTAAAAACTTAGCTGATGAATCTTTCAATATTCCCTCCTGTATTGATCTTTTGGCAGGAGCGGATGTATACTATAAACTCCTTAAGGGAGGTTTCAAGGACTTAGGTAGGGGTCGCCCTACATTAATAAATACTCATTTAGGTTGGTTACTATCAGGCTCAATCCCTCAATATTGCTTACAAACTGTACAACGTGCAGAAACCCGAGTACATTCATTATTAGCCATTAATCGGCAACAAAACTCAATCGAGGAAGACACTCATTGTCTTATCGAGAAATTTTGGAAACAAGAGGAGATCAACGCTCCTAATCCAATTTTATCGTCCGACGACGAAATTGCGGAACAAATATTTTTGGATACTACCATTATTTTAGAAAATGGTACATATCAGGTAGATTTACCTTTAATCGACAAACTTGCCTTCACTTCGCTTGGCAATTCGTATTATACGGCTAAAAACCGATTTCTCATTCAAAAAGCCCGGTTACATAAAAATCCACAACTTTTGACACTGTATCGTGAACAACTTTTGGAGTATATACAATTAGGACAGGCTAAAAAAGTTCCTTTTTCTTTAACAAATAATTCAAATTCGAATAAATATTTTGTCCCACACCTTTGTGTGTTCAAAGACGGTAGTACAACTCAAACACGAGTGGTCTTTGATTTTTCTGCTAAATCCTCTACAAATCTGTCTCTAAATGACATATCCCTTCGCGGACCTCAGGTGCAACCACCTTTATTTGATATTCTATGTCGTTTTCGTTCGTTTAAATACGTACTCACTGGCGATATTCAAAAAATGTATCGTCAAATTCAAATAAATCTTAACCAAACATTTCTACAAACGATTTCAGGTTTATCCAAATTGGAAACTGAATTACACTCGATTTTAAATAAACATAATTTCAACTTACATAAAATAAAAACTAATATAATTCATGAAAACGCTTCGGAGCAAAATACTGCTTCAAATATTTTAAATCTCAATTTAGACAATGAACATTCGGAAAAAATTCTAGGTTTACACTGGAATTCAACAACCGATCTTTTTTACATTTCGACTCCAAACAATTTAACTTTCAATAAAATCACTAAACGTATCGTTTTATCCACTATTGCTAGGTGCTATGATCCCCTAGGCTTAATTAACCCTATAATTGTTTCAGGGAAACTTTTAATGCAAACTCTATGGTTATCCAAATGTTCTTGGGACCAGTCTATAACAGACACTGATTTTTTAGCCAAATGGCAACATTTTCTAGATCAAATAAATTTCATTAAAACCAGACAGATTCCTCGGCGGATATTTTCCGATCACAGTATTATAAAAATCCAACTTCATGGCTTCAGTGACGCCAGCAAATTAGCTTATGGCTGTAATATTTATTTTGTTTCTTTTTACGAAAATCATATTCAATGTAACCTAATATCTGCAAAATCGCGAGTAGCACCTATTAAACCCACAATAACTATTCCAAAACTCGAACTTTGTGCCATGAAGCTTTTGGCCGAACTAACTGCCAAAATCTTACATATTTTTGAAAAACAATTTTCACTCGAATCAATTAATCTATGGTCCGACTCACAGATCGCATTATCCTGGATTCAAGCACATCCATCAAAATGGGACACGTATGTCAGTAATCGTGTATCCCAAATTCAAACACTTGTACCCAACGCCACCTGGCGATATATTGATTCAAAATCAAATCCAGCAGACATGCTGTCTAGAGGAATTTTTACCTCTGAACTTTTAAACTTTTGGTATTCAGGACCCAAATTTCTAACAGACCCTTCGTTCGATATAAATGTCTGTAACAATTTTAAGCCAGTCGTTTTGCCCTTAAAAACCAGACAATCTACTATTGTCGCTAATTTTTCAACTCACCTCGTAGTCGAATCCACCGAATTTTGGTATTCGATATTCTTAAAATTTTCAAAGTTTTCTAAACTCCAAAGAACCATTGCATATGTTCTTCGATATAAAAATAATTCAACAAATAAAAACCATTTTTTAACTTACAACTCAATACTATAAAACCATTTTACTATTTTTCCATTTTTTATACAAGGTGTTCTTCAAAAATAAGACACCTCCCTTTTATTCTAGAAACTAGCGCCGCATCAGAGGTACAAAGGGCTGCATACCCTTATATTTTTATTCTCGTTCATAGGGAAAATTATCCCTTAGCAACAGGCTCTCCATAGCCAAACAATTTTCAATCTATCGTTCATTGCACATACTTTTCTATTTTTTCGTTTTGCACTCAAGAAGAAGTTCTTTATTTAAAGACTTCTTGTATTTCGTTCATTTTCGCATTTTCAATCTAAAGGGAAGTCCTTCATTTTATAGCAAGGCTCCTGTACTATTGTTATTCGCATTCGTTCGCATTATTATTCTATAGGGTGATCTACTAAAAGATTATACCCTCTTTGACAAACATATTTTAAATCTTCGCTAACAATTTTATACTTTTTCTATAGGGTGATCTATTAAAAGATTATACCCTCTTCTAGCAAACATATTTCAATTTTCGTTGACAATTTTATACTTTTTTCTATAGGGTGATCTACTAAAAGATTATACCTTCTCTTGCAAATATATTTTAATTTTTCTCTAACAAACATTTAAATTTCTAGCAATTCTACTTTTCATTTTCGCACAAGATGTTCTATATGGTTAGACATCTCCCTTTGGCACCTTACTAGGTCCAAGGGGTTGTATGGGGGAAACTACCCTCAAAAATAAGATGATCTCTATGGTGAGACATCTCCCTTTGGTATCTTTCAGATCCAAGGGGTTGTATGGGGAAACTACCCCCAGGGATATTGGATGCCCAG
Organism: Crepidodera aurea; assembly: GCA_949320105.2. Classification (NCBI taxonomy): domain Eukaryota; kingdom Metazoa; phylum Arthropoda; class Insecta; order Coleoptera; family Chrysomelidae; genus Crepidodera; species Crepidodera aurea. Next base: position 25,347,005 of record OX439479.2, on the reverse strand, counting down.
ACTGTCAATCAACAATGCTAGGTGATCTCTATGGTGAGACACCTCCCTTTGGTGCCAAACTAGGTCCAAGGGGTTGTAGACGGGATACTAAAATGCCCAGTTATGTATCGTTTTAAAATTCATTTGCGAGGAAAGTTATTTTGGGCCGAGGTAGTCGTTATAGAGAGAGGGCTAAGGGGTTGATCTGGGATACCTCTGCCAGCAGATCTGAGAAAAAGCCAACGCCTGGAGTTGCAATTTTCGCAAATTATGTTAACAAAAAACTCTTGTCAACTGTATAGGGAAACTACCCTCTTTAACAAATAAAAACTTTAAAAATGTCCTTCTAATAAGGCTCTATTTTCAGGATTACTTATCCATTTATCACACTTTTTCATGTATTCAACTTTCAGGGAAAACTACCCTCAAACAATTATTTTTATCATAAACATTCTTTGACATTTCTACTTTACTTTGTACCAAAATTCCTCTGATGTGGCCAAAAAAGGTGTTCGTACATTCATTTCAATTGTTGTACTGGAAAAAACATTCCACAACAAAAAACTATTCGTTAAATCAAACCTTTCTACTTTTATACATACAAGGGATCAATAACCCATCATTTAAAAACCAAACAAAAATCAATCAAATAAACTACATAAATAAATCTTAAAAACAAAATAAAACAAAACGCATTCATTTTAATTGTCGCTTTCACGAAACATATTTACATTCAAAGTTCTTGAAACCTACCCTGACAGAGATGGTAATATTCGTTCGATTAAAATTTTATCTAACGGCAGTACTTACGTAAGACCGATTACTAAAGTCGTCCCTATTGGTGGTAACGACATTGATCAACCCCAATAAACGCTTTATTTTACTTTCCTTTTGTTATATTTTTGTCTGTGTACAGGCATTAATATTTGTCGCATCTAACCGCATATGTAAATTCACGCTTTTCTATCCTCTCCTTCAAAACCCCACTGACTTACCTGTGTGCAACAATTTTGTTACACTAGCTAAGGGGTGGTGGGTGGACGCCTACCCCTTTTTGCAGAGATGGGTAACAATTTTGCTGCACTCGGATCGCACACCAGCAACGGTGACGTTCCCTTAAGCGTTTACGCAATTTTTGAAAAAAAAAAAGAGTCCATGGTGGGTACTAACTTAAATTTTAATAGCCGAACCCGGGGGCTATTGGGGAAAATAAATATATATATATAGGAGTCTCAGACAGGTTGTCAAAGGAGCTCCTAGGGTTTTTAATGAAGGATGCCATTATGCTGAGAGCAGGCATACCTTCAAATATTTCATACGTTTTTATCTTTTCATTTATACAAGGTGATACGAAACCTTTAACGGGAGATACTCCTGCTATTGCACTTCTGCTTGAATTGCACAAGGCACTTCATTTTATAGCAAAGACCTTAAACAAGCAGTGATGCAATTTCTATTTTTCATTTTTTTTCTTTTTTTCTTCATTTTTTATATCCATCATTCAGAAACCTTTACATTTTTAACTTTTAATACAGGGTGATCTCATCCAAAGATTATACCCTGGGGACATTTCGTGTCCAGTTACTCTGACATTCATTCATACAGGGTGAGCAAATACCCTTAGGATTTTATATCCATCCCAAATATTTTAAACTTTTTCATTCATACAGGGTGAGCAAATACCCTTAGGATTTTATATCCATCCCAAATATTTTAAACTTTTTCATTCATACAGGGTGAGCAAATACCCTTAGGATTTTATATCCATCCAAATATTTAAACAATTCTATTCTCATACAGGGTGATCGTATACCCTTGGGATCTTTTTGCCCATTTTCGTTCAAACATTCATGTACTATTTTGGCATTCATTTGTAGGGAAAAACTATTGTAGGCTGAGGTAGTCGTTATAGAGAGAGGGCTAAGGAATTGATCTGGGATATTCCTGCTAGCAGATCTGGGAAAGCCAACGCCTATAGTTGCAATTTTTGCAAATGTTGCTAAGATTTTGGCATGTTTTGTTTTTTAATTCCAAATAAGGAACATGGCTCGGTGATGCCTAATCACAAATCGTTTGTACAAATCACATTTTGTAAACTATGCGCCCACAAGTGGCCAGGATTCAAATATCCAATTTTTACTAAACTATGCGCCCACAAGCGGCCAGGATCCAAATATCCAAATATTTTAAAACCTTTTACATTTTTCAAACTTATTTCAATTAAATTCATTCCCAAACTACAGGGTGATGACCCAAATTACTAAAATTTTTTAAAAAAAAAAAAAAAAAAAAAAACTTTCAATACCAATGCGTCGCTATACTCCGCCTCTTTTCGCGGGGGGAGAATGTTTAATTTTCAGATAATTAAACATGTAAACTCATATTCGTTACTCGTAAAACCGTAAAACCGGCAACGGTGCACCAAAATACGTTGACGAGCGGTATCACAAAGATGCGGTGTCGACAAAGATAATTTTTTGCTCTATTTCATAATTGCGGTATCAAACCCGGAAGCGCGGCTCATCAAAGTTATTTTTTGCTCGATGTTAATAATGGTATTGGGTCGCAAATTTAACCGTCGAATCTAGACAATAAAAAAAAACTTACACGTGTTACGCGGCTCAAGTTAAAAGGATTTTTCGGGAAGGTGTTGCGCAATCCGAAAAGAAAGATTTTTTTGAAGCGACGGAGGTTGTCGAATAAAGAGAGAAGTGGGGCTAGCCATGATCAGGCTAGGACCCCTCAGTGTCTAACTATCACTCATGCAGAACACACGCAAATTAATATTTTCTGAATGATGTGGTCATTTTTTTAAATTAACTTTAATACTTTGTTCACGATTACTAGTTTAATGTAATCTTTGTTATGTTGTTGTTTTTGTTCATTTTATTTATTTAACGAGTCTAATAAATGGTTAAATAAAAGTGTCCATTGTTTTTATTGGATGAAGTTGAGAAAGTAAACCTACTACAGCATATTTCTTCACCTAAAAAATACAGCCCACGAAATTCGAAATCAGATGCGGTTTAAAAAGGCGGTAACACATTGTTGGCCGTCCTGGGAAACTGGCACAACATAGGGCTTAATCCAGAGCCCTCAACACCATCAGTTGTTAACAACTCTGAGATTTCATGCAAGTTCAGGACATTTGGCTGCTGTGGCTGACTTTATGGGAATGCATGAACCACAACTAGTCCAGTAAAATCAAAAGGGTATCTATAATAATGGCAGGACTTTATAGAACTTTTGTAAAGATGCCTGCACCTGAAGAAAGACTAGGTATCCAAACACTGAAGTATTTAGAAACAGAAAAGGGTATTTTTCTATGAACACCCAAGTTATATTTGATGCCTCTCTAAAATTTTTGGATGTAGTTGGAAGATGGCCAGGTATTCTGCCCATGATAACACCGTTTTTAATAATTCCAGGATTCGTCGTAAATTGTTATTAGAAACAAGTATTTTTAAAAACTGTATTGTAAAAACATAAATAACGACTATTATTTTTATTATATTGTTATATTCAAAAAAGCCATATGTTTTGAAGGTTGGATATTGGATTTTTAGGATTTGTACCTCTACCTGAAATATGCATTCTATCATAAAAAGTTTAATATAAAAATTGTAGATAATTAAATATGAAATATGCATTCTATCGTAAAAAGTTTAATATAAAAGTTGTAGATAATTAAAAAATCTAACACATTTGAATTAATTTGTAATATTTTTCAATATATAAACTCAAAATTATCGAGAAAATCGGTAAAAGCAGTTTTTTTTTGTTTTTAATTTTTATCTCTCGCAAACTTGAAGATAGCTATCATTACCAACATTTCAAAAAATCACTAAAATAGTGGCTTAATTTTAAACCAGATTATTTAAATTACGGTGCAAGCGAAAACCATTTAATTTAGGTTTAACAAATAAACCTGGTTTAACTAACAAAACTTTAAGTCAAGAACGGTGCAAGTGGCCCTTAATGGTCGAAATTGTATCACTATCGATAGACATATTCGTTCCATTGTTGCCAATGGAACCAATTAAAAAATAAAAGATGTTGTATTATTATTGAGACAAATAATTACCGATGGCGGCGCCACAGTCGCCGATCCTGTTCACACGAAACGCGTAATTTTTGGTAAATAGTGCATTAAGTTATACTGAGTGAATGGTTTATTTGTAGTATTTTAAGACTTTTTGTGATTGTTTGAGGTTTTTGATTTGGAAATTACCATAATATACCTGTACATGTAAGTATTTAGACTCAATTGAACCTGTTTTTTGTGTCGTTATTCTAAAATTGAGGATATGTATTTAGCATATCTTACGTTTTTCAGAAATTTATTGTTTACTTCTGTTTCGGTGTGCTTTTTTTGTGTTTCAGAATGAATATAGCCTAGAGGTATTATCATCTTCACCTCTACTAATATAGAATGATATTGGAAGGGAGCTAAATCATATGCCAAAGAAACATACAACAGTTTTCTGCTGATAAATTTTATTTCAATTTTTTCAGGATAATAATTGTAATTGTAAAAGTGATTTAAATAAAAAATTATTTCTAAGAACCTACTTTTGATTGATTTATGGTAAAATATATCCTATTCCTTGTTTCAAAATTATTTTTTTAAATCAATATCAAATTAAAATATAAAAAATTAAGAAAATTTTTTCTTGGCTTAAAACACTTCATAGGCAATCAAATGTATCTGTTGCAAAACTTTTTGTTTTGTGTATCTACTTTGTTTTTTTCAAAATAAACACAAAATGTATATTTTTTAATCCTTTATTTTAACATAAGTTCAAAGCTAACTTTGAATTATTCAGTTTTAGTAGTATTTAACATTTTATTATAATAATTCATTACTAATTGTAACTGTATAAATATTGAAAACAGGTGTTGTACAAGAGGGGAACGTAATAATGGTATTTTTAAAATTATGATGTGACAAAGGATTTATTTTACTGAATATTACCTTTAGAAAAATGATAAGTTGAAATATCAGCAATGATGTTCACACCTAATTAGATTTTAAGTTTACATATATAAAAGTACAACTGTACACAGTTTGTAAGGACAAGTTTACTTGGTTTATAGGCAACACTTTGCTGTCTTCTAACTAACCATCATTCCTTGCACATTTAATGGTTTTAACATCAAGTGGCTTACTGGGCAAATGATGTGATGGCACACACTTTTTGCACTACTTGGGTGCTATTTTGTTTGAAATAATTCCTAAAAACATTTCAGTAGTAATCAAGAAATAATCTCAGAAATGCTGATCTTTATCTTACCTGATTTTGTAATATAATTTTCAGATTTAAAATTGATTACACTTTTCCCGGAATTTACGACGATCAACTTCCTCGATGACACCTTTTTTGTTGCTTCTTGGGTGGATCATAATGGAAGTATAATTCCGGATTTTTAGATTTCCTAGAGGTATACCCATAAACGCAATAGTTTGTATTATTTTTATTGGACATTTTTAACGTTTAACTAACAAATAACAGCAAAATACACGAAGCACAAAATCAAAACAGACGTTCGATTTACAGGTAAACAAACACAATTATGCTTTTCGCGAAGGTTCAAATTATTACCGGTGGTGTCGCTTCAAAGTTGTGCTCGTTTCAATAAGAAACGATTAATTATGTATTAAGAAATTAATCAAATTAAGTTTACATTCCACCAAATAATAATTAAAGTAAATTATTTAAATAATACAGCATAACCATATTAAATGACCTTACAAATAAACGTATCGACGTTTGGCAACATCGTAATTCTTTTAATATTGAACAAATAACATAATAATGATATTTAAACTTTTATTGCATTGTATGAAATAAATATTATTTTATAATTTGATTCGTATGTTTGTATATGATAAAAAATATACTAAATGGCTCATTCTTTAATTTGATTGGTCGATTGAAAAATCAATAATTTATTTAATACTTTTACGTATCGTCACTAGATGGCCACAATCAAACATATTGATCTTTTCATAAAACGTTTAAAATTAATTAATTCAAATGTAATTAGATGTAAATAAAAATGTTAAATTTTATCAATAATACGTTCGCTTATAAATAATAAGATTTTCGATATATTTAATGCTACCATCTATCAATGAAAAGTTGTAATATCTTTCTTTAAAATAATATGAGATTTTTATAACATTAATGATTTTTTTCTAATATTGTACATATAAATATCTATTTTTTTTTTTAATTTTTATCTAAAATTTAAGATATATTCGTAATTATAAGTAAATTTTATAAATTTCGTAATATGTACTTGAAATTTAGGCAACCCTTTGTACACCGTTATTTATTTACGTTTTTTTCAAATGATTTTTCTAATAAAATGTACTAGAAAATTATAATTTAAACGTTTTACATTAAAATAAGTATTTTAATTTATATGAAAATTTTATAGACAAAATTTTACAATATATTTGTTAATTAAACAACCACGCGTACTTTAGAGAGTGTATAAAATTTCTTTTCGAATGATTTTTCTAATAAAATTCATTCAGAAATTAATATTTAAACTTTTCTTTCAATATTTAAATGTTTTATTATAATTTGACAATTTTATATAATTTATAGGTTTGTTCCAACAACAATTTTGTGACTGTACGTAAACTTGTCCACAACTTATTGTCGACGACTGTTAGTCGATGACCTGTCGAGAATCGGGCACTCAATTCAGAAGTGTTCCAACAAATTTTTTGTCAAATTTATACTGCCAATAACGTCACAACCAATGTCAAATTTTGAATTTGGGAAATAACAAAAAATAATAAAAATATTTATAAATTTGGATGTCTACAATCCTAAATAATAATTATGTGTTTACACAAGTGTACCTATTAAATAATATGAATGTTTATATAATAAAAATACAATCATAAAATTTTCAGGTTAGGATGACGTTTTACAAACTCGTTTTGCGCAAGTCTTGACAATTTGTACCTACTCAAACCCAGGAACAGATTTGACAGTACATAAACTGGTTTGTGATTAGTTTTGGTTGTGTTGGAACACTACATTTTTGTACAGGTTTGAGTCCGAAGTTTGTTGGAACACCAAATCTAGACTGCGCAGAATCCCGACAGTACGCAAACTGGTTTTGTGTTATGTTGGAACAAACCTTATATAATTTATATAATTAACGTATTTTATTTGACATAATAAGTATGTTTTTTTGGATCATTTTTTTATTAAAAAATAAATTTAAATTTAATTTGAAATTCTTAAAAAAGATATATTTTGCATTTTAATATATTTAAATATAAAAAATGTTTGTATAAAAATGTATTCAAATTCAAAAGATTTGAATATGTTCGGTTGGTAATAAAACAATTGATTAATGACCGTTTGGCTAAATGATGACGTGATTGATATATTAGCGCGAACTTGATCATTCTCTTATTGAAGTTTCACAGTGAAGCTCGCTATTAATTGTTAATAGTATTGTTATTTGAAATTATTTAATTTTAAAAGTTTTTTGTGCAATTGTGTATGGTTTTAGTGTTCGCCTAAAAGTATTCTTCACCGATTCGTCGTTAGCGGCCTCATTAGGCGGATATTAAGGTATTTATTTGTTATTTTAAATATGACGCCATTATTTCAATTGGCTTCCTTTTACTATAAAATGATTATTCCTTATTCCAATCAATGTTTGATGGCTTTTTCTTTATAAAACATTTTAAATAAATGAATCGAATCGATAATAAAGATTATATTTATATTTTCAAAGCCATTTTAATCATCTAAATATACCTACATTTAAACAGTTATTGGTTGCTTTTCTTCATCACTTATGCATATAATTTAATATATTTAGCTGAAATATTACTGTGTACATCATTAATCTAACCAGACCTGACCTATCTTGTACCTTAAGTCTTTTGGTTTTAATATATATTTATATAAACCTACTTATATACATATTTATCTGGTAAGTATTAAAGAAAAGTTGACAATATGCCATCAATATCAGGGCTGAGCTCGGATAGTAAAATTTTACCCTGATATCATCTACATTATCAAAACAATGATTTTTACCATGAGGTTGATTACTTAAAAGTACGCTATTAAATAAAAAAGTAATTAATTGTTTTTAACGAATGGTTAGATATAAAATATTGTTTTCCAACATCTTTGGGATAAGTGTGTATAGGTGTATAATTTTTTACGAAATGAAATCCTTTGTTGTTTATCCTAAAACAAACATTTATTTTATATTTTTCAATATATATAATAAAAAATACTTTATTTTAAATGTTTATAAAATAAATTAATTTATAATTTTAAGTTATTTAGAACAAAAAGAAAAAATGCCTGTTACCAAATTCGTGCCAAAGACTCGGAACAAGTTCTAAAGAAGAAAATTCTATTAATTTATCATCAAGAATGTAGTTTATTGGAAAAATAAGAAGAAAACAAATGCAGTTTCAACTGAAAAAAGAAAAATGAATATCTATACAAATTTGAAATTCCTTTTTATTTCCGATGGACCAAGACTACATATCATCTGTCCCCTGTTGTTGCTATTCATTTATAAGAAATGATTTTAAGTAAGTATAAAAAAATTGATAATTTATTTTGTTACCAGTCAAAAAAAAATTGAGTCAACAATTTATTGAATTAAATGTAATAAACGACAATTATTATTTATTTATTAATAGATTACTGTTATATCTTAACCCACTAGAGATTTAGTAAAACAACTCGCTGATCGAACACTTTATTTAACAATTTATAACAGGTGAACATCAAGAACTAACGCGCCAAAAACTGGCGTCCGACCTCATCACTTAACCTCTACCTCTAGCAATGTTGCCAACGGACGCTTAGGTGCGTTCCATTGTCATTACAACATTTCTTCCCTCTTAAATAAAAACTTACAAATTTAACCTACTGGGTGGTTTTACAGTTCTCGAAGAGCGTCGCAAGGTTGGACTGAGAGTAGTAGGGATTACAGGAGAGGAAATTTCACAAGCCTGGGGAATTTCCATTTCTTTGGGAGCTATAGATTCATCAACTGAGGTATTTTGATCTTGTTCCCTTATAATCGGGATTCCAACACCTCTTTCTACACTAGGAGATGATGTATTAATCACAGGGGTAATATATGAATCAACAGTAAGGTCTTTCTTCATGTTGTCAGAATGAACGAACTTGACTTTATTTTGGCACCAAACTAAATAGGTACATCTACTTAAAGTTTTTAAAACTTTAGCCTTAATCCATCTCTTTTCTTTTTCTACATATATCATAACTAGCTCTCCCTCTATGAAATAAGGTATTTCTCTTCTATGCTTATTTTCCTTTTCCAATAACCTTCTTTCATAATTTTCAGATATTTCATCCTTTAAATTTGTTGGTTTTAGCATCAACAGTTTAGTTCTCGGACTTTGTTTAAACATTAGATCAGCAGGACACTTTTGTGTAACAGTACTAGGAGTATTTCGAAAATTAAATAAAAAATTATCTATGTCTAAGTCTATGCTGAAGTGTTAATCTAGTTTTTGTTTCAAACAAGGTTTTCCTTAAATTTTGTTTAATAGTGCTGACCATTTTCTCAACTAATCCATTAGAACGAGGGTGATAAGGGGGTGAATGAATTAACTGAATTCCATTAGATCTACAGAATTTTTGAAATTCCTCGCTATTATAAGGAGGAGATACTAGGGTAGACGGAAGACCAAAAATAGCAAAAGAGTGTCTTAATTTTTCAATTGTTTTTACCGCATTTGTCCCTGAAGACATAATGTAGGCATCTACCCATTT